>BCNH02000009.1:20829940-20861546 GCA_001662345.2 Metrosideros polymorpha var. glaberrima
CGATCATGCCTCTGTTTTCAATTACACTTACCGGATGCTAGAGATATTCTAAGTCAACCGCAACAAACCCATAAGATTTGAAACCCGATTTTGCGATCAATCGGGACGGAATCCATGAATCCTCTCTCATCTTCCGCTAATATTTCTGTGGCCATACCTAGAAATGTGGTCCGATCAGATTGAATAATTAGCACTGTACTAGAATAGCATACACCATCAACTCTGGCATCTTATTTTCAACCCATTTGTGGTCCGATTAGATTGAATAATTAGTACCGTCAACGTGACTAGGAGAAACGAGAGAGATACTTCGCTTCCTTTATCGATTGCAAGAGAAGCAACATTCACGAGGAGCTCCAAATACACTTTTGTTTCCCGGCTCGAGAAAAGAAATACGCTGACGATCTGAGCTTGGATCAATCATATGGAAATATCATAGCAAAACATAAGACGTGAAAAGGCAGTGAAAAGGCAAAGCAGGAACCCACCCTTTTTTGTTCTTTTGTAAAGACAACCTCATTTATCAAAAACGCATCCGGGAACAAAAAACAAAATCTCGAAAATCAAAGGAATTAGTAAAGATAAGAGAGAAATAAGGGGAAGGGTAGCGAGGAGGAGAATAAGGAGAAAATGGAGGGTAATATCACACATGATCACGATGGGTAGATTCAAAACAAACTTAAGCTCTTACAACTAAGAAAAAAAAATCATATGAGACATCTATATGCAACAGAAAAATAAAACAAAGGAAAAAAAAGAAAAGGAAGAGGGGAGTTGCTCGGGGATGCCTCATCATGTGCCCTAGCTAGAATGATTTTTTTTCTAGCAAAGCAAGCGAGAGGACTTCATTAATTACCACCTAAGAAGATACGATACAACATGTAAATGTTACAAATACCATCAAGGAAAAACAATAGACGATGCTCAAAACTCTTTATACACCAGCAGAGCCAATCAGCTTGGTCAAACCAAAGGTGATGCCCATGGCCAACCACCCTCCAACCAGCACCCTAGAAGCTGACTTCACCACCGGCACTTTCCCCAGCACTGCGCTTAGCCAGCCGAACCCGACCAACGCCATGCTCACCATCGCCATCACCAACACCAGTCTCACCTTGTACTCCTTTACGAACGCCGCTGCTAAGAGTGGCACCAGCGCCCCCACCGCGAAGGATAGTGCCGATGCCCCCGCTGCCTGCCATGGGCTCGGAAGCTTCTCCTTCCTCGCGTCCATTTCTTCGGCTCCTAGGGCTTTGTTCAAGTCCTCTCTCTTGATTTGGGCCATCTCAATATCGTATTGTGAGTACACAGATACGAGCTCCCCGATGGCCATGCTGCAGGCCCCGGCGATCAGCCCCGCCACCCCGGTTATCACCATAGTCTTGGGGTCCTTGCGGACAGCGCCGACACCCATCATGAGTGACGCCGTTGAGAGCAGGCCATCATTTGCGCCCAGCACGGCGGCACGGAGCCATTGAGCTCGCTTTGAGAAGTCGATGACCTCAACCTCTAGCTCAAGGGCTTGTTCAGTCTGTCCCTCGACGTCAACTTTGAGGGGAGAAGGAGGAGGAGGCAATTGTTGATGGCCTTGTGGTTGAGTTGATGGTACTGTTGCCATGGATGGATAGATGGAGAAAGAAGAGTTAATGTGATGAAGCTCCAGAAATGAAAGGAATACTTGGAGAGGAAGATAAGAGGGCGTGTGGAGGGCACACTCCCTGAGAGAAGCTATTTATAGAGAAATGTGTGCGTCATAGAATAATAGACAAGTGGGGTCCGGTGGAATATGGGACATGGTTTTCTGTAGTTGGTGGAATCCCATGTGTTCCCACCAGAGTAGGATTATATTTTTAGAAGAATGGAAAAACTTTAGCTAGTGATGAAACACAATCTAATATTGGATCTCAACTTCTTCTTCATTTTTCATTCTTTTTATGGAATGCAAGCCATTTTCAGAAGCTAAATAAGTGAACAAATTAATCGAGGGACAAGCTTTCCATGTAAAATGAGAATTGTCTTTGGGGCGATTTCGGATAATGGAATCTGATTATGTACTTACTCATCTTGACAATCCCAAATGATAGTTATATTCCATATAAATGGCGTTAAAGGTAGATGCTCACCAGGTAGATGTGCGCAAAACACATGCCACTTTATTAGCACATTATGCGAAATTTATTCTTTGAGCTTATGTTGCATATATAGAGAAATGAACAGCCTGAACTACATGAAAACCTAAAATCATCGTACAACTTCCATCTCTGGAAATGTTTAGCAATTCCGCAAGGTCCCCAAAAACTATAGAGTTTAGATGTTACACCACACGCCCATCATTTCACGTTATTACCTGAAAAATAATACACGAGGACGACAACTTCGCGATACATTCTCAAGCCAGTTCACTTTGGTACTTTTATACGTTGCGATAAGTTTGGTTTGAGTCTGGCTGATGAGTACATGAATCAAATCTTACAGAAAGGGGGAGCATCACGAACTCCTTGAGAATTATTGGCCAAAAAGGAAAAAACGGGAGATCTGCAAAACTCACCGAGAGATGCATTGCGTCCTTCTCAAGGAGGGATGCTTACCTTTACGAGGGTTGCAAGGGAAGGCATGGTCGGGTTTGGTGCAGGCTCGAATGTGGCTTTCTTCAACGAGACTTAAGTGAATAATCATTGCTATCAGACACTTTGTCCAGCAGGATTTGCATATCTTGGACCTGTAATTCTGCTTTTTATATGCATGTAGGTAATGTATGCAGTGTATATAGTTACAGATACCGTGCTCACATGCCCGTATAATATATGTATGTTCCAGGTGAATCACGTGCATGCGTGACTCATATCGACCACCGATCATCGTTCATATAAAAGCTAGTACCCCCGAATGCGCACATAGATATACATGGAGATCTTCCAACTCGCAAGGTATGTGCATCTCTCTCCCGAGATCCTTTAAAATCGATAAATAGCAACGAAGGATGTTGTTGCCTATTAATATCTGCATTATGCATTTTTGTCATATGAAGACGGTCTGCGAATGCTAAACTTGCTTGGACATCTCGCTAAAACATCGTTGTTGTCATATAGGACCGAAGCGTGAGAGGTAGAGGTACACGAGGATTACGCATTATTCTTGTAACCTTGAGCGTTTCTTAGGCATCATAAACATCCAGCTTAGTAGCTTTTTCCCAATCTTTTAAAGGAAAAGACCCACGGTGACATTTGTAGTTCCTTCTTGGAAAACAAGTCCTAAACTCGACTGATCTCATGCATGACATACTTGCGCATCATCAACCCCGGAAATTCGTTACACACTGGGCATTTAAATAAACCAAAATGGAGAGAGAGTTAGAAGAGCAAGGCAACTATATTATTACAATAAGTAACATCTTGAAGCGAAGTTGCGCATGTGAGGATCGTCAGGTTACAGCCAAAGGAGTTTCTTTCTATTGCGTGGAGATTCGGGATTTGTGGGCCTCGACCCCCCAAGAGGAAAAGTCAATGAACTTAGCTGATCCAGTCAGGAGATGTTTAGGCTTATATTCCTACTATTGTAATTTCCATTACAGATGGACAAATATTTTTTTATCGATCACATGAAATTATGTAATGAATCGGCGAAATTATTCGGGCAATGCACATCTGAGACGGTCTGTATTCCCCAGGGACCACTTCCGAGGATTATCATTAGTAAATAATGTGGTGTCGTGTGGAGGCCATGCGCCTATGGGATTGGGCATTAGTTTAAGTGATCAAACTTGAAGTGGGATCCGGCTCAGTTACCACTTTGCTTAATCTTTAATGGTTCTGACATAAAGAAGAGATGGAAAGTGGCCTGAAATCGAATAGATGCTGCCGCAGAAGGCGGGCAAAGAGAGAGAGAGAGTCAAACGTGAAATGGAGGAAGAAAGGTGTAAATAGAATAATAACAAGGACCCAATGAGGTGTTGGTTTCGATCGGAACGTGCAGCACTAAACACAGATTGAAACTTAATCAGGGTGCTTCTGCTTCTCTCTCTCTTTTCCCTCCTTTGATTTGACTGGTTGTTCTCTTGTTCCGCTCGAATCTTGTAGCTCTTCAAAGAAAGCAATTAGGGAGCATCCACTCATTTGGCAAGTGCGCCAAGATATCAAAGCCAAGGGGGGGTAAAACAAAGGGGAAATACTTGGAATATGATTAAGAAAGAAAAACATCATGACAGGGTCGAGGATTTCTCAATGTATTTGCATTTGTCTTGCGTAGAAAGAGAGAACTAAGGGAGAAGAAAAAGGCATGACACGTCGGATGCGAAGGAGTGTGGAGGACACAGGCCCCTCCCCACTCCGCACGCCATGATGAGGGCATGATTCATACAAGAAAACGTGGGAAAAGTCGAAAATCAGATGCAGATGCTGCTGTTGTTAGGTGATGAGTTATCAGGAACATGTCGGAAGGTGATGGCATGGGGACATTAGAATCTGTAGCGTTCACACCTCAATAGCATTTAGGGCCGTCACGTAGCTCGAGGGGCAAAACAATATGCGGATCTTGTCTAGTTCACTTCTCTTTCAAGGGACCAGCGTCGTCACCCTTTACTTGGCAACCAATTTTACATAGCCCCACATCACATATAACCAAAACTTAATCCCTCAAACAATTCCATCTCAATAACATTTACGCATAGGCCTATGCCACCGGGCAACTCGTTAAGCATTACCGGCCGAATCACCACATCAAAAAGCGAAGACATCGCTTGCCTATACGTTTCCAAAGCACATTAAACGTCGATTAGAGCTTGTATTGTGCACGGAGAATTTCCAATTCAGTGCATATGTGATGATGATTTAGCCCCCAAGCACATGCGCTTATCGAGTTAAACCAAAATAAGCAAAAACCTCACAACGTTTTCATCTTTATTCATAATCTGCTCCACTCCTTATCACTATTGTTTCTGAAACAGCGCATATCAAGCATCTTTTCCAGTTCCAGGTACAAAATCGGAGGATGGGATGCATCCATCCCGCTCAAACAAATCATAAAACAAGTTCGACTGACAAATTGCCTCTCTTCGTTACTTCAGCTTTTCAAACAATTTCGGAGCCACCTGCAATGCACCAGAATGTTTCTCAGCAGAGGGAGAACCATAATACACAGTGGCTTCGTTTACTTGAGGGAGGAGTACTCACGCATTTGTCAACGCAGTGCCAATAATCAAAGTACTGTCCCGTGCAGTGCTTGTGCCCGCTTTCGTCGGCCTCAATTCTCTTGACACAAGCCTGAAACCATAGAAACACAAAAGCCATCTCATTTGCTTGACAGGTCTAGGAGGCTACACAACGAAACGTTGGCATCATTGGAAAAGAGGCTCTAAGCTAAGAAAACCCAAAAACTTGAGATTCTGCGGGTGAGAATCACAATATTGTCTATCCCAAATAAGCAACGCTTACATTCACCTATGATAACATCCTGCTTCAGTTTGCGCTACAGAATGCCTACTCTTTTAACAACAGTGAAAGATCAACATGTAGTATTGAGTATGTGATAATACAGTAGCACCTGCAACTCTAAAAAGTTTTTTAAAAGTAGTACACTGTTCAAACGAAGCTTTACTCACCATCACCATCCTCAAAATTGCTTTATTTATGTAAAGGAGAGTGCTTTAGCGTGTACCTTATATTCAAGCAAAGATTTCACACATTTTGGCTTGCACAACTCTTCAAAATGCTTCTTCGGATCAACAGGTTCCTCATCCGCCCTAGATATAACACAGCTTTTTAGGAGAATACAATTGATAGAAAGGCATCGTATAGCATACTTACTTGTTAGAAGATGGAACATGTCAGAAAGATTCTGAAAGAACTTGTATACAATAAATAGATAAATTTGTCGACAGTCCTACAAAGCCTATTCTCTTTAAGGAACTCAAAATGCCTTCTCAGAGATTCATAAAATAAATAATAACATAAAAGTCACATTGGAAAATTAAAAATCAACTTAACAATAACAAAAAATGTTCACGGCATCACAGAAGCAATAAAACAATGAAAAGATGAATTTGCTTCCATCATATTAAGAGAACTTTTCACGAGCCAAACAATATCACAGCATTTCTTCCCCATTGAGTGATGTCAAACGTTACGTCAACGTTATAGTGTAGTTTTTTTTTTTTTTTCAAAATGGTGTTATAGAGTCAACAAGAGCACAGAATGTTGGCCATAGGTAAAAATCAGAATCCGCTGGGATTGTCCACCATTTTTCTGCAGACTGACAACCCAACGTTTTAACTTCCTACCAACACTACACTTAAAGACCTAATTTGATTCCATCAACACTACATTCACGTTGACTGAATGCAAGCCACAACCTAGCACCATTATAACCAGGAAAGTTG
The DNA here is from genome assembly GCA_001662345.2 of Metrosideros polymorpha var. glaberrima. Classification (NCBI taxonomy): domain Eukaryota; kingdom Viridiplantae; phylum Streptophyta; class Magnoliopsida; order Myrtales; family Myrtaceae; genus Metrosideros; species Metrosideros polymorpha. Next base: position 20,836,314 of record BCNH02000009.1, read on the forward strand.
AACTTATGGAAGACATTTATTAGACCATAGAAACTTATTTAAATTCGACTTGCGTCTCTCCATCGCCTCTTCTTCCAAGCCAATCTCCATAAGTTCTAAGAGATCATCAGCCTCAGTATTAACAAAACTTGGGCAGTAATAACCCAACTTCATCACATTTTTTATTTAAACATTATTATGCGGCTGTTCCTACATTAGAAAGCTGGTTCCATTCGGCACTTCCTAAGTCCTTACTGAGATACAAAACTATCCTCTGTTCTATGATGATGAAATCCCACTAATGATGTTTCTTTATTGAGCCCCGGGAAAACTATAATTGGTACATCGAAGAAACCCAAACAAGATGTTTACCACAGACATTTGCTTATCAAATATGGAAACGTGCAGGTTCCAACACAGAAAAAGCAAAGTAGTGAGGGTAGAAACTGCCAACAATCAGGACAGAAATGCCCAAGATTTGTCTTCAACCAATTGACTCCGAGTCCAACCACAAACAGGACTTTCAATTTTCACATTTAAAAAGAGCAAGATAGGAACTCACTGAGGGCAAACAAGATGAAAATCAATAGCAATCATCCCACCAATCCTTTGCGCATGCATTTGTGAGTGCGCGCGTGGTCAAACTCATATAAACACTCACAAGCATGGGCCAAAATCCAAGACTTACATGTAAAAGATGAATGGTCAAACAGCTCAGCTGGGAGGAGCTTCTTGCACAGTCGCCTGCGCAATTCACATGGACAAGCAAGCCATCTTAGGGCCAGGTCAAGTATCATAAAAACAAGTCAAAATCACACAAACATCTCGCAAACGACAAACAAATGCTAACAAGAATCGCGTAAGCGCGACTGGAGCAAATGAGATTGAGCACTCATACGAGATAAGGATGTGCTTTGGGTACCATGGCGTATGAAAATTTAACCAAGCTGCAACTTCTACCACGCATATGCATTTGGGAACCAGATCTTCCCAGGACTGGATAATAAAACTAAGACCACACGAGGAATCAAACAGCAATCCAAGATGCTGTCTTGCTTTCTGTATCCTCATCATCTCCAATTAATTACTCAGTTTGCTCGGGAACTGACAGAAAAGAAACTCGGGGCAAACAAGAAATCGAACACCCACAATCCAAAAGCAAGAAATTGACACATCAAACGCGACCCATTGCTCAACTAGAGGCGGATCTGATCTTTAAAGAGCGAGGGATAGCAAGAGTTATTAATCACCTTGATGAAGCCTCCAAAGCTCGGATGCAGTTGAAGCCGCGAAGAGAACGAAGACAACAGAGATCGGCTGTTGGAGCTTTTCAGCGCTTTTAGGTCTTTCCAAGAGTCCACGGCCGAGCACCCCTCGCTGGTTTGCGCCGAGTGCGCAGTGCGCACGGGAGGCAACTGGGAAGCCGACAACGCACCATCTGAAACGTGGGCTTTGTCGTGCACTGAACTGGCCCAGATTCAGTTCGCCGGTTACGAGACCCAGCCCAATACGAGGTTCTCCATCCCCGACGTTCCCTCGATTTGATGCCTTTTCTATTGAAATTCCGCAATTTTCTTTTGGTGGGGGCAAACTTTCCAAGTCATGGGCGGTTATGGCGGCCATGCGACCCGCCACCAGCACCGCCCCCCGGGCCCACCATTGCCGCCCCATGCTGAGGTGGAAAATGGGGTAAGTCCCACCATTTCCAGTCGCCAAAAAAGGAAAACAGCTGAAGTTGGTATATTTTCCTCACTTGATATTCATTATAAGAGCCGGAGAACAGGGGGCAGTTGCTCATCTTCAGCCTTCGACTCCCAGTCACCGATTTCATCGCAAAGGTATCTACCATTCCTTCCACATCTGTCTCCGTTTCGGTTTTCTTTTTCTCTTTCATTCTTCTGCTGCTTTGTGGTATCGTAGTCTCTTCTCTTTGATGTACTTTCATCTTGTGGGGGGATGTTATCTGTTCGCTTCGATTAATGTCACATAACACACCTCGCTGCTACTTGGCTATGTAGTCTCTGTTCCCTCACTTCTTTTGCCCATTTCTTTTTGACAGATTGTAGCCAATGGCCGACGCCGAGGACATTCAACCTCTCGTCTGCGACAATGGCACGGGAATGGTGAAGGTGGGTCTCCTTCTTTTCTTCAAATAGGGTGGCCAATTATGTTACGAGAAGTATCTCTTTGTTTTGGGAGGGCAAACTCAAACCTGCCCTGAATTACCATCAAGAAAATGATGGATCAAGTTTCCTCAACGATGGCTGACTTTGATGACTTCATTTGCCTCGATGACCTCCCCACTTTTTGCAGGCTGGTTTTGCTGGTGACGATGCTCCCAGAGCAGTATTTCCAAGTATTGTCGGCCGACCTCGGCACGCCGGGGTCATGGTCGGGATGGGCCAAAAGGATGCTTATGTCGGAGACGAAGCCCAGTCAAAGAGAGGCATCCTCACCTTGAAATACCCGATTGAGCATGGGGTAGTCAGCAATTGGGATGATATGGAGAAGATTTGGCATCACACTTTCTACAACGAGCTCCGAGTTGCTCCTGAAGATCACCCTGTACTTCTTACAGAGGCACCGCTCAACCCTAAGGCCAATAGGGAGAAGATGACCCAGATCATGTTCGAAACGTTCAATGTGCCCGCGATGTATGTAGCCATTCAGGCTGTGCTATCTCTCTATGCCAGCGGCCGGACGACAGGTAATGGTATAAGCTGTCTTAATTTACTGGTCTTTGGTAATAAGGAAGATGTGCGATGAGCAGAGATGCAGGGAATTAATAGTTTAAAGTGTAAATAATAAATGCTATGACCTAAAACAGAAGGGTGAATTTTATGCTTGTGATATTATGTTGGAATGTTACTCAATTCCACTGAGGTATGGTCAGATTGAAATCCTACTATTCTACATTCTTAACTTGAAATGGCACTTTGCGACTCCATTGGCATAATCTTCCCAGTATTTACCTTCCCCCCGGCCTAATCGTCATCTTGCGTATGAATAGGTATCGTCCTAGATTCTGGGGATGGTGTTTCCCACACGGTACCAATTTATGAAGGATATGCTCTCCCGCATGCTATTCTCCGGCTGGATCTCGCTGGTCGGGACCTCACTGACGCTTTAATGAAGATCCTAACAGAGAGAGGATACTCTTTCACCACAACTGCAGAACGGGAAATTGTCCGTGACGTGAAGGAGAAACTAGCATATGTTGCCCTTGATTTCGATCAGGAGATGGAGACTGCCAAGAGCAGCTCAGCCCTTGAGAAAAGTTACGAGTTGCCTGATGGGCAAGTCATCACAATCGGATCCGAGAGGTTCCGATGTCCAGAAGTGATGTTCCAGCCATCTCTGGTTGGAATGGAAGCCCCCGGAATTCACGAAACCACTTACAATTCGATCATGAAGTGCGACGTTGATATCAGGAAGGATCTTTATGGTAACATTGTGCTAAGTGGAGGGTCAACAATGTTTCCTGGAATTGCTGATCGAATGAGCAAGGAAATCACTGCCCTCACACCCAGCAGCATGAAAATAAAGGTCGTTGCGCCTCCTGAGAGAAAGTACAGCGTCTGGATTGGAGGTTCAATTTTAGCGTCCCTCAGCACCTTCCAGCAGGTAAATTGTAGAGCAAATGTTCTGTTTCACTTTACTAGCGAGTTGTTTTTCCTTTTTTTGATTCGTTCTCTTAATTCATCGTCTGTATTGCTTAAATTTGAATTTTTTCTTGCAGATGTGGATAACGAAAGGAGAATACGATGAGTCGGGCCCATCGATTGTCCACAGAAAATGTTTTTGAGCCAGTTGAAGAGATTGTTGATGGGTCAACCTCTTTTCACTTGGTTTTTGTGTACACCATGAGTTCAGTTTGGTTTGCCTTAACAAGTTTTTGGAATTACAGAATATGGATTTGGTTTGCTGGCTTGCAAGTCGCAATATGCCAAAGTTCTCAGTAGGTCTTAGAAGCCAAGATTGATATCGGCAACTAGATAAGAGTACTCGAATAGATGGAGTGGTATTGAGTTTTTCAGTCTGAATCTTTTTCCTTGTGTTGTGTAGGCATGTTTGAGGTGCCTAGGTGTTTTACAGTAGTAGAGGCCGAAAGAGCGAGGAGTTGATCATTCTCCATTGTTCGTATTGTACATTGTACAAGTCAAAATAACTGATTTCAAATGTTGTATCATTGCATTCGCCCCGAGTTCTACAGTTTGCCATTGATGGAGTTCTTAGAAATTTATTTGCTCACGAGTTTTCTTAGCTGGTTTTCCTGCTGAAGACAGTGAGTTCTTACCATGTTTGCCGATGCAAATTTCCAATAAGATAACAGTACCTGTAGCTGGTCATTATGGCATCTCATGATGTCATCATGTTCCGATTAATGTTACCGATCGCCGAAGGAGTGGGCGACGATCCTGCAGATGAAGTTTTTAGGCTGTTTCAGCAATCTTTTTTGCCTCACTACTCATGATCAATGATGTAAATTTCTTGCCGCTTAGGTTACCAAAAGGCATAGATGTTAATTCTCTACTCGGTTTTGGCAATGTTCGATACTTGTGATTTTCTTGGGCGACGTACATGGCAACTTCTTATCATTCTCGTTTGACAATGGATAACAAACAGTCACACGAGACAATGCAACAATGTTCATCGGCAACCACGCAATGTCACATCACCATGAGTTCATGCAATATGTCATAAGTAATTCAATGAGAAACAGATCAAATACGGGATGATAGAAAGGGTCTTCGCGCGATGTTTACTCCATGCCGATTATCAATCTCATTTCTCATGTCGAATTATTCAGCACGTTAGAGTTCATCACACTAAGTTGGTCCGAGAACTACGATCATACACAGGTCATAGAAAAATAAGCGGAGTGAAAAATTGGCATTCGGAATTTGTGCTGTGTCTACCTAATTATAGAAACAGAGTGAAATTAAGTTTGACATTGGATGCTAAATTTAAGGCACAGCTGTGAATTGGCGATCATACACATGTGAGATTCCTCTGGTAATTGCCTTTTTTTGGGGTAACATTAACTGGTGCCAACGTTGTCCTCCTGAAATTCTTCCGAGCCAAGCAATGAATTCGGTTCAATAGCCCACCGGATTTGGAATGTCGTGGTCTTATTTAAAGAAAGCTAATCTCTCCACTCTTGTGTCCCTCAAGCAACATTCATAGCCTTGCAAATTAACCCTCTCTTCCTCTTCTCCTTTTCACGTCTCTCTCTCTCTCTCTCTCCCTATTGACTTAGGAGAGAGACATTAATAAGAAAATCGTCAACTGAAAAAGAGGGAACATGGGTGGATGTGCTAGCGTGCCCCTCAAGTTCAAGAAGGCTGAGGCCGGAGCCCCCCCAGAGCCCGCAACGGAGGACGCGGTCGCGGCCCCTGCCCCTGCCCCCGTTGAGGAGCAGAAGACGGCCGAGGAGGTAAAGACGGAGGTTGAGGAGACCAAGGAAGAAGAAAATGCCGAGACTGAGAAGAAGGCGGAAGATGACAAGGATGCTCCCTCTCTAGGAACATTGCTTGATAAGGTACAATCGCACGACTCGATTGATATGCGCAAGAATTCACAGACCACATCGAATTCGATATAACAAACCACGAAGGCGATATAGTATATTCACGTCGAATTCTGTCATCGCCTTTGCAGAGGCGCAATATATAGCCATTGAGCACCGATTAGTTATGTCAATAAGGGGCACTAATGTTTTTCATGTTTCGATTTTCCACTTCTTCAGGATGAAGGAAAGGAAGAGGAGAAGAACGAGGGAGAGGCTGCTGTTGCAGGCGAGCCCAAGAAGGAAGAGGAGACAGAAAAAGTAGAGGCTGAGGAGGCCAAGAAAGCCTAGATCAAACAGATTATGAGTCAAATTAAATTGAGAAGGGCTTCGAATGATGCGGATTATTCTTGAATACACCCCCAAATTTAAGCAGCAGTTCTTAACAGTCTCTAATCGAGAGATGAATCATCAAGTTTGTGAGCCAAATCCATTCTTTTCTGGTGTATCAAATCAATTGTTTGTCTTTCTTTTTTTTCATGTTAGAGGGCGTGCATTGTTACAAAATCATCTAAGTGTTTTATTGTTTTCCCTGGAATAAAAGTAATGTCCCTTTTGTATTCTCTAGCTCTGCATGGTTTTTGTTCCAATAATCTCGTCCAAATTGTTCAACCAAGCTATTAAATTTCGCTACATTTTAACTCTATAGATGACACGATTGTCTAATTTGCGCGGCCAGAATAGTTGCGTACATTTTAGGAAGGCAAAAATGTTCTTAGGATAACAGGGTTCCTCGAGGAATTCTATAGCTATTTAATTTCATGACCTCGTTGTACCACTCAATAGATTAACTTTTGGATAAAGTATGCTGACTTCTTATTTTGTAACATTTTCGGAAGGGGAAATTCTGTTTTAAGGACAGATATGAGTATAGCGTTGAACAGGTAAATGTCACCGTTAAGTTTTTTCGTAGTGGAGAACTCAATGGAGCTGGTTGTAGTAATCATGTTACCGTGAAAAAAATACGGTAAACACGTCCGGTAAGATGAAATATTTTATTTAAATCGGGCTATTTTGGAATACGATGGCGTTTTGGCAAGTAGTTCAAGAGGTTGGTTTATACTTTGATTGACTCAATCAGTCAAGTGGTGTACAAAACTTTTCAGATTGATGTTCTTCTTAGTGCGCTTACCTTTTGGCTTTTGCTGTTATTGGCGCAGCAGCTGCCATTTCCATGAATGCTGGCAATATTTTCTCGGGCAAGTAAGACCCGTTTAAAGAAGTAAGAATCAATTTGTCCTAAACCTGCTTTACCCTTCAACTCCAAAAGGCATTATTGCCTGAGAAATACACAATTTATCCAATTTTAAAAACAACTTTTCCCATCCAAACCAGATTAACCCAAGTCCCAATTCTCAAATCGACGTCCTTGACTCATCTTAATTTACTCATTGATAGAAAAAGAGACTCGTCTTAAATCAGAACAAGAAATCAAATGTTGGAGACTGCCTGGAAAAAGAGGAGAAAAGCGAAAAAAGCAAACATACAAGTGGTACAATGCGGTCGATATCATCCTTCGTGTTTAGGAACTTTAGTTGATTTATGTTTAACACTAAGCGTATCGTTAATATTAATAACATGTGACCTCTGCTTACAAGACGAACTTTTGAGATATGAGGGTCGCTAGACTTGGCAACACTTGGTCAGACTAATTCGTACCGCACGAGGCAAATACACGAAATATAGAGAGAGAAAATCGAATAGCATAATACGACACGAGCTCTGAGAGCATTGAGACCTAAGGTTTGTGCTCTATCTCCTATTATTTCGCATAACCCACACACTCCACGGGATTACAAAGCTGGTGATCATCTTAATATCGTTACCGGCTCACATTTATTTGGAACTCTCTCGAGCTTGGACACTTCACCGGTCTCGAGCATCGAACTCAGGGCGGGCTTGGTTTTGATAGCTAAGTCAACGTTGATTTGCGAGACCTTTGTATGGACACTTTACATTCATACGTCCTTCTTAGTTATTAATGTTGATATATGTATCAATATGGGCTGTAAATAAAGTTACAACACACAAATATAACGGGTTAGCCTCATGAATTTCACGTACTTTGTAAGACCGTATCAAGACTCGTAACATCTTGATGATCGAAGGTAGTCTCTAAACCACTATGTGGCACAACATAGGCATCATGTAATGCAGCACGTGCTATATCCTCTTGGAAATTATTCAAGTCTGCTGTGGCCAAACGTTGTACTTTCGCGCTTTTTCCATAAGCACCGGACCAATTAAGGTTGTAATTGCACTCGAGGTCTCGTGCAGCACACGTTTCTATATATGCCTCGGCATTATTGTCAAGAACATCCTGCTTTTTCAGCCAAGAGTTCCTCTTGAAATCCCACTTTGGAAATTTCCTCCTTATTTCTGTCCACAAAAGCAAGATGTGCACCACGTAAAACCCCATCTGTTATAGGGAGAAATCAATGAACCTGTAACATTCTATGCAAAAGGTTACAATTGATGGATCGTGCGGGGTTATCAAAGGAGGAGGGAGGTATCCACAGCCGTCCCACTTTTGGCTTTAGCAGATGCTTTTCTTTATATGCGTAATGAAAGGTGTCAGCAACTTTTATTATCTAGATGCTAACTCTTTCACGTGAAAAACAAATGGTCATTGGTTCATATGAAAATCCATCGCGACTTGGTTGATTGGAAGTAGAGCCGTCAAATGGATAAATCAAGTCAAATTTGGATCAGATCGAAAATGGTCCGATCTAAATTGACCCATTTAACCCGTTTTGACCCATTTTCATTTAGCATAAATTTAGTGACTCATACTCAACTCGACTCGATCCAACCCAACCCATATTGTTAAAACACTTTTATATTTAATCAAATCTAAGAAAATTTATTTCTTATAAATTTTTGAAAAAAATATATTCCTAAAATATTATGAAAATTGTTTATAATTTTTTAAAAATATATTTTTTCATTTTTAAAATTTCCTTTTTATTTTATTTTATTTTATTTTTTCCTTCTTTCTCCTTGCTACTTCCTCTGCCAACTGCTCCTTCATCTGTCGATCACCGAGGGCCTCAACGACGATTGGCAGACCTACAACCGGCCACAGACGCAGCCAAGGTCGGTGAGCTCGAGGCTCAGCTAATCCCGACGACCTTGAGGCTCGCCAGATCGGCAAGCTGCAAGGCTCCGCCGAGGCCAGCAACCTCGAGCTCGGCTGACCTCGGGTGAGCAAGCTTGAGGCTCTCTAGACCGTTGCCAACCGGTCACGGTGGAGGCCGGAAGTGGGAGGAAGAAGCCGCAGAGGTAGGAGGAAGAAGAAGGAAAAAAGAAAAGAAAAAAGAAAAAGAAAACAATAAAATAAATAAATAATAGATTACTCTTTCTTTTTCTGAACCACGTGGGCCACACCCACTCAACTGAGGGCTTTTTAATTTTTAAATGGGTTGAAAATGGGTTCAACTTGTGACCCATTTTCGACCCAACTGATTTACCTTTAATATTTTTGGAGTCATTTTTACTTGGCCTTTAAAAAACTCTCAATCCATATACAACCCATATACATAAAATATGAGTCACAAAATGGGTCATACACCTCTAGTATCTCAATGTGTGTGACCTCACCGCTAAAGCAATGAATCAAACATTGTCTTTTGTTCGCCAAAATAGTACTAAAGAAACAAAACACTTAAGAGTAAAATGTATCATTTAATTCGAATATATACATAATCTCTTGGATCAGCTTACTGGGGATAAAATGCATATACCCATGTGGTTTAGGGATCGCATGTATAGTAGTAGTGCATTTTTCCATGTCGTCAAATGTGAAAAATTTCATGTAATCGACTAGACTTAATCCATCATGGTTTAGGATGCGTCCTTAATGAATCGGGTTCATACAAGTGTTTCCTCTATAGAGAAAGAGCTTAATTATTTGGATTTTAAGTTGCGTCTAATTTAATTCACGATATCATATCACAATCCTAGGAATACAGGGATTCCTTGTTATAAAAATAGTTCAAAAAAGCACCACCCACTCTATAATAACTCACTTCATCACCTGGTCGCAATCGAGATTAGAGACACCCTCAAATTTGAACGCGACTTGGGGGTTTCGCATTTTGCAATTGCATGCATGGCAAGCGTCCTCTAGGAGACCCACGAGGACCTTCTCTAACCTCACACGTGCATTGCTGTAACCATGGAAAGTGACATGCGACGTGAGCAAGAGAGCATAAATTTAGGAATCGGATACATATGTGTTCCCTCTATCTCAATCATCAAATCATATGGGCTGTACATAAAATTCATACTATTCAATTATCGAGATGAAATGGGCTCACATACAAGCCCTAGATGCATAAAAAATTTCTTCTGCGCCATAAATTCTCCGGATCTCCAGCGACATTTACAGTGCCCGCTACTCGATCCCTATTCATGTTGATGTGTGATTCATACTTCCCATCGATAGGAAAGCACATGGGGCTTTTATTATTTAAGCCAATATTTTCTATTAATAGTTTGGGCTTAAGCCCATGAATAATTACTGCTTATATATACTCTTTTTCTCTTGTAATTGAGCGATGTAATAAGAGATGTGATGTGCTAATTATAGTAAAATCTTTTGCTGGATGTAACCCTAGTTTAAAAGTGAATTAGGAGATAAAACATTGTGTCTTAATTTCTCTTTCTCAATTTTTACTCTTTTTCGTGTGATTGTGCATCGATACCTAACAATTCATTGTATTACCCTCTTCTTGATTTCTCTCTCTATGAAAGTTGGAAGGCAACAACACCTGTTGCGTCACTCAGTGACAAGAGTCGGAGAGAAGAAGTGTTTCCATTTGTCACGTTCTCTTAATTTATATAAACCACCCCATTTCATCCATCTCTCTCTCTACACGCTCGGAGAGAGACCAAGATCGATAACGTCTCATTTAAAAGAAGAGTAGAGGAAAAGGAGGATGGAGGAGAGAGCCGTCAAGAAGAGGATGCACGGAGCGAAGCCGGCGATACTGATGGTGATGGTGCAGGCGTCCGTCGCTGGAGTGAACGTGGCATACAAGCTGGCCGCCAACGACGGCATGAGCTTGAGGCTCGTTGTCGCCTACCGCCTCCTCTTCGCCACCGCCTTCATCTCTCCTCTCGCCCTCTTCTTTGAAAGGTGTGGCAACAGCAAATGCAACCCGCTCCCTCTTGTCCAGCGTCTGTTTTCCTCGATACTTAGAAAGTTTCTCTGCATGCCTGACGCATGGTATGGCAAACTAGGACTGCCCCCATTAACGACCATCTTTTTTCCTCTCACCCGTCACCAACCAAGAACGTCTTCTAATTATTCCCTATGCGCTCCCATACGTAGGACATGTGTGTAGAAAAACTTCTTGCCCTGCCCTAGTTCGATCTTGAGAGATGTTCTTTTCATTTTGACTTGGCAAAAGATGACACGTTATAGAAGAAGAAAGATACTTCATTTTGAGAGTGAAAGATGGCGGAATGATTAGAGTAGCCAGGGAATTGAGAAGGTTCTTGTGATGCTTCTTTGGATTTATATTCACGTAACACGCAACCATAAATTTGACGGGGCAAAATTAAAGATAGTTAGCTTTCTTTTCTATCTGATAAATGACTGTTATCTCTCTTCTGTGGCAGGAAGAAGAGGCCTAAGTTAACAAGGATGGTGCTTTTCCAAGCATTTTGCTGTGGTTTGTTTGGGTAAGTCGTGCTGTATTCATGCTGCCATTCTTATGCAGCATATAATAACATCCTCCTTCTTTCTTGATCGTTCTATTTATCTGCTATTGCTTGTGAAATTAATGTATTAATTCCCCTACACTCTAACTAATACTTTAATTTCGACCACAAAAAAAGAACTAATACTTTAATAAACTACTCGAAAAAGAAGTTGACTGTTGACTAACTTGAATTCTTTTGTGCCTTAGTCGTTTGCAGAACTAGCGCATCTTAACAGCGCAAACCCTTAGCTTTTAGTCTGAAATCATCCATTGAAGATGATGGGAATCCATGGTTTTTCCCCTCCGATAGACAATGATCATTAAGGGGTTTCTTTAATTTCAATCGAGTAATGTTGCCAAAAGACATGTGTGCGCTCAAAATATACGGTGCAATGACAAGCGGTGCTTGTTTCTTTTCGGAAATTAAGACCTTCAACAACCAAGCGGTGGATTTTATATCATATTCTATGAACTGAGATATTTCTATGGACCAAATGAGACTCGAATGAAAACAAAAAGAAAGAGAACAAAGCAAAGCAAAGCCTAGGTCACCTGCCTTCTTGTTTGTTCGGTGGCCGACTTCATCATCCTGCCTGAGCTGTTTATGACGCTTTGCATCTTTTAGGCTTTATGACCTCTGTAGATATGACCCCGCACGTGCATGATAATATGGTCTTTTGGTTAGAGAATGGAAAGCTGTAAACGAGTTTGAGGAAGATTGCTGTGTCCAAACGTATGGCAAATCTCTTCAAAACTCGTACTTGAGAGTCTACTTTCATGACTTATTTATATGAAAAGGCTCAATCGGTTTCAGTGGATCGCTGGCACAGAACTTGTACTTGGAAAGCTTAGCCCTCACCTCAGCAACTTACGCTGCAGCCATGGCCAACCTCATACCTGCCATCACATATATCATGGCCGTTTCCTTTGGGTAATTATGTTCTAAACTCTCTTCCCCACTAAATCTTTCCATTGTGCTATGTATGTATGGTCTCTGTATTTTCTTCACTTTACCCTAGTTTCATCTTGGCTGTGTGTAAATTTTTCTCTTGGCTGGGCTTTGTTAAGGTTGGAAAGGGTGGTGATCGGAAGGATTGAAGGGAAGGCCAAAGTGTTGGGGACGTTGATGGGAATTGGTGGAGCGATGGTCCTCACTTTCTACAAAGGCTTTGAGATCCGAATGTGGTCGACCCATGTCGATCTCTTGCATGACCACGGTCACCAACCGCAACCGGCCAACCACCATCTGGTGAATCATGCCGAACCTGGGGCTCATGTGCTGGGCTCTATGTTGGCGGTCGGAAGTTGCGTATGCTACTCTTTGTGGTTGATAATTCAGGTGTTTTTCCTACTAATAAGGTCCTGCTTTAAACTTTGGTACAAGAAATCAATCACAACTCCTAAATGGACTTGCACCTGTAAAAGAAATCACAAGAGGAACTGCATGAAGGCTCTTTCTGCACTAAAAGTTGCAGAGATTGTTTTAGGTTGTAGCTTAAGGGTGAAAATTGAAGGGCTCTCCTCGGGTGAAAATTCTTTTTCTTTTTTTGACTTTTTGACCGGTATGGAGTCAGTTCAATGTTAATGCTGCAATAGATTCGAGATTGGTGAGCTTTAGTACACAAGATCAATCTTCACAGATGTTGGTAATGGCTCTAGCTAGTTCAGATGATAATGTCTAATTGATGACTTGCCATGCAACAGACAAAGATGGCCGAGAGGTACCCATGCCATTACTCAAGCACAGCACTGATTTCCCTCTTCGGGTCGATTCAAGCAGTGGGCTTTGCTCTGTGCACAGAGAGAGATTGGTCTGAGTGGAAGTTGGGCTGGAACATCAGGCTCCTAACTGTGGCTTACACGGTACGCAATCATTCAAATCCCCAGCAACAATGAACTGCCACCCGGGGTTCGTTTGGAATATGTCACTGAAAGCTATTACAACTGTTGCAGGGAATTGTTGCTTCAGGAATATGCGTGAGTCTGATTGCTTGGTGTGTGCACAAGAGAGGACCCTTGTTCGCTTCGGTCTTTAGCCCTCTGATGCTGGTCCTCGTGGCCTTAGCCGGCTCGTTCCTATTGGACGAGAAGCTTCACCTTGGAAGGTATGGGGTCCTCTTACCTTACGTATTCTATTCCGAAATTTCTGCATATATATGACACCGCCACATACGCATCTAATACGTGAAAACAAATAACACTGTATTGTTAGTGAGACTAATTGGTTGAAGCATTGGTTCATGTGGCAGCTTACTGGGAGCAGGACTGATAGTGTGTGGGCTATATGTGGTGCTATGGGGAAAGCGCAAAGAGATGAGAAGGATGGACCAACTAGTAATAGTGCCCTCTAAAAGCATTCCAGAGACCGACTCTTCCATTCAGATTGTCATCACCTCCCGTTCCATTAACAGCAGTAACAATACCGGAAGTAACAATCATCATGTAGCAGCTGATGCTGACGACATTGCAAATCAAGCATCGTCCATGGTAAAAGACGATGTCGCCCAGGAGCTGCCCAATGATTGAGGAGGATGAAGGGAAAAAAAAGCAAAGGTTCATCAGTAGGAAAACATAGTATATACACTGTCCAATGTTCCATCCAACACATTGTACATCTTCTTGACTACAATCTTGGGGCTTTCGTTATCATATGTAACTATTATAATTGTGTAGGCAATACTTTCTTTTTGGACTCGACCCATTACTGGATGGGAGATTACTAGTAGTAGTGTGGCTTGAATATGGACTATTCAGGATGGAGAAATGTAGCATTCAACCTGCAATGTGATGCTTTTTTCTCACTGTTAGTGTGTACCATCTCTCTAGGGCAAGTGCAGATAGATTGACATGGTCAAATGGGTTGGGCCCTTAATGGGCCCAAATGTTGATACCAATAGCTAAACTCCATCTCCATCTCAAAGGCGGTGCAAAAAGTTTCCTAATCTGAAACGCACGCCAACGACGTGACAAAAGAATAATAATCATAGACTGAGTCGGCGATCTCCCAACACGCTTCCTTCCATCCGTTCCATGTTGCCTTTTGCGCTGTCTTACATCGCTATATATATAGGGTGAACGTCCGTATCATCTTCTTCTTACATATCATGAACAAGTAAAGACTTCGATGGCGAAACAATCGACCTCGTGCGGCAAAGAAGGAAGAAGCCAGGAGGGGAAGAAGAAGAAGGCTACTTTCTCAGAGATGGAGCTCGATGTGGCTCGGCAACTCATGCAACTCAGTGGGAACTCGGACGAGAGCGACGGCAGCACGAAGAAAGAGAAGGAGGACGATGACAGTACCGAAGCCTCCTCGGCCTTTCGGGGTGTAGGATTGTCGTTCGGAGAGAACAAGGACGATGATATGGTGCGGAAGAACAAAAGGTATCGGTCGATCCAGCATATCTACAGGTCGACCAAGCCTATCGTCGATGTTGCCCATGCCAAGAAGATGAGATGCAATTGAATTGTATATGGAACTCCATCTCCGACATGTTGTAGGGTCATATGGTGCTGTGGTTTTGTACATAACATGACGCGACTTGCTCGATCTGCTTCTTTCATCTCTCTTTGAATGGAGATTAGCCTCAATTTCTTTTATATATGGCGTGCATAACATGATTAAGATATCAATTGCCTCGTCGACGTTGAATCTCTTCATTGGTTGATCGAGCGCACCAGGATGAAGAGATGTTATGTTTCTTGATCGGCCAAAACTTCCGAGCACCAACGTTTTGAAGAGGAAAGGAAGAGTTCACGCACAACGTCGTGATCTGTGAATCGCATGATCGCGTTGTTGATTAAGTCCTCTTGGAAGATTTTCAAATCGAAAGCCGAAACTGAAGTCGGCTTCGTCAATCGAATGCATCGATGGCGAATGTCCGAGAGGGTCAAACCCTTGCGACGAAACCCTTTGCAAGTTTGACTATTCTTGCTTTTCCTTTTTAGACTTTCCATGGTTGCATGTCTTGTGGTACAACAATTATTTTGTATGAAATTGTTTTGGAACCAAGGAGAGATTGCAACCTTTTTTGCATCATGTAGACCATCAGTATCTTCTCTTCTCCTCATACAATGCTTATCTCCGCATCAGAAATTACTGGCATTGCTAAAACAATCTCTTCTTTTACGCGAGTTGATGCCCGAACGTGTTTCATTCATGTTAAATTTAAGTTATACTCGTTCATCGTCACGAACGTGTTTCATTCATGTTAAATTTAAGTTATACTCGTTCATCGTCACGTGAGTAAATTGTCCTTCTGCCGTCGAAAATCTATTTTCATTTCTATCCTGTGTTGTCTTTATTTACCAGAAAGCGCCAGATGTATCGAGAAACATACATTGGACGGACGAGGAAAGTCCTGGATAATATTCCTAGGCTACCGGAAAGTTCTCATCACTCTTGTGCCAAGGGACAAAAGGTTTTAAATATCAGGCTGCGAGATCCCATTATACTAGAAAATTTCCCCGCTACCAGAAAAAGTAAAGGTTTCAATCACAAATGAGCAAGTACTATACCGATGACTTCAGTGAAATATAAGAAATTACATCGGTGATCGCTTTTGAGGGATGAGGGAGTAGTAGTGCCCTTTCATGTCTAGAATCAAAATCTTCTCTTTATGAGTCTATTCTCTGAACAAGTCTATTTACCATCCGAAGCCACACACCATTCTTAAAAGAGATCCGGCTAATGCTCAAGTTGAAATACATATTCAGTCAACCGCTGCAGTTTACTGGGATCCAGCTTTTGATCCGTCACCGCCTGCTGCTGCTTCACTGTAAGCATTCGAGAAGCAGGGTCGACGTCCCAACCTTGCTGGAGCACATCTGCAAATATCAACAGAAACTCCACTAATGACGGTGCAAGAAATGCATGTTCTCAGGAAAAAAATAAAACCAGAAATGCAAATGAAAAAGGCACTAATGAGGCAAGAAATAAATTAATGGCGGGGCAAAGACACCAATAAGGTAAAGCCTGAAGGAGAGCAGACATTTTCTAACTAGCCATACTCTACCTAAATCATAGGGCATCTGATTTTCTAGCTCCCTCCACATGATCCAAGCCCATGTCTCATGTCAACGAACTATTAGACGTGACGTACAAGCAAAATACAAAACAACGAGAGCCTCGATAATGCTTTGCATTCGCAAATCTATCCCTATTTCAATGAGTGTAGAAGCTCACAGTTTGCCGCATCATCCTCGCTCATTCCCAGAAATAGGGCTGCATCTTGTAGGCTTATTGTTGAATAGGCAGACGACAGCAGCCGGAACATCCTCTTGGTGTATTGCTCTGCCACAACAATCAGGATGGCATGAAAATGCTACCGCGCCCAACATTGTCAATAAATTATCAAAAAAGAGATGACTGAATGCAATTAAAAGTTGAGAAAGCGTTACAACCTGAAGCAAGTCCAAAACTCAATGGAGAGCAAAAGAGTCAAAAGTCATGTAACTTCACTCATAATGACTCCACGCTTTTAGGTTTTTGCCTCTTTGTTTTCCCTTTCTCGCATCTAGTAAAATAAGTATAGTGTCCCATAAACTATTCTCTTCCAGTCTAGTTTAAGGAATCCTCTCAAACCTGAGCTATTGAAAACACCTCTGCGCTTAACTCATTGATACCCCATTATCCAAAACATCCTTCACAGGGATGTTCAAGCAGCAATACTTCCTACAACCAAACATACATAAAAAAGAAAAGGAAAAAGAATCCCAAAATATCTGAAGAAGTACACAATCAACAACAGAATGATACTAGTCATCAGGCAGAAAAACCTTTTAAATATCAACTCAAAGAAATGGCATCAATAAGCATAGAGACATGTCTGTTTCTAATTAAATTTTTCATATCTACTGTCATCTAACTCAACAGAATTGTCATCATTGGACTCAACACCCGGCCACAAACCAGCAATGGCCATTAGCTTCAACAAGAATGAAGGATGCACGTTGATGAGAACCTAAGAGGCTATGCACGAGGCAAGCAGAATGCACATCATAACATAATCAGTCTTCCATCTAACTCTTCATTGCCCAGAGTTGCTGCCAATGGAAGCACTACCATATAACGACTCGACTATCAAGCCAGAGAGATGCTAGCAAAGACAACTAACCAACTCCCATCCCACCACTAGCCATAAGAAAATTAAACTCCTTAGAAACTTTTGATTGACTTCTGATAATAATATAGTAGAGGAAGCGCAAAAAAACTCAGATAAGTAAATCAATTTATGGCTTTTGAAAAGCATGTGCTGGGACCAGACAAAGCATGAAATTGCTTGATGTTGCTTATAGAACTTCCAACGTGACCATAAAAAGTTTTTTTCTTCCAAAAGTTCCCATTTAAGGAAACCAAGAATATTGTCATGCATCATTTATTAATCATGATACCCATGCTTATCTCCAAGAATACGCCTTGAAAGAGCAAACTTGCCTGCAAAGGAAGCTACAAGACCTCTAGCTTCCTGACTCCAATCAAACCCACGAATAGCCTCATGAACAGCTGCATAGTCCCGAGTCCACAGGTGCTGACCAATTTTCCATGCAGCAACTACTTCTGGTTGGTTCTCTTTGACAGAAGAAGGTATTGATTTCCAGAGGAACCGAGCACTATTGCTGCAAAATAAAGCTCAAGTGAGGGATGACTCTAATATCGTAGGACCACAAAATATAGCACAACAAGATGCAGAACAAAGATCTAGTCCACAACCCTTAATCTCCCACTAAGGCAAGAGATCCGTAATCGAAAACATAGCCAGCAATATCACAAAACAAAACAAGTTCAAAATCTGATCAAAGACAGACACGGATCCCCAGGATTATAGATCAATTCATACAACACTAGCCAACTTCTAACAGTTATAGCTAGGAAAAGCCAGAAGACTTCTGCAGGATAACCAATGGGGCTAAAAAATAATCCAGCATCAGCAAAAGCAACTAGATCATAAATCCCCATCTTCTTGGTTCAAACAATTTCTCTTTCAATCGGGAATTATCCTTCGAACTTCTCTCGTAGCCACCCCCTCAGTTTCTCCGACCGACAGAAGTCAGAAGACATGACATTTCCGTAGGTATTATTCTGCCACCGATTATAACCAGAACCCAGTCAAACGAGGAAAAGAAAGCTTACGTATCATCAGCATAAATGTGGCCGAGGAGATGAATAGCGTAGGGCCATTCTTCTTGGAAAGCTGCGCCTTCTGCTGCTGCCTGCGTGCGCAATTTCTGCTAACTCAGGTCGACGACAACAAACCCAACATTCTATGCAAGTGGATTAAGCCTGAAACACGCACAGACACACAGACACACACGAAGGAACTTGAGAGGAGCAATCAAAACTACCTGAAGCATCAGATGATCACAGATGTCAGCGATTTGGGCGTAGGACTGGGAGGCCAAAGCCTCCTTCAAGTCACCAAAATCCATTACTTTCGTCGCCCTTCTTTGCCTGTGTTCCACTGATTGTAAGCGTGCTCGAGTGGGGGGGAGAGGAAGATGCATGTGCCGGTAGCTTGCAAGGTTTTTGGTTTTGGATGATCCGAATCACGGCGGGTTTGGGTCAGACCGCTTTGTTGCAGGGTTTGGATCGCCCGGTCCAATAACTGGGCCTTAAGGTTCAGGCCCAAACGAAGACTCCCGGTCCTGGGCTTTGTGAGACCTCAACTGCTCATCATTTATAATTGGGAAAATAATACAAATGGTCATTTAATTTTGGCCCAACGTGCAATGTTGTCATTGAACTTTTAATTTGTTCAATATAGTTTTGAACTTTTGATAATACGTGAAAAGTCGCACCTAAAATGGTCATATAGTTGCAACTATCACTCCTTTTCCCTAGACAAATCTAACGAATGATGATCGTACTTTATTAAACAAAAAAAACCTAATCTTGTTACCGATAAATCGTAAAAACCTTATACTAATAGGCTAATTCTGTGAATTTATGCACAAGCACATAATGCACCTAGTCTCATATGGCAAGATCATGTGATAGGACCATAAGAGTTTATTATCATTTATTTACACGCACTTTATTTGACGTAAGAGCACTTTCCAATCATGTCCTGTAGTCGGACCATTTCGCGCTCTGCCTAGATCCATGGACGCAAGATCGAACACGAAGCTACATAAAAAGCGTTCCTTATCTATGGGATTCGTAAATTGATTTCTTTGTGGCCAAATTATCCGTTAATCAATCTAGAAAAGGGAACAGAACACCTTTCTCATTAGGTTCTAAAGACATCGACCATGTGATGAACTTCTTCACAGAGAGAGAGAGAGAGAGAGAGAGAGAGAGAGAGAGAGAGTCAAAGAAGCATCTGAAATTGGAGCAGCAAATCTTCAGCTCAGGCTCCACTTTACAGTGCGGTCATATGTATGTTCCGTCCAAGCGAAGGAACCGGGTGTTTTGAAACCAAAAAAGAAAAGAAAAGAGAAACTAAAAAGAATTGATAAGAAAGAAAGAGTTAATAAATTGAAGAAAAACTTTTGGTGGTGGGGGGGAAAGAATTGTATAGTCTCAATTACAGCTCCGGAATTTTCTCCCAGCATCTCGTCCCTTTGCTTTTGACATACGCCATGTGGGAGTGGGAGTGGGAGTGGGAGGAGGATCGGCCGCTTCCTGCTGTGTTCCCACCTCCTTTTTCCCTTTCTACTTTTCTTCCCTTACCTTTTATCTGTCTCTCCACCTCCAATTTGATTTGATGAGACGCAAAGTTAAACACAAAAAGGGAAGGGGAAGGGGAGTGATGGGAGTGCTGATCTTGAATCTTCTTTACACGCGCAATCCACCGAATCCGCACTGCTTGTAAGTGAGGGACTGCTTGCTTGGACTGATCACCACTGCACAATCCACAGATACCTGCCCAATCCACCACCATTCATCACACTAACCCAATCAGTTCCCACTAAACAGATAATCAGACACAGACCCACAAGAAAACAAAGGGCAGAACGAGTGCAAATGGAGGTAATAGTGTGCGGGAAAACTATTCCCAATCCCAGCCAAGCCAAGCCAAGCCAAGCCCCGAACTTTGTCAAAACCGAAGGGAGACAAAGTCTCCGACTTGGGGAAGAGCAGGTAACAAAAATAACAGGGCCCCCCTCTGAAGGAATCGATACGTGTCAGGCATGATTGGGAAAGGGAGGTGCTGGGGCCCACCAGCATTCACTTCAAACCAGGAAATTACAACAGAAGGAAAGAGGCTCGATACTTGATTCACCCAACGCAATGATCCATTCGCGTCCCATTTTTTTTCCCAGTTGCCATGCACCGAGGAGCGCGGATGGGACCCACGAAGGACGAGAGGTCACATGGCCGACACTATACACCATGCCGACTTCTCTCCTCTCGACTCTTCCTTGCACGATGTGCGCGTCAATTCTACTCTATTGGAGATTGACGTTTTTGTCGAACCGTTCCCACTTTTAGTCTTTTAGTCCTCGTTAGTCAATCAAAGGACTGGGAATGGAGGGGAGCCAGGTTTCTTGGTTGTAATGTGCGCTAAGTGTTGATGACGGATTTCAGGAATTATGCAGGAATTTCAAGACAACATTTCGTTTCGTGGGCCGCCGCATATTCACAAGCATCAAAATCTAAGTATGTCGTAGTTGATACCAAGACGATTGCTCCCCTTAGCAGCGCACAAAATGTCCTAACTCCACAGTTTACATAAACGAGATGCATCCAAAACATAAAAAGGCCATTTCCTGCGTCACTTTCTCTGTAACAGAGCCAAGACAGTAGGGTACTGTGCTCACAAGGCGTGATTACAAAACCTAACGATGCAACAACCATCGACAGAGTCCGATGTGCTCGGCATCTGTCGTGTTCTGGAAGGTGAACAGCAATGTGAAGGAGAGAGAGGATGGAAGCAGTAATCCTGAATTACCCTCTATCTACTTGCCTCAAGCTAAAAATATATATACCTGCTCCCTTTTAAACCTCGTGATCTTATTTCATTTCCTTCGATTTCGTAGTCCTCAAGACTACTAGACACAGAAATAACTCCTGATTATCAAAGTTATTACCAAACAAACCGCGAGGTTGTTACCGAAATTAAAGCAGATACCAAGGAACATGGGTGCGCGTCGGCAGGGTCTCCGTTAATGCACGCATAAACAACGAAATTGAATACGCTGGATAAAAAAGGAATTAAGCAAAATAGCATATTCCTTCCGGACAAAGACCCGATGTCATCAAAGGGAGGAGCGTATGGAGGTAGCGGTAGCTTTTGTCAACTTTTAAAAGAAAATAGTTGAATAAAAGAAAAAGGAAAGAACAAATCACTGACCTTTGCCTAGCCCTCGTCCCTTCACTTCGTAATCAAGACAGTAACCATCGACCCGGACAACATATGAACCCGCCCCATTATTACTACGGTGGTACCACCCACCCCAATAAGTAATGCTATGCTTGTGCGGGCCCCTAAAATTAACATAAATATCATGCCCCAACCGCCCCTCCACCACCTCCAACGGCGGCTCTCCGCCGCTCCCCTCCCAAACACTAATCCACCTAAATCGTCGCCATAACCAGAATAATAAGAAAATTCAGAGGACCATACGCCTAGAATAAGCTAATCACACAAGTCACGTCAACTGATCAATACGTACATATTCATGAACTGAGCTACAAGAAGAATGTCGACGGGAATTCTGAACTGACCTGAACGCCAGGAGAGTCGATGTTTAGGACCCGGATCTTGGCCCCGACATCCCCAAGCACCCGGAGCTCCACCCGGTCGTTCAGCGACGCGTCCCTTATCAAATCGGACGCATCCGCCTGCAACAAATTGAACCGATCGACGGCGATGGTGGCCACCACCTGCCGCTCGCTGTGCGCCTCCTGGTAGAACCCCGGCACGGAGGCCTTCCCCAGCGGAATCCCCTTGTACATCACCGTGAACCTCGACTCGCCGTACCTGATCCCCACCTTGTTCGGATTCACCGCCAGGAAGAGCATCCTTATGTTCAGGGACAGCGACGCGCTGGTCGGGCTGGAGCCGGCGGTGGCGGCCGCTGCCGCGGCGGCCGTGGCGGGGTCGGAGGGGGAGATGCCCATGTACTGGACGCCGACCTGCTGGAGGTCGAACTGTGGCTTCTTGGGCTTGACGGCGAGGACGATAACGAGGACGACGGCGAGGACGAGGAGGGCGAGGAAGGAGAAGAGCAGGAAGAGGCAACAGCAACAGCCCTTGAGCGAAGCTGAGGAAGAGGAGGAGGAGGAGTAGTAGTACTGGTGGCGGTCGTGCGAGGGCGGCGGAGGGCGTGCGCGGTGGTCGCCATTGGCCCGAGTTGTCATACTTTGCTTTTGCGGGCACTAATTTCTCTCTCCTGCCCCTACTCTCTTCTCTCTTGCTGTCTTCTTCTCTAATTTTTCTTTTCTGCCTCGCTAGGCTTGAGAGAGAGAGAGGGGGGGAGAGAGGGAGTGAGGACAAGGAGTGGGGACTGAGAATGAGAAATGACTTTGCTTAGCAAGGAGATAAATAAAAAAGGAAAGGTCCTCCCTCCTCACATTCTCAATGCCCATAATTGAGCCCACTGCCTTGCACGGCAAAGGTTTCCTTATCTACTAATGTAGGAAACATTCCTAGTATGTTGTAACGTGCCACGATAAAGAATTAGAGGTAATAATTCAATAATTCCAAATTAAATATAAGTAAAGAAAAATAAGGGTTATAAAGTAAAATTTGTTGTTGTTTCGTGTAAATTTAGTTGTTGCAAACATTTCAAGACTCGATTTTTTTTCTTGCAAATGTGATATTCTTTTATTTAGTTCGAAATGCTCTTGTGAAGTGGGCACATCGTTCTCCTCCCAAAAGATTATTAAGACGTGGTCGATTGAGATGGGTTTTATTTATTCATATTCGAATGAATCTCATAGGTCAAATTGTAACTCAAGGTGGACATAAAGGGCGAGTGGCGTTCCTTTCCTTTTACAGTTTCAAAATCTCACAACTGATTTTCGTCGGGCTTAAAAACGACATGTCCCCCAAGTGTTGTCTTGGGCTGGCGAGACAAGGCATCGAGAAGGTCCATGAAAAGCTCGTTTTGGGGAGTGATATTGGGCTGAGCCCGTTTAAAATGAGGGCCGGGTTGGACTGGACCGCGGTTTGGTTGTTTCCAGAGAAAAGGTCGGAGCGTGGCGAGCACCTTCGTCCCCGGCGCGTCGATGCGGTGTCAGTGTCCTGCTTCCCCAACGGATCACGTGGGCACGTTCCTTCCTTGGACTGACGGTTGCTTTGCGGGGGGAGTGCGTGGGGTGGTCCCATAACTTTTCCGTTCGGGAAAATCCTGACCATTGCACCGGTCACGTCGTCCGACGGCGGCATGACGGAAAACGGAATATGAAAGCCTTCCCAAGAATTCTCATCCTTAGCAGAAAATAGCAAATTGAATTTAAAAAGAAAAAATTTATGATTTGAGTTTTTTTTTTTTTCGAAATGATTTGAGTTCGTTTCGCTATTTAAGTGGATTTTCTTCCTTTCTTCCTTTTTTTGTAAGTTATTGTTCTCGAACTTTTGAAATGTGCAAAAACGACGCAACATGAAATAAAATAAAAGACAGTGCATCAAATTTCATCATTGACTCGAAATATAGGAGAGCCCGTTTTATTCAGAAACAAAAAGCTCAGATATTTGGTCACGTAGAATACATCCAAGTAAATCAAAATTCGCTAATGATTGATGGGAGTACTTGATGATTTGGCGATCAAATCACGTTTGAATTAGGAGTGTCAAAACCGAACAAAAAACTCAAACTGAATTGAACTGATTTTTCATGCTTTTGTTTGTTCGGTTCAGTTAATATAAAAATGAATGTTGTTTTTCCGGTTTGGAACCGAACCAAAATTCTCAATAAAAAAAGAACGTATAATTTAAAATATTTCATTTTTCTCACCCCTCCCAAAATTGCATTGAACTATAATCTTCACCTCTCTTCTTCGTTTCGAAAACCCAGATCAATTCGAAGCTTCGGTTTAGTTCGGATTTTCAGGAAATTCAAACTATCAACGCCCCTAGCTTAAGCGTTTCTCTTTCGATTGGCATGGTTCTTAGGTGTCGTCGACACTACCCCATCACTATTATAGTTTTCTTACATGTATGACGCATCTATATATACTTACCAAGAACAATTGATAGAATCACATAAAATATTTCGAAGATTTTCTCAATTTACAAATTTATACCGTCGCTGGACTACAAGGACGAATCGTCTCGGACCCAAAGGAAAGTTGGACAAATCATCTAAAACACGAACTTTCCCGAATCAACAAGAGGAACAGCAGCCTCGCTTGCTTTAGCGTAGAAATGACTCTTGTGATTGGGTCGCCGATTCCGTTGGGGGTCAACAGAATTGCTGAACGGCGCTGATTTGCCAGCGGAAGAACCGTGAGAATACAAGATAGCCACACCATGACCACATCTCACAAGTTTCCTCGACACTTTTATTTTATTTATATTTATATTTAGTTCTTCGTCCTCATTGGCTGATTTTCTTTTTTCTTTTATAAAAAAGGAAAAAAAATACCCCGAAAATGCCACCAAACCCCAGCGAATGGGATCGAAGTGCTTCTCTCGCAATCTCTCCCTCCACGAGATTTATACATCTAACCGGCGAGACGACTAGAGAGAAAGAGAGAGAGAGAGAGAGAGAGTGCGTGTGTGTTCTGGCTCTGCGTTGCGCGCTCCTGACCCTCTCGGCCTCGGTCCCATCAACCGAGTTCATCAATTTCGATTTCGCGCTCAAACAAAAGCCCTAACTTCCTCCGCTCCTCAGCCTCTCGTCGTCGATTCCTCCAACCTCCTCATTCCCGGCGGAAGTTCTCCGGTAACGTCTCCATCCCTCTCGCTATCTGCCGTCCTCTCCTTTTCCCAGACGATTCGTTCGCTCGCCCCGTCGATTTTGCGCCGGGAGTTTCGAGTGATTTGTCCGTCTTCGCGACATCCGACTTCCCCCCCCCCCCCCCCCCCCCCC
>BCNH02000009.1:20861564-20918056 GCA_001662345.2 Metrosideros polymorpha var. glaberrima
CCCCCGCAAATCGAGCTCTTCTGCAGTGGGCGTGGCCCAGGATAGCTTCAGGATTACGCACTCCTTCCTTCTTTCTTTTCATTTAGTTTTTATCTTTTTTTTTTCTCAGGCGATAAAATAGTGGATGAGTGATTTGAAATCCTTTCGATTTTTAAGGGGACGATTCAGTTGAGATTCCTAACTTGCGGGTTGGTCCAATTTGTTTTTCTATATTTAATTCGTGCCCGCGAGATCCCTGAGGGCGGGGGATCGTGTACCTCAAATCTCACCTAGCTGTTTCTTCCCCTATTCTATTTAATTAATTGGTTGTCATTGCGCGTGGTTTTTGTTAGATCACGTTACTTCGGTTTCTCCCCGACATCTATACATCTCCTGACCTTGCCCTCCTCTTTTTCTGCGGTTGTTCCATTCATTCGATCAGATAACGCGACCCGTTTTGGCCTTCGCGAACGAACTGTTCTCTCTGGATTTGGATTTGCTTGAGGCAAGCGGCAGGTGAGACCCCCTTTTCAAATCTTCCTTGTCATTGTTTTGAATTGGGTAACAAGCGTTCTTCTTTTGGCATTTTAAGATGAGTTTCCATTAGTAGTCGAGGCGCGGTGCCGTGCCAGTGATTTTGTGCCTTTGGGTTTTCCCGAAGAGGGTGTCGGATGCTTTAGTAGACTTGATCCACCGTGGTGGCGTCGGGATTCTCAAAGAATTAAGAATGTGCATGGCGATCTTTGTTTTTTTTTTTGAACCCGTATATATATTTATTTAGTGAGTCGAAAAATGGATTCCTTTTCCCAAAACTTTGTATCCTCGATAGCATTCATTTGCTGTTGGCATTGGCAAACTGAAATTTCAGTGATTTGTTGAAACATGACATGATGTGTCAGGTATGTAGATAACAACCTTGTGAACATTGGTTGATCTTGAATGATTCAGCTGATCTTCATCCTCTTTTTTGGAACAGTTGAGATCTTTTCTGCTGTTTTACTATCTGATATATAACAGCTGTTATGCTTTGTCGTAGAGTCTCCATCCATGTCTTTCTCAAGTCACTCTTGCTTGTCTTCTACCTTCTCTTGAGATCAACTCAATGCTTAAATTGGTATGATCTTCTTGTTCTCGAGAATCATTGATTAACCTTGATAATGCCATCCCCACCTCACCCTTTATGGGACTGATACCATGTGCTATTATGATATCTCAGTGTTTCATGGCTAATCTGTTTGGTGTTCTGATCTCTCTTGCGAACTATTGAATGTTCAGGTTACATGTCGAGACTATGGTACTATGGTATCTTTGTATAATTCTAGCTACTCTGTCGAGACTTGATCATTCAATATCATTGCTGGTGTTTGGAAGACATTACTTGGTTGTCCCACCCCTCCTGTTCTTCCTTGTCCTTCTCGTCCCCATATCTTGCCATTTGCAGAGCACATGTGGATTTCATTTTTGTTATGCATAACTTAGAGTTCTATACTTTTTATTTGCCAACTCTAATGCTTAAGAAGCTTATGTCTAATGCTAGGTTAAATTTAGGGTGTGTCATGAACTGTGACTTAGTTATTCCTGCCATTCCTGAGAGAATGCCAATCCAACCACCAAGTCGGCACTGTTTATTTTTCAGATAATAACGAATCCAGGGATGGCTGCTTATTTACTATCACATCTAAAGATCACATTCTTCAATGCGTGCGTTACCTTGATCACCACAGCTACTATAATATTTCCTTTTAATTCGGAAGTGAAGATTCTGCCTTAATGACGGCTCCTGTATATTTTTTCCTCAAGTGGTCAAAAAGAGTTGCTGGAGGTTCTAAGTGCTGCACTTAGTTCTTTCCCTTTCAATTTAAATTGCCTTTAGTGACAGAAGCTTTTACTCATCCTCCATGTCGCTGCTTCTATGGGTGGATAAATACATATATAAATTTTGTATAGTAGAAATATAGTTTTCTTTAATTGACATTCGTCAATTTTGTCATCATTGATTTTCACTGGGCCTATAGATGATGAATTTCGAAATGGTCTTGCCAGAACTCTCACGTGTCAATCTTAGGGGCCATATTTAAAGGTTATGGCAGTTAAAAAGTTGAGCCTTCCTAGGATGTCCTTCCTTATTGGACCGATTGCTGCACAATGTGCGAATATTAGGGCCATTTGGTGGGGCTCCTTTAAATATGTCTTGATAGATGTGAAAGTGATCACCATGTTGAAGCCCATGGTCTAAAAACTTCTCGAATATGCAAATGATGTTGATATCAGTTGTGCTGATTTTGGAATGGAAGTCATGCCTTTGAACTATATTTATCGCAAGGTTTTGGGAAGTGTTGGTAAGTGAACAGTGACCTTCACAATTGGTTGGAGGTTTGTGTTGGAGAATGCATGATTAAACCGTGTCAAGTTTTCTGCTGAGAACAGAGGATGTTCTCCTACGGTTCATATGTTACGTTGTAGCTGGATAGTTGGTAGATGTGAATTGCCAGTTAGCTGTGGGAATGACAAAGGACAGTGAAGAGGTAGACATTTCATGCTAATACTTCATGTTTCTATGAACTGCTAAATGATGGTCCAGGGCATTCTTGTGGCTGAGTATGTGATGGTGTGCGCTCTGGAAAAATTGTGGAGCAACATGGGAGAAAGCTTAATTTAGCAATTGTCCCTATTCGTCACTTTCTTTACCTGATTAATACGTTGTGTTGTCAGACAGGAAGTGTTCAATTTTTTCTTGTTGGTTTTATTGATGGTTGTGTAACTTGTTGGATTTTCATGGTTTCATCGACTTTCCTGTTGGAATACATGTTTTCACGTTATTGTACTTCAGGAAGTATGATCTCATCATCTCACCATTTTTTTCTTGATCATCAGGTTTAGTCTGAAAATGGCAAAGGGTAGCAGAGGGCGTCGTAGGATTTCTTCCCAACAATACAGATCGACTCCATATGGCTTGGCTTCTTGTAATCGTAAAATCTTGGAGAACTTGTGTGCCAAAAAATCTGACAAGGCACTGAATAAGGACTGGGAAGATGCTATATGCTCTGTGTGTATGGAGTACCCTCATAATGCTGTTCTTCTTCTCTGTTCCTCCTACGAAAAGGGTTGCAGACCCTACATGTGTGGTACTAGTTGCCGTTACTCAAATTGCCTTGACCAATACAAGAAGGCCTATACCAAAGTTTCCTCATTCAATGATTCTCAGTCCTTGCAGAACTCAGCTGACAACACAATGATATCACCTGAGTTAAATCTGCCCAATGAGAAGAGTGAAGTGATGGAGCTTGCATGCCCTCTTTGCAGGGGCCAGGTGAAAGGGTGGACTGTGGTGGAACCTGCAAGAGAATACTTAAATGCGAAAAAAAGGAACTGCATGCAGGATAACTGCACATATTGTGGAACTTACAAGGAGCTAAGAAAGCATGTGAAGACTGAACACCCCTCTGCACGGCCTCGTGATGTGGACCCAACACTAGAACAGAGATGGAGGCGGCTCGAACAAGAGCGTGAAAGGGATGACGTGATCAGTACAATAAGGGCAACAATGCCAGGAGCCATGGTATTCGGGGACTATGTGATAGAGGGAAACCATTATGGATTAGATGTAGAAGAGAGCAGCCTTGGTACAGATCGCCCAGAGAGGAACGGTGGTTTGGAAACGGGCTTCGATAGTAACCTATTTAATGTCTTTATGCTTCTGCATGCATTTGGCCAGTCTGGGAATGTTGATCTGAGAAGAAGATTAAGGCACCAAGAGAGGGCCTTGCAGCGAGCATCCGACAGGAGTGCTCTTGGAGGCAGGCACACCACCACCCCTGTCGGTGGCTCAGATGTTTCTGATCAAGAGAATGGAGATGACAGTAATGACGATAATGCCCATGATGGCAGCGTGTCGCTAGTGAGCCGCCTTCGTCGCCATGGCAGAGTGCTTTTGGGACGGTCCAGCAGGAGGAGGAGGCGCAGAGAAGGCAATGGAAATCAAGATAGATGACTTGTTCGCTCCAGACGGGAGATCGTAAGGACATTTGATCTATGTTTAGTACTAGCCACTAGGATGGGAAAATAATAGAACGCTTGAATGATTTGTCTGTGAAGGGAAGATGACTTGCCTCTCACAAAATGCATGCATTTCTTTTCCATTTCATGGTCTGTTCCACAGATCGGCTGGGAATGGACATCAGGAAAGAAGAACGGCCTTTATTCCTGTGGTCATGTGACATATGCTGAAAATTACCGGATGTACACATGTATTTTCTTTGATATCCTTTTGCAATTTGTCAGCTGTTTTATTGAAAACCTTTATTCATAATCATGTGTACATGTCCTCGAACATCCTCATTCAAAACTGTTCCCGATTGTGGATTGGGAGGAAAGGGAAGCAGTGTCATTTGTTTTATTTCCCTGATGGACATCAACGCAGTCCTTTCTGTGATGGTTCAGGGACAGTGCAAGATAATCCCCTCCTGCACTTAACTGTGTTTATATCACTCTCCCTCCCACCAACCGAACAAATGTAATTAATTTCACTCTCTCTCAACTTTGATCCTGCACCCCACCAGTGCGTTTTGTCGGTTACATCAGAGCGACTGTTCTGCGTTTTGCTGCTTCTCATGGCTAAGATCATTCAAAATGTTTTCTGGAGGCTTGAAATTATTCAAGCCTAGACTTACCCATCTTCTGAAACTAGACTTGCTGAAACCTTCTTGTCAAAGATTCTCTTCGATCCAGCTAACTGCAGCATGGTTAAGTCAAAACTGCATTATGGAATCACTTTGGTAAGCAGGTTTGGTGGGGGGAACTTCATCTCTTGGAGAAGTTGAGACGTTGAAATTCAAGCCTAGAATTACCCATCATCTTTTGAAACTAGACTTGCTGAAACCTACTTCTCAAAGATTCTCTTTGATCCACCTAACTGCAGCATGGTTCAGTCAGACAATGAAAAGAAAAATGGTCTGTTCGAGAAGGGGTACATGTTTCTTCTTAACGAGATTGACAAGACCGTATCTGTTGTACAACAGAAAGGAGCGAAAAGGATTAAAAAAAAAAAAAAATGAAAGGCAAACGCCGCGGGGGCATTCCGAGAATCGAACTCGGGACCTCTCGCACCCAAAGCGAGAATCATACCACTAGACCAAATGCCCTTGCTTGTGTTACTTCTCATTATTTTATAAAATAAGGTGATTTAAGCCCGGCTTTCCCCTTGGGTTCGCACCCATGACCACGACATCACAGTTTGCACCCGCCCGCACCCGAACATTACCCCTCTAAGCCCTAAAAACCTCGACTCTTCTTTACATCTTTACAACTTACGACCACCACCCTCCGCCGCTCGCTCGCTCTGTGTCTCCCTTCTCAGCGCACGCTCTCGTACTGCTTCGCAGGTATTCTCTCTCCCTCGAAACCCTCTCTCTTCAGCCATGGAAAGGCCTCGAATGTCTTCGTGTTTCGTCTACCGTGATGTCGTCCTGCTTTGGATTCTTCCTCTGTATTAGAAGCGATTCGGAATTGATCACCCGGTGCTTTCGGTCCTTCGATTGGTGTTCATCCGTGAGATTTTCGTTTTGCTCCATGAACAACCTATTTAGTTCGCTTCGTCTTGCCTTTGCCGTTTCTCCACTTCGATTTCAGTGGTTCGTCGTTTTTGTACCGTCCGCACCGATGATGCGAGTTTTTCTCTTAGGTTTTCTTCGCTTTTGTTCCATCTTTTTGTGGAAGTCGAGCTCGCTCGCCGGAGCTTCAAGCCATCGGCGTTTCGGTTTCGGGCTCTATGCCTGTTTCTTTTACGGATTTTCTGTGTCTTGTTAAGTTCCTTACATTTTGATGGGGCTTCCATGCGGTGCTTTCTGTTTTCTCCCCCCACCGAATGCCAGAAATAAAGCAGGAAGTGCAGTTGGTTCAGAGGTTTTGGAGGATAGCAAATCCAGCGAGCGAACAGTTATATTGAGGCAACAAGCGGGGCTACCGGCGGTTCAACAGAATGCCAAAGTCTAAACGGAACAGAGCAGGTATCTTCATTTCTGATTTTGCGTTTTTCCGGTGATTAGGGTGTTAATCAATTTGGGTGCCTTGAATTGGGGCGTAGACATCTTGTGAGGAGATAGAGAGATCTTTCTTCGACGGTTTTGGTATTTATATTCAATGTGTTAGGTCAAGAAAATGGACTTACCCGCTGCACCACCCCCATATACTACATGAAGTAGGCGAGGATTCACCTTTATTTTGTTTAAATGCAGTTACACTGTCAAAGACAAAGAAGAAGGGAAAGGAGCAAAAGGAATCGCTTGTAAATGCTATCAGGGAAGCTGTGGAGCTCTACAGCTCAATTTATGTTTTTTCCTTTGAGAACATGAGGAATCTGAAGTTCAAAGAGTTCAGGGAGCAACTCAAATCTTCAAGCAGGTTACTTCACTGGTCTTTGACTAGTTATGTTATTCAGTTTAAATAAGAATTCTAACCGATCACCATCTATGGACTTGGTTATGATCTACTATCGCCTTTTAGAAAGCGGTGAAGAAAGTCTTTCTTGCCATGGTTTTGAGAGAAGTAACCCACCCGTACTGGACTTCAAATATTTTGGACAGTAAATGAAGTTTGACAGCAAAAGTCTCTTATCCTTGGCCTCTAGTATCTGGTAGCTTGCTATTTGGTGGTACCGACATCGATTCATTGTTTAAAAGTGGTTAATGAGGGTGAGTGGTAGCTTGCTAGTTGATGATATGTGAATTGGCTTTGGAAAGTGATGAAGGGTGGAGCTAGGAGTTTAAGTTTGTATAGTTTATGCAGGTTAGTTGCTACTAATGTCTCTTGCTGCTTCACATACACACACACAATACAGAATGTGGAACACTTTCGAGCATTTTTCCTGAGTGTTCCATCCAAGTTTTAGCCTTCATCCATTTTCTATTTTTGATCAGAGAGCCTCAAATTTCTACTTGATACAAATACGCCTCAACCTATTAAAGATTTATTGGTTGCTAATGCTTTTGTCAGATTTTTTCTTGGGTCAAACAAAGTCATGCAAGTTGCTTTGGGTAGATCAATTGGAGATGAGTTAAGGCCAGGCATCCGCAAAGTCTCCAAGGTAAATTGATAACTGCTGGGTGATCTCTTAGTTAATTTTAATAAGAAGTTCCAATATTTACTTTTCTCTTTTAATGCCTTTCTCAGCTCTTGCATGGAAATTCTGGGCTTTTTCTCACTAATTTGCCGAAAGAAGATGTTTTGAGGTAGGCTTTTATGTGTATTCCTACAGAACCTTCTTTCCCAGGAGAGCATCATTTAAGGCAACGCTCAAGCCATTGAACGAAATTTGAGTACCTATCTTGCATGCATGCGTGTGTGAATACCTACCCTCCATTCAGTCAAACCCTTGAAAATTGAAACAAGAAATGCACCCTCCTCTTTCTGTTCCCCCACCACCCCTTTAAAACCTGAAGACCACCATCTAAATGGCTTGCACAAAACACAGACGTTGGTACATGAACAAGCTACTTTTGAGGGTAGAATTTAAATTCAAATTGCTTTCCTTGGATGTGAGGGCACGTTTGGATAGAGCTATTGAGAGTATGGATAGGGAATCAAAGTTTCTCTTCTTAATTGTAGGGTGCTTATAACTATTAATGGGTTTCAGGGGGAACTGAAATTGGGGATTAGAGGGTTTTCATACCTGTGTTGAAGGTTGGGTATCAATTTGCTTGATTGATAGATAATAATAGTAACAATTGGCGCCTAATGTTTCGATGAATGTCTTCTCAAAAGGCAATTATGTCGCAACTGGTTGCTCTCTCTCTCTCTCTCTCTAATATTTTTCGTGTTGTAATCATCATTTTACCTGACAGTAGGTGTGTCTTCTTTGCTTTGTAAGTGAGGAAAAGGACCTATGGACATGTCATAAATACTTTATTAGATCTTCTGGACCTATTGTGCTTTCCTGTTTGATCTTCTAATGAAGTTGACTGGTCTAATCTTCGTTGCTTGAGTTAAAGTTATTGTGGTGAATTTTCCCTATAAAAATACTTTGAATTTTTAAACTTATGCTAATTCTATATGCTCGTTATGATATAAGTTTTATATGTTTGTGTTGATTTTATTATATAATTATCACATTGGCAAAAGAGCACGTAGGTTTATATTTTTCATAAGTTGTGATTTCCCAAAGTTGAAACATTAAGAGAGAAAATATCATTCCAAAAACATTGCACAACAATCATTTGGTTTCCTTATTTTTAACGTCTAAAACTCTGGAATTGGATGACACAGTCATTTTGGTTCCTTATTGTTCATACATATTCTGATTAGCAAGTTTTGATGACCACACAAGGCCTTAATGATGTAAATAATGAGTATCCCGATATTTGATGGATTCCAGAGATTGTATTCAAAGTCCTTTAAGTCTTTACATGATAGAGCTAAATATTCCTAATTAGTTGTGGCTTTTAATTGTTAGTTATAATGACTGGTGACATGAGAAGTTGGTCTATAAGTGGTTCCTGCTCCCACCTTTTGGGGATGATTCTAGTATCCTAAGTCTCAACATGTGTCATTTGTAATCTTTAAGCATCTTTTGCAGATTATTTAATAAATTCGAAGAATATGATTTTGCAAGGACAGGAAGCGATGCAGCAGAGAAGGTAAAGAGAATTTTTGTGTGTGTTTGCTGCTCTATGTAGAAACTAGGTTTGAAAATGAAATGGCTTGATGTGTGCAATAGGTCTTGCTCAATTGCTTATTGCATAATGAGAGAGACCTACCAAGCCAATTTTGTGAACCATATTTTTTCTTCAATTGAAAATTGATTTTGGTGAACTGCTAGTGTATGCAATTGATCTCGGTGAATTCCCATTTGAGGCATTAAACAATGCATCTGAGCTCTTAATTCTTGTTTTTTTAGCAGCAAAGTTTTACCCTAATATGCCTATGAATGTTTGAGGATATGCTGGTTTTCAACACTGGAGTTTTGGTTTTTTACATGGTTTATTTAAGGACATACTGGTATCACCGCAATTTTTGGCTTAGTATGGCCATTGGATTATTTTCTGAAGTTTTAGGTTGTGCTGTTCAAATATTTTGTCACACTTTTGCTGTATATTTGAGACCATTGGCTTATTCTTTGGTCATGTTGTAGGTGGAGCTTAAGGAAGGTCCTCTGGTGGAGTTCACCCATGAGATGGAGCCCTTCCTGCGCAAGCAAGGGATGCCTGTCCGGTTGAACAAAGGTGTTTGTCCTTACTATTGTCCATTTACCGCTTGATCGGAGGAGCGTACTCACCTAACATGCTCTCTAACGCAGGTGTGGTGGAGCTTGTTTCAGACTTTATTGTTTGTGAAGAAGGAAAGCCGCTGTCACCTGAGTCAGCTCGGATACTGGTAGCCTCTCAATTATTCTTTACTATATTTCACTTGCTGGATGATTCTCTTTGCAGTCTACCTCGTGATGCATTCATTCTTTGTTTACTGCGTTTTTTCGGTTGTTATTTTTTGCCCTCCGTGGTTTGCAAAAATAAATTGAAGTGGTAAGTACTAAAGACTTTAGAGGCCAAGAAAATGAGAAAGGTTGCGTGATTTAGATTGGATTCTACATTTTCCTTGCTCTATCTGAAGGGTCGGTACGATATCTTGACCGGGAAATGCTGTATTTTGTGGTTTTTTCTCCTTTGCAGCGTCTATTGGGGATCAAGATGGCTACCTTCCGACTTCATTTGATATGCAGATGGAGTCCTGAGGATTTTGAACTCTACGCAGAAGGAGAGGATGATTCTGATGTTGAATCTTCCTAGAGAGGATTTGTCGAAGATGCAATTTTGTTTTGTTTTGTTTTTGGCGGCCGACCGGGACTCCAATTCATATTATTAAGGTTCTTGTAATTCCATCGCTATCAGCATGCAAGGTTGTGGCTGTCATGTCTAGCTATTTATATGTTCTAACTTTCTTAAGCCCATGGGTAAGTCTATTAAAGGCTTATTAGAGTGCATTGGGCCTTATCTGGTGTCCATTGGTTTTGCAATTAGAGGATGCAATCATCGGCCTGTTGGTTCCGTGCGCTGATACAACTGACGACGACGATATGCCATGCCCAGTAAAGGTCCCGTGAAACGCCAAAAATACAAGGTCAACAAGTTCTTCGATTGACCAAAAAAAAAATATACAAGGTCTTCGGCTTGGCTCAACAGTTACAACGTAAGACGGTCCGCGAAAGTCCTCCCATGGGGCCCACTTAGGCAGGATATTAGCTCTTTTTCCGTATTTTGGGCCTTAACTCGCCCCAAGAAGCCTATCAGTAATCAATAGGCCGTTTACCGTAATGGCCTAATTATGCTCTGTTGATGAGCCCACGAAGGACTAATCGTTGGCCCATAATTGAGCTGAGGCCCACTTTTGAGGACGCTGGGCTCAAAGTCTTTAGGGATTCAATGGGCCCACAAATAGTCGACCCATATGAATTGGGCCTAGGTGCAGTCGTATGGGCCCCATAATTGACGCCCAGCCCACAAACGAGGCTGCGATCGGGACATTCTTGGAATTGATTGGTCCCGTGCGCACTTCCTTAATGGGCTGAGGCCCATTCCTGATGGCGCTAGGCCCATGTCTTTAGGGATCCAATGGGCCCAAGAATCCCACAATTTTGGCCCAGATGTATTGGGCCTAGGTCCATTGGTGTCGGCCCATTATTGCGGGCCTGGACTGGGCCCATCATAAGTGGGCCGAATTGGGGCAAGGCCATGGGATGTTTTAGAGACTTATGGGCCCTCGAATACCAAAATGGGCCAGCCAATGGGCCCAGGATTAATGTGAAAGCCCATCATCGACTCCCACATTGCACAAAATTCGGGCAGGCTTCCAAAGCCCATGGGCCTAATCACTGGACCAGGCCCATCATCCGTCGCATGACCCGGTCCCCCTGATATGCTTAGGCCCATTACTGAGGCCCACGTTCGACCCATAAAGCCCATGGAAGGTTATTTTGGGTGTTAATTGGGCCCCAAAATGCAAAAAAATTGGGCAGAGTTACGAAGCCCATGGGATATTTTTGGATTTGATTGGGCCCAGGAGTCCCAAAGTGGGCCCATACAGCTTGTTCAGGCTCACAACGCTCTGGGCCATAGGCCAGGCTCTAAAATGGGCCCCGAAGCTTAAAAGTTCCCATCCGCAATTCGATTCAGCAGTTGTACGCACGGAGGCCCAAAACATGTCCCGTGCGCTGGGCATTTAGCGCAAATGGTCCGAGGCCGAGACGAGAGTCGCGGGCCAATTTTGACCCTAATTTGACTGCCTTGACGCGGCCCATCAAGCTCTAAAAGTGGCCTGTTGGCTAGGCAATTGTTTTCCGGTCTTAATGGGGCTACTATGGCTCTATCCTTGGGCGCACGAAGGCCGAATATCAAAGTCACTGAGCCTTAATGGGCCCCCTGGCCCAGGTATGAATACCGACTCAGCCCAGTTATGGCCCAATCTTAATGAATGGCCTAGAAGGCCTAATGTCTGTTCTCTGGACGCTAAACCTGCCGAATAGAGCTCTTCCTCGTTAGCGGCTTTACCCATTCCCCTAGACGTCGGGACCACTGACGAGTGACTCAGTATTCCGACATAACTAGGGAGAAACTAGGGTGAACCTATTTCAATAGTTCCTGAATGCGCTATGTCGCAATGCTTATTCATCCTACGGTTTCTCGCCAGGGGCATAACTGAAAATCTAAATTAACAATAAATTCAAGGACCAACGTGTGTGAAAAAGGAAAAATTAAAAAGAAAAAATAATAAACACGAGGAACCAAATTTGACATCAGAAATGGAGAGGCCCAGCACCATCCACCCTTCCAACTTATCGATGATTCTGAAGTGCACCTGCTCTTCATCAATGTGAAGTCTATCCCCACCCCCAGCTTTGCTTGGATAATGTAACTGCACCGTTCTCTCATGCCAAATGCAAGAATAATTTCATGACGTCACCAATTCAGTCTTCTTATCCTCAAGAAGCTTTAGCTCCTGCCGCCAAGCTTCTACCTTTGTTGATTTCCCCAATTGCTCGGGTTTCAAATCTTTCTGCGGGGTTTTCTGATTTTGACCTTCTGCTAATCGAATCTGCAGAAAAAAGAAACACAAGGATCTACTTCAGAGTCCATAGGCACAAAAATAATAAGGTAATTCCCTCTTTTTGTTGCTTCTTGCTACTCTAACATATGGCACATGTGCCTCAGGGAAAAATCATTTCCAATCTGCCAAGTAGAAGGTAAAAATTGTCGAAAAATGAAGCAACATACACCTTGTAATGAGGAGTGCACTTTTCCTACAGAATAACATACATGCTGTGAACAACTCTACTCTGATTAAAACAAATCGACTTCTGACTCATTGTCCTTTCAAGCAAAGAAAATTCAAGAGAAACCCATGCTCCTTCATTAGGGCTTTGACATTGGTTAGCGCCAACGATTGACATTTATCAAAGACCAAAGCTAGGATATAATTTACTTCTCCGTCTCATGCATCACAACAAATTACTTTTTACAGAAAAAGAATATCAACAGCATAAAGGGGGTACCCAACTGCAAATAAACGAAGAAGGTAATTGCACTCCAAACACCTGCCAGCTGAACCAGAAACAAGATGTATCCATCCATCTTTCATCGCTCTTATGTCCTCTTCTAATGAAAGGAGACTCCTTCCAGTCTACTAGCAAAAGATGAAAAGGCATAATGGAGAAGACATTCCCTTTTCTTTTCTCCCTGATCATAGAATAACTTCACGCCTAGAGTGCTAAAAGGATATTGGCCGGGGGAAGATCTTAAGCTTGCTCACAG
Organism: Metrosideros polymorpha var. glaberrima; assembly: GCA_001662345.2. Taxonomy (NCBI): domain Eukaryota; kingdom Viridiplantae; phylum Streptophyta; class Magnoliopsida; order Myrtales; family Myrtaceae; genus Metrosideros; species Metrosideros polymorpha. Next base: position 20,874,338 of record BCNH02000009.1, read on the forward strand.
CAAAGGACATGTGGACACTGACGAGTTGTCAAAACCTAAATATATACTCCATAAATGCAATACAGGGCACATGTGAAAGGGCTTCACCATCTTGAGGTCACTTGGACAGGGACAACATAATATTACCCCATATGATGGTATTAGACAGAAAAAACAAATGGATGAACCTGCGTAATAATATGACACATCACTAGAAGTGTCCAAATTTCTAAATCTAAACAGGGATATCAAAACCTAAGCAATAGAGACTGGCAGACAAATTTTCAAACAGCACAAAAGACCTCAGGGTAGTCATGTCCGATAAATTAGCCCAATTATACCATCTCACTAAGCAGAAAGGTTAAGCCATAGCTCAATGCTACATGATCAAACAGTCAAGACACCACAGTTGAAAATAGCATGCTAAGATGCATGTGAGATCAAACAAGAAACAAGTGACATTTGGTGCTGATCAATGAAGTTTAGCAAGATTTGCCTCCTTGCTGATCGAGAAGTATCTTATTCACGAAGTTTTACCTTCTTCTTAAGTGCTCGAATTCTTTTATCAATATCTTGACTTGGGCAGCTAAGATTAATTCCCTCCTGTGCATCGGAGGAAGAGATGGTTCCAGCAGCATTTGCAGATACAGTGAGCTCATTTATCTGAGTTGTCAGTGCTTTAACAGATTCTTGTTCGTGACTGGAGACTTCATTAGGCTGTCTTTCCTCTTCATCAATGCCCCCAGCTACATCTGCTTCTAAATTTTTACCCTTTTCAAGAGCAGCCTGCAATAATAGGAGAATTAGCTTGCTTCTGCTACTAATTGACGAAAAGAGGGTTGATTTAATTTCTCCACATATCTGTACAAGAATATGTTATGAAGTTCAACCAAAATGCTCATGCGTACCATATGACGTTAAATTAGCATAAAATCAAATTTAAGCCCCTAAGATTCTATGCAATGATAGCAAATCTCGTACCTATGATACAACATATCATCTGGAGTACTTTCCGCTGTAGTAAGCACTAACTTACTAGATGTATGAAACACTACCAGAACCTCAGATTCACTTTCTTCAACTGAACTCAATGCAGTAAACGTACTGGGCATATTGTATCAAAACAAATCAAACGTCACCTCGTATTCTTTTGTCAAAGCATGAATTCACCAAAAAAGTAATAAATCCTTGAGCCTTTTAGCAAAGAGAATGGACTTAAGACGACTCAATTTATTGCAGAAGGTGACTAAACTTTACAGAGCATTTGGACAATGTCTAGGCCAGGAGTCGCAAAGAAACAAAGAAGGAACAGGAAAGGACATCCCAGCAATTAAAAAATAGTTGGTTAGGCCTTATATCACTCAAGTCTGAAAATAAGAGAACAATCCTTCATACTTTTTTTTCCTCTCCAATAATAAAATGGACCAGGTTTCAGTAGACATGATCTATTATTTCCCTGTAAAATCTGATGAGGATCAAATAGTGCATGGCATCTTGGCAAAGAAAGTTCTGTCAGCAAAAAGTTCAAGAAATCTAAATTTAATTATAAGTAAAAAACAAGAAAACCGCAGATGAAATGGCTTATGCATACACAGTGCACCAAGATTAGTTAAAACTATATTAAGCCATGGCATGGCAATTGGCAAGGCTTTCAAGTTTCACTTAAAATGAAAAGGAATAAGAGATCATTTAAAGGAGAAAAAGCTATAAGGAAAATTAGCTGTAATTTAGTTTGATGAGCTCCTTTCCGCACAGTGGCAGACACCACCTTGATGACTCAACATAGAAATTTTGTCAGCTCAGACATTCTGGGCCTTTTAGTGTGAAGTTTCACTTCTAGATGTCATGAAGGATATATTTGACCACAGAAAGAGGCCTAATCTTTGATCATTTGTAACTATATCATCTCAGACATCCTACCTAGCAACAGAAGAATGCATTGGAATGTTCTTTTAAGGGAGGACATCCTTAAAATGAAAAGAGGAAGAACTGCAAAATGATTTGAAAAGTTGCTTTCTTCGTTTAATACGGAGATTCCTACCAGTTAATACCAATAAATGCATGAAAATACTATCTCTAGCTATACTCCATAGGAATAAGAAAAGTGATGCTAGATCAAATACTTTTACAGTGCAGGTGAACTACATGGATAATCGATAGCTTCAAGGTTGTCCTGATGGAAATATTTAAAAAAAGTCCTCAAGATTTATAGATGGAAGATGAGAAAAGGAGCTTTATATGGTTCTGTTGGTAGAAAGAGAGACACAGACTACCAGCATTGTATGAACTGAAATTTCTGGATAAACTTAGAGGTGCTTTTATCATAAAAAATCCACATCTTTTGATGGTCTGCAAATATCTGGACCATCTTAGACGATACAGACCCTTATTTTATAACGAGTCGCTTAATCCCGAAGCTCAGTGTGCTGCGTTTTCATACCAATGTGGTAAGTTGTTGATTACACTGTAACTTTAAATTGAAACCGATAAAATTAATTAAACAAGGCAAAAAGTACTCAAGAAAAGTTCTAAGTTGGAACAGTCATGACATACCATCGCACCCTTTAGGAAAAAAAAATGAAGAATCTTAGTTAATAGAGAAAATAAAAGCTAAAAATCTCTCCTTGCTAATAAAGTATACAGCTTGTCCAGAAACACGAGAATTGCCACATGAGGTACATTTGTGATAAAGACTGGCCTGAACCTTAGTGACATACCTGTAGTCGCTTTTCCTTTTTTCTCTCATTCCTCTTTGCAGACTTTGTTTTAGGCTTTGCATCCAATGCCAGGTCGTAGCCTGGAGGCCCCTCCTGTGAAGCGATCTCCTTCCTCCACTGCATCACATAAAGAAGCCAAAAGAAATGAAAACGTCACTCCATGCTTTTAAGAACAACCAGTTAACCTAGCTAAACTGACATTACTGAAAAGGTTTATTTTCAGCAACTTAGTGGTCACAACATGAATAGTCGTCAAAGAAAAGAAAAGATATATTGGCCAGTATTGAGCCCTCCCACCCTATCATCTGATAAAGGAAACTAACATATATTGATCCACTTCACACCAACGGCTATGTGTGAACATCATCAGTTGTGGTGTATCTTCAAGTCGAAGATAATAACTTGATTAGTCCAAATCTAGTAAAAGTTCTGCATATAGAGATAAATTCAATTTGCTTCGCTAAAACATGCAATTCATGCATCATGGACTGGTACATTCTATCATTGAACACTATGTAACTCCAGTCCTTTGATACTTAGACGACAGCTCCCAGGTTACCCACTCCTTATCTCTTTCCATACTCAATAGACCTTGATTTCTCACTGATATATTCATGCATTCATAAATGAATAAATACTTTACTTTCCATTACTAAATCTTCAAAAACCTAATTCCAACAATTAAAAAAAATCAAAACAGATACTAACCCTCAGTTCTTTCAATCAATCTCTTAGGAAATCATCATCCACCGCAATCTAAAACATGAAATATACATATTCCCAAGACGATATGCACCCAGAGTCATACTTTCTTCTCATGTAAAATCGGAACGGGAGAGGCGGAAGACATGAGTGCAAGTAAGAGATGTTTAAATCAAGAGTGGACCAAGTCACGCGAATGTGTAGGAGTTGGGTTTTAGTTTCAGAAGAGAAAAACGTAGTCACAACAAGTATAATCGATTTTACTGCAGTCTGATCCTCCGCCTGCGACGCAGGATACGGACATTGGATCTCTCGGTCGATCTTACTTCTCCAGTTTTCACACGCCACACTTCAAACGAAAAAACAGCATCACTCCATCCAAACTCACCGACCACAACCAGACGAAAGATCAGACATAAAGCGTCGACGATCGTAATAGGACACATAATTCGAGAGCTTCCGGAACGGATGGAGGCGGAGGGAGAAGCGAAAGAACCGATCGCGTACCAAAGCACCTTTGGATTGGTAAATGGCGACTTCTTCTTGGGGGACATAGCCGGCGCGGATGCGGATGGGCTTGCGCAAGGTGCCGTCGGGGCGCCGAGTGGGCTCGAGAATTCGCTCGCCTTCCTTTAGGGTTTTGCTCAGCTCCGCCATCTTCTTCAAGTGATCTTCTCCTCTACTGCTACTTCCCATCGCTCGCTCGATCCCCTAAATCTGACTCCATGGGCATTTTTGTCACGGAAAATGATATCCCCCAGGTTTAAAAATTCGCCTTCCGCTATCTTTTTCAAATTCTGTATTTAGTTTGACCAATCTACCCTTAATAACTCATCGATAATCTCCACGAATATTCTTGAGAATTGTAGAAATAAGCACACCTTCTTACAAATTGAACAAACAATATCTAAACTTACTTATCTTCGTTCTTACAAAAAGCAATATCCAATTTTGTGTGTGTGTTCTAGACAGAATTTAGTCTACTTTCGTTTTTATTTCCGTGATCTTCGATTCGAACTCATTCGTCAATAACATTAAGCTAATTCGTCATCTTCAAACATTTTTCTTTTCTTGAATGTGAAACTAGAAATGCATATTATATGGAAGTATCTTCGAAAATGTTCTTAAATAGTGTAGCTAAATTTGAAAATATTCTATAATTAAATTGAAATGTAAAGTAGAATATAAGGAGCGATCTAATCTGCAAGTAAATTATTTAAAGTTTGAATCACAGGTTTTTTTTTTTTTTCCTGTAATTCCTACCATCTCTTAATCAACGTAGACTTTCTACATTCTATCGAACGTACGGTTTGGAAAAAAAAGTATATGTAATTAGTGCCTTGCCATCGAGTTTGATCTTATTTTTAACTTTGTTTTGATCTCTGTTTTAATTTACTAACAAAAAAAATCTCATTTTCCACATTTTCATTAATCAATTCAATATGACAATATGCATTCGAAAAATTTACACCCACTATACTTCAAGTTCTCCCGGCACAATTATATTCTATAAACACATCTAAAACATCTAAATATGATCGATAAATCTTAATATAACATTGACACATGAGCTCCATTTATTTTGCAGAAAATAAAAAAAATTGAAATTTTTTTTCCAAAAAATATCATTCATATCGCTTACAGAAATGAATGAATGAAAAACTTTTTCAACATTCTTATCGACAAGAAAAATATTTTTCATTGACTAAATATTTAAAATGATATAAGGGTTCATTTTTAGAAAAATATTTTCTGGATCATTCATTTTTCTTGAAACAAATGTAACCATAATATTCTCACCTATTATTAGAGTTCTCCTATTTTTATAACTTCCAGCCTTGCAATCTAGTAAACTTGTAATTTCAAGACTTGGACCCATCTTGTTACCAAACAAAGAGAACATTAGTAAAAAGAAGAAAATATGGCACCTTAACACATAGACATGATGATTAATGGCACAACTATGAAATTCACTCGGCCAAAAAAATGACCCGAAAAAATCAGACAAACTTCCAGCGCAACGCAACCCACAGTAACGCTCTTCTGCATTGCGTGTGTTTGCAACCTCCCTTCCAGGAAACAGAAGACACCAAATTCCCAGAACTGCAATTGAGTTGGCGCAAGCTACGCCTCCTTCCACGCCCACTTGCTGCTCAGATTCTTGTCTTCCGCTGTTTCTGGAAGGGAGCGGAAGGACACCCGACTTCACTGACCAGATTCCCACTTCAGATATCCACAAGCTTGTGTTCTAGAAAATTTCGTGCAGCTAGAATCAGATTCCTTACTAACAGTGTCCCACACGGTCATTCCCTCTTACCCTCTTCCGAGTCATCTTCAGGATCGAAAGTAGCGGTACTTTCATCGTTCTTCTCTCTTTTCTCCTGCTTTACTAAGCTGATATCTCCCTCGGGCTTTCCCCTTGTAAGTGACACAGCTTCATCATCATCTGATTCTTCTCCAGCTTGGTCTGAGTAGGCATACCTGCAAGTGGTTTATCACTCTGGTCACGCATCAGCATAAAAGACTTCAGTGGCCCTTGTTGTGTTCGCACTACAACAGAAGCTTTGGCCAGTTTGAAACCAGCCAAACTCATGCAAGCAGGAGGACTCTATAACGCATATGGAGATACAGATATACATGCACGCACTATCTCCATGGTATCTGACTTGCAATTATTACAAAAAGAGAGGTGATCTAGTGGAATTCACTGTTCACAGACCGAGATTCTCTTTCTCAATAGTATATCTTCTGTAACTCCAACTAATGGGTTCTAGTAATTTACATGAACATATCATGTTTGGAGAATGAAATTAAAATATTTTATAATACTTAATGTTATGCAACAACATCCATACTTATTCCTGTTTTGAGTGACTCTCTCTTAACATTTTTACCATTTAAGACTCGACTTATATTTAGTACTGAGCAAGTAAGACCCTGAATTACAACTATTTTAATAGGTCACCTAAATTAAATTGGATACATACACTTTAAAAGTCATTAAGGAAATTCTCGTAATGTTTAGAGATAAAAATAACTTTTCTAGTTTTGGCAGAGAGTCAATAAATTTTTGCTTAGAATAAGTTAAAAAAAACAGGTCCTTGTAGGTGCAAAATATCCCTGTTGCAATTTCATAATTATATCCAACTTTCTATTACATGTAATATTAGATTGAATGCTGAACATTGCAATCAACCACAAAATTTATCCATTATCACAGTCGTATAAAAATATTTCAATTCACAATGGTGATGGAGATTTCATTTCATGACTCAGCCACCATATCTAGCAAATGAAGAAGATAGAGCGTCCTCTTGTCCCTAAAGAAAGAATCAACCCTCCGGAAAAATCTCAAATGAAAGCATACCGCTGAGAGCTCTGAGATGGGGCCCAGAGATAGCAGATGACGCAGAGCAGTGCAAATGCAAGAATGTCCCAGAAAGCAGTGATGATCCAAGCACTTCGCCATCGCTCATTGTATGGATCTGTTGCTTTGAAGTAAACCTATAGAAGATAGTTTAATAGAAGTATTTGATAAAGCAGCGCAATAACAAAGGAAAATAGAGAAAAGCCAGCCAGAGAAATCAACAAGCATCTATTGCCAAAAAATCTCATAGATATCTAAAATTGAAAAGTTTAAAGAGATAAAAATTTTGGCACACGAAGGAAATGAAAGTTCAAACTGCAGGGTAGATCAGGGGAAAAAGGAAGGTATCACGTTCATAAATGTAGCATTAGAGTAGGAATAGTGGATTTAGAGCCTTAGAAATATTTAAAATGCCAACAATAATGCTTTATCACAAGATTGTGGGATTGCTTTTCATAGACATTACACCAATCATATCCACAATAGTGTCTGAGCATAGAACCCAAGGCTATTGTCTCAGAAGATTGAAAGACTAAGGGGAATCAATCCTGTCAGGTAAATAGGCTTGCTGCTCTTTGTATCAGAAGATTTTTCAATAACAGCAGCCTTCTTATTGTTACAAAGCACATGTAAGAAGTACAATCAGTATTATGTGTGTCCAAGAAGCTATGCAACCCACCCCATTTTCTCCACTTCCAAAATGTGAAGATAGATCCTATTCTTGCAACAAGCGAAAAAACAGAAACAAGAAACTTAGTACAGAAAAAGAGAAAAGAAGAACAAACCAAAAAGTGCCACCAATTGTTTTTTAACACTTAACAGGCGTGTGACACGAGCATTCATTTGTATCAGCCCCAGACCTATACTGTTTTTCATTATGCCAACGAAATAGTCGTCAGAATTTTTATTAATGAATTTTGATCAGGTTCGAGAAAGTTACAAATGTCACCTGAGAACCTCAGAGAGGCTGCATGAATTTACCACGGGCACAAACTACTTTGGACAGAATTTAAAATGGGATTGACAAATCATGCAATTAGAATGATATTCTGTACAAAATGTACAGTAAAGGTTGCACAGAAATTATAAGGTTATAAAGTACCACCCTTTAATATCAAGAATAGTGAAGACCAATTATCTTGAGGAATCCAATTTCTTGCGACTATTGTTAATTCCCACTAGGAGGTATATCTCAATAATATATATCCATATCCAAATGTGCGGCACATACCTCATACCCTATCCAAGCAACCGAAGCAAACACTGCCACTGCCAAAGCATTGGAAAACTTCCTATATATATCCAACTTAACGGAACTCCTCTTCGCCTGGGACAAAAAGAAATCGAATTACCTCTTAGGAACCTTAGAAGCATAACAGATGCAACAGTAATGAGGAACAAAATATCAAATAGAAAAGTTCTAAAGCTGGTACCTGCAACTGCTCTAATGTTCTCGAAAGAGAATTGAATATCCATAAGATCAAGAATGAGTCCAGAAAAGCATCAGGTAGGACTAGAAACAGCCTTGCTCTTCCAGAAATGTCATTAATAGTACCCACATACTCGGTGATATCCAGCAATTCAGATGCCAAAAAATAAGTTATACCAAGAAGTAGCACCTTTGAGGTAAGACCACCGAGAGTTGGACGGACAACACCATACCCCATTGAAACACAAAGAATGAGAAGGCGTGAAATCGTTGTTTTTAGAGCTCCAATTGTCACGACCCAAGTGGTAAGTGTGACTGGCCTCATCCCTGTATTGTTGAAATTTGCATAGTCGAAGTACCAAAATATCATCTGGAATAATCCAAGAATGATAACGCTGGCAATACAATGCTGAAGTTGCAATACATCATTCCAAAACCTTGCGTATTGAGAGAACCAAATGAGACTGAGCAGTGCATAGGCAACCGACATAAACACGTAGAACTTCAAATATGGGGCCATCCTACCAGGTAAATAACCATCAGGGTTCTTCCATAAGGTTGTCCCACTCATCACAAGGTCCTTAAGCTTAGGATCACATGCTATGAAGAATAAATTATACATTCCCGTCTTGCTGATCTGGACTTCCTGATCAGGCATAATTGCAGATAATGAGTTCCCTTTGAATTGCACCTGTAGGACAATAGGCCATTTGGCATCTGTAGCAGAAGGTATCCTAATAATTTCACCCTGCTTGCACCCTTCCAACTTAGCAAGATCAGGGGTGCAACAAATAGATCTCTGCCCACCATATGCAGAACCACCAATATTGTTACGATCTGCTGCCTCAAAAATTATGACTTGTACAAGCCCTGTAGTCTGCTCATCATCCGAATTTTCATCAACAGCATCCTCACTTCTCCAGAATGTGATATTCTTGAACCTGTTGTAATTTCACAATTGGAATAGAATCATCTTGGCTATTAACAGGAGTTTCATTGCTAGTTAAAATGTAGCTCAAGATACTCAGAGCATGAAGTTTGGATGAGTAACATCTACCGATCATGTCTTCGAACATTAATGACCTCTATCGTCTATCACCTCTTAATTAACTAATCGATCAGATTTAGAAGGGAAGGATGTTCTAGTTGCTCCGGATAAATTAAGAGATTCACCAAAACAAATTATGGTTCCGACATATTAGCAAAGTCTAGAAATTGACTGATACACCATTTTTTTCCTTAAAAAACTCACTGATATACTAGGTTTTACAGTTTAACTGGAAAACATCTTCACCATGGGACTGCCATATTCTCTTTTGCATCTTTTATTACCGAAAACATCTCTATCAGTTGAAACAAACAGCATAACAATGCTTATGCAGAAGCAGTCAGTGCAAGACTCCCTTGCCAAACTACTTCAACAATATCCAGAAAACATCACAATTCCACATATATATTCCGGAAAAGAAACCGGCACAATTGAAGGAGCAGCTCTAATTTAGCTGCCTCTAGCTCATTTGCAGAGGATCACTGCGAGAAGTCGAACAGCAATTGACAGCCACTTCCCAAACAATGCGACATCAGATCTAGCTCAACGACAACTATTTAGGCCTCAATGTGCAAGACAATCACAAAGTTCAACGGCAAAAGCGAGTCTAACGACCGCGAGAGAACCCGGAAACACACAGAACCAAAGCGAAAGATACCTGATGAAGGAGCTGCCATCGCGCACGGAGGAGGCCGCGTCGGAGGCTGCACCGGAGAGAGAGGCGACGACGCCTTCGCTGCCACCGGAGAGAAGGTAAGAATTGCCAACTTCTTTGAAGGCTTGTCGGTGGTAGACATGGATCGAAGCATCCGCACTCCTCAATCGAAGAAGCAAGAAGAGCAATGAGCAGAGAGCGAGGCTTGGAATGGCGGAACCCATGGGAAACGACGACAGATCGGAAGGATTGGGTGGATCCGCGAATACGGAGGGGGAGCGGGATCGAGTGAGGAAGTAAGCGAAACTCGCTGTCGGTGAAGTGTCGGCTTCGGACACGCGCCAACACCGGAGAGAAGCGCGTGGGCCGAGAAAGCTAATGCGAGACTTGCGAGTCCCTCCTACGAATTTACTAGGAAAATGACACAAATGATCTTGGGTTAAACGCGCAATATAATTTCTGAAATTTTTATTTATTTTAAAATTTAGTTTAATATACAACATCATTCATAAATTTTTAATTTATCCAACGTGATCATGTTCAATATAGTCCATGAACTATATGAAAATGTTCGATGTTAAGGATAACATTGAACATTTTTAGGGATTATATTTAAAATGTACCAAAAGTCAACAGAACATAATTGAACAAATTAAAAATTTAAAAACCATATTACACATTGGATTAAAATTAATGAATCATTTGTGTTATATCCCAATTTACTTCTCTTATAATGGAAAAACAACATTGAATGTTTGGGGATTACATTAAACATGAACGAAAAATCTATAAACCACATTGAAAAAATTAAAAGTTGAGGGACCATATTGCTCATTGAGCTAAAGTTCAAAGCTCATATTGAATAAATTAAAAATTAAGGAATCACGTTGCACATCGGGTCAAAATTTATTGATCACTCATGTCATTATCCCAATTTACTTCACTAATAAGCAAGTGATTTACTTGTTCATGACATCGACAATACAACGGTGGTTGTGGGACGAGATTGAAGTAGGAGGATAAGTTGGTTCCCTTAATTACCAAACATGGTTGGTATAGACAGAAGAGAACAACCGAGACAAGACCAAATAAGAAAAGCTGTTCCAGCGCTCAAGTTATGATAACGTGCTGAACACTGGCAAGTCTGGCATATATAACAGTAGCTATTGTTGCAAAAAATAATGGGCGTAGGTCTTATGCTTATCAAAGGTGCTAATTCCCCAGTTTCTTAAGGTAGCTGCGGTGCAGACCTTCCTATATTTATATAAATGTTTTACCTTCCGACGCCGCTTGGAATTTCAAATCGGACACAAACAGAAAGTAACTAGAACAAAACAAGCCAGGCAACTTCTATTGTCCCATAAGTGGTTTTACGGGACCGGTTCCACATTCAATAATGGATCATAGGATAACAAGGGAAAAGCGCGGTCCGTCAAATCTGTTTTGCACAAAATCAATCTTCTGTCTTTACCCGTTATAAAAATTACGGACGCAAAGATGATTCGAAATTACAGTCGATTAAGAAAAGTGAAGATGGATAAGGAAAATTTACTGACTGATAGATTTAAAAACTTTACAGAGTATAAAGGAAATTCACTATTGTAGATTATTATTTCTATGGTAATATTATGAATCATATAACCCGGAAAACTTGCGACCACCGATGATGAAATTACGCTCTCAAAGAAAAAACTTACAAAAGTATATTTCATAGATGAAGTATTATTCGTACACCAAAAGAAAATTAAGATCCATTAGGTAATTTACTAATAATAGAATAAGAAATTTACTATCAACTCAGACATAATACTATGTTTTTAGTGGAATATTACGAATCATGAGACCCACATAACTTACGGCGAAAAGGAAAGTTACATCATGCAAAGAAAAGTTAAAACATGATATTTAACATGTATATTACTATTAATGAGAAAATTACGGATGTCAAAGAAAAGTTACCATCAGTAAGGCAGGATTCACCCCGGCTGTCTTACGGGACAGTAGAAGGGACCACCAATGACAACATCTTAATCTTCAAAAGTCACATCCAGCAACTTACATTATAAAGCTGGAAAAGGGAGGGGGTAAAGAAAGAGAGCCATGTGCCATCATGCAGTCAGCAAGACACTACCCACGACTTCAAGAACTGGTTTTCAAGTTGTACTTGATGGGAGAAACATAAGCTGGGCCAGCTAACAATCCAAAAATATAAGGTTCAATTGAAAAGGGCACTAATTCCAGAGAAATATCATCAGTTAAATGGCCCGGATGAGCTGCAACAGCATAAGCAAGTCATTTTCTCCTTCAATGGCATGGACTCTTTCCCAGTTCCAGTACAGCTAACCTCACCATCGATTGAGGAAGAGCCAGGTGCTGCTTTGCCAACTGATTCGTTATTCTTGGTCTCCAGCACACCGCCTGGGAAACACATTAAAAGTTAAACATCTTGTCTGCCCAAAAGATGGTTTTAACTTCTTGTATTAGCAGGGAATTACAAGCCAGATGTTAACATGCTTTAATCAGTTATGGCCAAAGAAAAAAAAAAAAAAAGCCGTTATCAATATTTCAATTCAGGCCATGGAGTAAGATAAATCCTAGACCCATCCAAGAAGCAGTTAGCCATATACACGCAATTTGGTATATCGATTACCTTAAGATAAGACAATGATAATAGTCTCATTTTCTTATCCTTGTCCAGTGTTGAGCAAAATTTCAGCCTCCTGAATAAAATATGGTTTCTATCGAACTCAATAAACCTTTTTGCATCTGTACTAAGATATCAAGCTCTACCAACGATATTTGATTTCCAATTACCCTGTTGTCCCTCTCCCTTCACACTAACCACAGTCCTGTAAGAGGGATCATCTATATTCACTTTTGCTTGGCTCTGATGATCGGATCAAACCCAATTAAAGTTTATTGTATTCCATATAAAATAACCACTAAACCTATATAAGATGTTAGATAACAAAAACAGATCTTTTACGCACTTTATCCAAAAGCGACATCCTGCAACTGAAAAGGAAAGGTGAAACACTTAAAACCGATGAAATTCATTCCACATCATTCAGCACTTTTATCTGTATGAATCAGGTTCTTGCAGTCAGTTTAGCAACGTCAGGAATTTTGCTTTGGGAAAACAGTAACAATTTAAGAATGGCTACATGGAATTAGATGTTAGGTTCATGCATATGTCTTCATCTAATATACATTAGTTTCCAACAAATGCTGACAAATGACTTTATACCAGCTGATATACGGACATGTTGCGACAAGTCTCCTCCAGGCACCAAAGATGAATGGACTAGAGACACTTCAGCAACAGACTTATACCTCTCCTTAGATGTAAACTGGAATAAGTGGATATCAGGACATTAAAGCATCTATAAAAGGCAATTACAGAAATACAAAGATGAAATTCCATCAAACGCCAATCAATCAAATTGGCAATAAAAACCTTTTTATTTTTCTAATGCTGGTCCCACATGCTTTAGTAGGTGTGACGTTCCATCGAGGTCACAGACTCTTTTCAATGGGTTATGAGATGACCGACCTCACGAGTTTGACTAGGAACAATCTTTTACAACCTACTCAAGCTCGTCGAGTCGACCGTATACTGATTTTCTCATTAGCACGCATTAGAAAGGGCTAACTGTATCTACAAAAAAAAACTCCTTACTAAACCATATATGCCACTAGCTTGTACCTTCATCATTGCAATCACCAAGGTCACAACCCTATTTATAGGGTTCAAAGCAAGGGTACTAGAATACACTAATTTGCAAGCGATATGCACATTGGACCAATTTCCTTTTATGGTTCACCCCCGATTTAAAACACCAAAATAAACATTCCACTCATTCCAAACTATAAAGTTCCCTTTTACCTTCTCTCAACACACTAAAATATTTCTAATCCTAGTTCTCGGGATATATTTCCACAACAAATTTATAATTTTAGTATAATGAAGGTCTTCTAATTTTAGCTATGCATAAAAAGTGTAGTTAACACCATCCTGAAAAACTAAAATACTTGGATTTTATCTCCACTATATGAGCTGAAAAAAAATACCCATGTTCAGTGGATTTTATCTACACAAAGAATATTCCCGTTTTGATTCCACCGTGATCCGCACTCTGGCAACCTAGGTCTTGAACCTAGGTTCAGTGGCTAAGAAAGGCTCAAAGGTAAAGAACAAAGTTCCTTCACATCAGTCAGCCAACAACAATTTGTCAGACAGAACTTACACTATATCCTACGCCATTACCAATTAAAGCAAAATATTAAAGAGAATTGCTCATCCTATGTAATTAAATGAACCGTGTACTGGGAATCATGTAGTAAGAGCCATGATCCAGCATCACTAAATTCCCACATCACTGACAATATTTTGCGTCTATCAACGTAATCGAAGTTTTAAAGTATCTAGCCAAAGGGTTTCAGAGGACAGAAGTTGTTTCAAGCTTTTTCGGCATCTCCTTAAATGTTTTGCTGGTGTATCTATGTATCCAGTATATGGATTCTGTCACATTAAACAGATCAGATAATGACATAAAAGAGCAAATCTTATGATAGGAAAAAAGAGAACCTTTGCGGAGGGATCTTATGCATAACAGAATTATAATCTCATATAACAAGTACGAATATACATGCATGGCCAAAAGAAGAAACCGGTATCTCATGCTGGCCGAAGAAAGAGAGACTGAAACCTAGATTGAGAAGAGAGACTGAAGCACAATAAATTAGGCTTTACAAAGAAATAGTTCCCAGAGATATAATCATGCATATGCATATACGTCGTGTGACCCTTTACTCCAACCAAAGAATTAACTGGAAAGATTAGAATGTAAACAACTGGAAAACCATAAGATAAGTCAGTACAAGTGAACGATTTGCAAAATTGACTTCACTTCATTTATTAGCAAACATGGCTTTTACAATCGTGGGAAAAGAATTTCTAGTCACATTTCATTGGGACACTATAATCAAGAAATCGCGTTCAAAATTCAAGTAAAACAGATAGAAAAAGCAAATCTAACCTTTGAATATGCTGGTGCTTGTGGAGTGGCAACACCGTGACTGCTATCTATGTTGTCCATTCTGAATCACCATTGTATTATAGACACAAATTTTACGATCTTAAATTTCAGGTAAAAAAATAACGATAAATTGCTTAAAAATTATTAACAGAATTTCTAAAGGAAGTGCTCAAAAGGATTAACTGAGATGATACACCATTACTATTTCACTTACTTCAAGAAGACTTCCCCTTTAGCTTCGGCATGTGAGGCTAAAACATTCTTTTTCCACAAAAAAGGAGATGATCCAGATTTTTCCTCCTTGGCAACCATTGGTGCGTTAAGCATCACAACTCCTAACCCTATCTCATTGTCATGTTTTAGGCCGCCATTAAGATTATTGTAGATGAGCTCTGCAGCTGCAACAGTGGAAGCACATTGTTGATCAATATACATTTCATAAAGTTCCTTTTGGAGACTTCCGATGTGTGCGAAGCTGCTCTTTACTGGTGGAACTTGATTGTTGTCTTGCATATCTGCAAATAACCAACATCCGAGAAAATAAAAGAAAATATCAAGAATCTTGTTTATAAGTAGTGTTATAAAGCATAAAGATATAATTTTGCCTAGGAGAAAGCAGTTATGAAGGACAAGTACTATTTTTTCCTCTATGTTGGCCAGGCAATAACAAAGTACATCAAAACTATGAATCCCCCAACATTAGTTAATAGGAACTCGTTTACCATAACTCAGAGTACCATAACACTACTTCCACACATTTCCAATGCTACTAAAATTGCTTGATAATTTACACAGCGCCACTTACAGAAGTATTATAACATATTCACAATCAACAGACTTTGGAAAGATCTAGTCCAAACATTGGATATTTTCTCAATTTTGTCAAGTCCATATGTTTCAGTTTTCTTCTCATTAACACACATTACCTAGTCAAATTAACTACTAAATTAAATTAAAAATATCTGCCCCAATCTGCACAACTAGTTTCTACCACATTCTGCTGAAATCTAGTCCTCACTACCCAGTAGTAGGTTGAGAACAGAACTAGCAAAGCAAAAATTTTATTTGTGGCATTAGTCAATGTAAATCTCTTGACGAAGAATACCGTATAATCCTACGTTATTACTACATAAAGCAAATTCGTCCAAGAGATGTACACTATCATATGTAATTGTATCATTTAGTGGATAGTGAGTGCTTACATACAAAAATCCAACCTCAGAAGAATTTTCTGATAAATTGGAGTATTTTGGTTCCAAGTCAATCAGCATCACAAGTTTTAAAACTTAAGAATACAAAGACTATCAAAGGAAACAATTGCTTTCGAGCCTTCTAAGTAATATGTGAACGTGCTGTCCAAGTATGTCCATTCTATATATTTCCAAGACAGGTTGTGTCATATAAAAAAGAAAGAAATGCCATAGTTTGGAAAAGGGATGGGAAAAACTTATGGGAGAAGGAAGTCATGCACAACAAGATAATGTACCTATTATCAAGAACAACAGAATTTGCATGGCCAAAAAGGAACTAGTACACTTGCGCACCTCAAACAATTGATCATAAAGCCCTTTACCTCCCCAGGTGAGGACTAGATTTCTCTTGCTCATGGTGTGACATATCACCATAATCATATCACAATGAGATACGGTCAATTGTTTATTCTCTTTTCATTATTCATGAACATTTGCCATCATTCCTTTGAAACTAAAATCATATGATGATGATATGTGGCCAATCATTTATTCTCTTTTCATAATTTATGCACACATGTCATCATTCATGTGAAACAGAGATCTAGAAACACAGAAAGTGGTGATTGCCACCATTAAGACAAGAGAGGGTCAAAGGCTCAACACTTTCATGGAATTTCTTCATTCAATTACTAGCAGAAAGAAAAGCAATACTAATACAAGTCATGACCCTTAAAAAATTGAACATGCCAAAGTCTGCGACGTATGTCCACTTTACAATAATTATCTTCAGAAAATTAATGGGCAAATACAGGTTTCTGCAATACGGGATGCTTTTCTTCACCGAGATTAGTCATGTATATAGATCCTTATGCAACATTATACTTGGTGTAATACCACATAATCAAGGAAAACTAAATAATCAGGGTCATATTTAAACCCGATATTTTCTTAGACCTTCCTTACCATTTTTTACTTGTTTCATCCTATAGTTGTCCTATTATATGAGAGCATCTAAAGCGTTATTTTACATATCTAAACCACCCTAACACTAGACCCCCCCAAAAAAAACCACCCTAACGGATTGAATCTTTCTTGAATGCTCAAATATTTACCAAAGCACTATATAACATCCTGATTGAGTGCACATGTTAGTACTTGACCATCCGATACTTCGCCCATAAATCATCACTGGCCTCATTTCTATTCTAACCACGGCGATACATATCTATAATATTCCACTGTCTTTCCATCATTTAAAGAGCTTTTACCTTAGTAAATCTACACAATCATATAGTCATGAAAAGATAATGTACTTCCTTAATTTGTAACTTAATTAATACGACCTTAATTTTTTGCCTGGGATAATATATATACTGCTATCTTAGGTTCCTGTTCATACTACAACACAACGTAGGTCTATATATCTGATCGGATCTTCCACTACCCTTGTTGAGAATTCAGTGCCCGACTCTATTCCAGGTGGAAAGATACAGGCAATCACCTATAGGGTTTCAAGAAGCAGAAATTTTCAAGGAAACAATACAAAGCAAATCTCAATGAGAAGTTTTTTGGCAGGTTGCTGTATTTTCACATATAGGCTGACTGTCCGTCACACATGTAGGGCCATCAGCCTATCATATTTTGTACCTTCATTTTTCCTATATGTCTAAGACTAATATGAACAATCATGGTGATGGACAACGCACTACCGTCTATATGGCCGTCAAATCCTCAATCATAGGCAATATACCATCTTTTGTTCAGCAATGTTGACTTTACTTAATGTGTCATTGACTTTACAGAATCATTAATTACTATCACAATTATTAGGAACAAGAGAGCACCCACAAATCGTGACCAACAGCCAGCATAGCATCTCTCTTCAGTACTTGTTGAGGTCAGTGACCATGACCCATCAAGTAGTTGTCGGCATTTTATAAGCTAATGCATTCAAACTAATTCAAAGCAAATCCCAATCATTTGAAATAAATGGAAGCAATACACTTGACTATAAGCCAATTTATGACTTGAAAAAGAATTCTCCATAGAAAATGGCTGTACCTTCAGCAGCATTTTTTGAGCTGCTGCCCCATAAAGCTTTAAGCAACCATCGAAAAGGTAGTTTTCTTACATTACATAACAAACTGAAGTTCATGTCATGCACTCCATGCACTCCATGCATGCATCTGCATATTTTCTACCTAAGATGTACTTCAGTCAGCTCTTTATCTAAACCTAGTAATGAAACACAACGAGATTGTCACTCCATGCAATAAATACAATCAAATCTGTCAAAAAAATTTAACACGTTTATGTCTCCAGACTAAAATTACAAAAAGTAGGAGAAGATATCCAAAAAATCGAAAATAAGAACAAGAACGCCATGATCATAACTCATCGCTTTTATAAAATAGATCTGGATGACCTGGATTTTCTCTTTCAGCAACTGCTTTGAACTTGATGAGTTGATGGGATTCAGATGTTATTAAGTTGGAACTTGCTTTATTGTTCTTGAAACCTAATGGTCCATAAAAGTTGAGATCACCTAGTGTGACCTCTCCAGTATTGACGATCCTCTCCTCTTCATGGACATCTCTGATATTTTGGAATCTTCGTTTCCTAACAACTGACTGGTAGCGCTTGGGAGTATAGTCATCAAGTGTTCCCTTGATCCTCCACCTTGATCCACATGCATTGCATAACACCGGTTTCTCCGTCGGACCATGTCTCCAAAGAGGAGTTTCTGCACAATTTCAAAGATAAAACTCAAATAAATAAAGTCAATCGACATTAGCAAGTGGTGTAGTGACCACCATTCAAATCACGTCATAATTTGAATCAGATGAGTCCTATTGTACCATATTATAATTTCTGCTTCCCAGCAGTTCAGTGCTTATAATTTTATAAAATCTGTCACCTTAATGTACAACTCTCAAAGTTACCATCAACTTTTCAACCTTTTCCCCTAGCCAAGAGGCAAGTCAACTTTTAACACTGGATGGTAAATGTCTCCAGTAAAGAAATAGCCAGAATACAGTCATTACTACTTGTGATAGAAGCAAATGAAATGGAAAATGTCCCATGTAAATAAATCAAGATTAGTGTTGTCAGTTAATTCACGAGCGACATAATTAACCCTGCAAAGTGATTATGATTGAATATATGAATTGGTCTACTTCCAACCAATGAAAGAAGTATTTTGTCACCTCTAGCACCACAATGGTGGCAGGGCCCTTGTTTTCCCATATCAGTTCTAGCTTTGCTGAAACATATAGCAAATAAAATCAGGATTTCATTGAGTAATCAGCAGAAAATTACTGCAAGTAGACATTTGATAGACATCTTAATAAAATCTAATACCTCGTACACTAGATTTAGAAATATAAATGAAAATAAAGCAAGCTGGCAGTATATTAAGAGTTTCATGTGGAATCTCCTATTTAGTTCAGCTTTCCAATAGCCTCACAGTACTCCTAAATTCCTAACTTCTTTTTTTTTTTGTGGTCAGAATCCTAAATTCCTAACTTACTGAGATGCAATATCATTCGGGTCAAACCGCTACATCTATTGTGCAACAAAATACTAGAACATAGGGAGAAATAATGGAAGAAGGACTCAATCGAAAATTTCAACGGGTGTCATCAGATTTTTGTCCCAACAATAAAAAAGAGATCTTTGTCCTGTAATCTCACAATACTCACTCTCCTGCTTACAAGTAAACTGAGACAAGAAAAGAGATCATATTAAAAGGCCAAGTACATTATAGAGTAATTTTTCTGCCAAAACAATTCCAATCATTTAACATTTTCTGTAACTTGAAAGTAGCATCTAGGGGGTAAAATGCACTCTACCTTAGCGAATAACCTAGATGACCTTAGGAGGATATGGTTTACAATCTCCCAGTAAAGTAGGAAGAAAATAAAAAAAACTCATTCAAGATGGTGTCAAGCTGTCACTTTCTCCATATCCAACAGACTTCAGCTTCAGCACTACCAAAGAAAAAAGCATTAAGAAGGAACCAAGGAAAAAAAAATTGATGTGATAAGAAGAGTATATTAAAGGGCAAAAGATAGATCTATTGAATTTTACCAAAGTTTTGTTTTAGGGCAAAGTGTTCTTGATCAAGGCATTAGGAATGGCTGTCTCTTGATGGCAGCAGATGATTCAGGCTTCAAGAAAAACCTGTTAAAGGAAATAGAGGGGACAAAAAAGGAAAACCAACTTCTCTCCAAAAGTGTGTATTGGCAGCACAGATAACTCAAGAAAAGATATGTACTTGACAATCTGGTGGATGTAATAGCTTAATGCTAAACCGCTAATGAGAAATTATGGTCTTTCCACAAAAGACAACTTGCATTTATGGCAATGGAGAGGTCTTGGCTGCATATATGCCGTGTGCCCTCAACTAAAACAAGTGTAACCCCCTACGATTCATGCTTTTCACATTAGGACAATTCTTCAGTAAGACAATTCTTTCCCTCCCAAAACTGGCAGAATTTTGAAATTCATCAGTATATAAATCACGAACACTTCATGTACTCTCTTTGCAGCTGGGAAGGGATTTAAATACTGGTGATGAAGTGACAGATCTGCGATTTGTTTGAGAATTTATAAAATTTCTCTTTGCAGCTTGGAAGGGAATTAAATACTCGTGTTAAAGTGAAAATCTGCTTCAGAATTTATCCTGGATATGCCTCGATAAATGAAAAAAAGAGCATTAAATAATCTTAAAATGAGTTTGTAAGAAAAAGCCAATTCAACCTTTGATGGCTTCAATCACTTACCATTCAAGAAGAGGATCCACATGACGTTTCCTTGCACCTTTTTTGGCAAGGGAAAGAAAAATACATTTTAGCAAAGTGGGATTACCATGTATGGCAAACACTCAATTGGTTGGATAATGAGTTTAATATTTTGGTAAGAACTTTATCACCATTTAAGCTACTTTAAAAATTTAGTCACGAGGTTTGACACTACTTTCAATTACCATCTAAGGGAAGTCTGAGGAATAGCAATAGGAGTAAAGCAGATCACTAGCTTTCATAACAAAAGATCATTTCCTAGATGTGCAGGCTAATGATCAGCAGGACAGGAGATTAGTTGGTCTTGGGACATACGACAAAACCTATATATTGCTTATTACGTAGATCCAAATAAGATTGTATTCTGTCCCTCTGACTTTCCTTAATAGAATTATCAAGATTAATCATTTAACATATTCCTAAAGGAGAAGTCAAAAGCAAAGACCACATAAGTATGCTAATAGGGATGCTGATTCATATTCACAACAACTGTATTCTCTAGTTAACGTGTTAGGTAAACCTGGGGTAATTTTCCTTTTCAATCTAGAAAAAGCCAATCATTTTCGTTTACCATCTAAAAGTCTTTCTCACCAACAATTTATTTCCAAAAAGTTCTTCATCCAACTAGCCTATTGCATGCAGAAATACAAATGGTATATTGCTACACGAAGAGAAAACATACCTCACCAATAAAAATAATACAAACTATTGGCAAAAGAAAAGCAATTATGCTTATACAGACCTGACAGTTCACCACTTTGGCAAAGAAAGTTGAAGTTGTCACCAAATCATCCAAATTCAAACGCCTATTCAAACCCTGAGTGACAAAACAATCACCCAAAAGTAGAAAGAGTCTAGTCTTACTGCTAATCAACCAAAATTATTAGGAAAAAATCTCAGCCAAAAACTTAAATCATACCAATGGAAATTAGAGACTTAACCATTTTTTAACAGTAACCCCAACAAAAATATTCATTGATAGCAAGGAAATCTAAAACCAAATCTATATCTCTGCTGTTCCATCAATTTAGGGACCAAAAATATTCTTCACCTGAAAGTTTTTTACTTAAGATCCTATACCTCCCTCTTAGGCAAACGATTAAGGACAAAGCATTTTTGTAGCCTTCAATCTCCATTTTTCAACCTTGCGACAACTCCCATAATTTCACTACATGTAATATGGATAGTATGAAACAATTTGACCAAGTATTACTTTACTATTAGAGGATTGACTGACATCAAAGGGTTCAAAATTTCCAAGAGAACAATGCACGACCCCATTACTATAGCTGTCCAATACCAATCAATTGATGCACATAGAATATGCAATCACATGCTTTAATTGCATCTCAGTCCAAACTTTATTCAACAAATTTCATTGTGTTTCAAGTATGGAATTCAAAACATATTTCATCCATAAGAGAAACATCACAAGCTTGGTTGCTCAGTCCATTATAACCTGCATCATATGCGGTAATCAGAGTTGATTTAACTCACACAACAATACTTCAAGTATTTATCAGTCAAATTGAAGATCTACAGAATCAATTTTTATACTCCTCGGTAGAATAGGGACGGCATGACTTCCAGGTGAATATGCCATGAGAAAGCAAGCAGAACGCTGGTGGATTACCGAGCACTAAACCAGAAGCACCCATTGTCAACTGGAATGTTAGGTTTTTGCGGATAGCTTATTGAGGCAAGAAATGCAAAGTAACTGATCAAGGCAACTAAGAATTGAATGAGATGAACTGTTGATCAAGACAAACGAGCGTTCCAAAGTGAAGTTCCCCAACTCAATAAACCAAACAAAAACATGTGAACTTTCAACATGGTTGAATTATTGTTTTAGGTGTTCAAAAACGCACATGAACTCAGACAAAATAATAAATTAAATTATGCCCCGTCTCGAAAACGAAGTGTTCATCTAAAACTCTGTATGTATTTCGATTCAACATCTTGCGATCCAGTCAATTACATCGTAGCCGGAGAAAATAGCAGAAATGTCAATAACGCAACTCCCTCCAATACAAGCAAACCAAAAGAAAAACACTAAGCATGTTTCGCAGAATTAGGGCAGGAAATACGCAGAACAGAAACACCGGCTGAATCTTAAGACCAATCCAAACGAACCGCCTCAATTGCCACTATCGTTAGAGCATGAAGCGCCTCCATCGCAGTGATGATCGTCGTGATGGTGGTGGTGCCGGTGATCCGGGGCATCGCCATCTTCATCGCTGCTATAGTCTTCATCGAAGGGCTTCTCCTTGTGGAAGATGCAGCACTTCTTGGAGCTCTTCTTCTTCATGAACTCGTTGTCGACAGTGCCTTCCTTCCAGGTCACCTTCTTCTTCTTATCGTTCACCCTCTTCAGTCGCAGAACCAGGGCGGTGTTGCTTTGGGAGGACGACGAAGGAGGAGCCCGATCATCGATTGTGACGGTCGTCGTGACGCTCGCAGATGCGGTGGTGGTGGGCATCGTAACCATGGATCGAGCCATTCTCTCTCTGCGTTGGGGCGGAATCAGACTGAGAATGTTGTCGGCGTCGTAAGAAGAAGCAAGCCGATTCTTTCGAGAAGAGCCGCGCTTCGCCTTTGATCAGAATAATTGGACATGGGCCTGGCCCTAATCTAGCCCACGATACAAAAATTAGGTTTAGAATAAGTAGAGCACGATATATGAATTTGCCACGTCAGTTTTATAAACTTTACATGGGTTAAAATAGGGGTGAGCAACGGTCCGGGGTAGGTCCTGAAACCGGACCAGACTGACCCTACCCAACCGGTTCTGGTCCGTTTCAGGGTCTACAGGGCAAGTTTCATGTTCCAAAAACTAAAAATGGATCTCGACAGTGTAAGTTGGCGGGTTCCACTTGCCCATTCTGGAATTGCTCATCCCTAACATGCACACCTTTCATACTTGTCAAGCAGAAGTTCTTGCACTTACAGGATGGTGCCTATTTGTCCTACAATATCAAAAGTCGTAATCACTTCCCTGGCTGAATGGTGTGCTTTGTAGCTTCTGACGGTGTCCAATCTGTCTCCAACTTGGTGAATACCTGCACATTGGGCATACTTTTTCAGAAACATGCATTGTTTCATCTCCACCCCCTTCAAAGAACTCAAGTCTTTCAAGCCTTGGATGGCTCTCAATGCTCCACAAGAGCGTAGTTGAAGATGTTGTAGTTTTTTCATCTTTTTTGGTGTTGCTTTGGGCAAATGAGAATTTTTGTTGTTACTGACTAAGAGATGAGTTGGACATTTCCCAATTACTTTATATTTTTGTCTGTCTAGTACCGTACTTTTCACTGTTTTGTTGCTCTACTATTTTGTTGTATATGTTATTTTGTCTTAGTTGTAAATAAAGCGATGTTTTACTAAAATGTGTCTTTTCAAGGAACTAAAAAAAATGAAATAAAAAAATGGTTGATCCCTAGGTAGACCCTGAAATCGAACCGGACCGATAGATTGATTCTTTGATCTAAATGGTAGGTTTCAAATTCCAAAAATTGATAATCGGTTCCAACTTGGTATATTTCAAGTTTCATGTCTGAAACCTACTCGCCTTGGAATCGCTCACCCCTAAGTTAAACGTTGTTCACGTTCATCACAAATTTTTCATGCAACTATGTGTAGTTCTTAAAGTATCTAAAAACACTTCAATGTATCTTAATACTATAAGCTTTAGGTAAGAAATATTTCAAAAAGTAACTTGACATGAACGTGACAATGAACCAAGTTCTACTTATTCAGTCGCCATTATTTCATCAAGATCGTAAATATGAGCAATACCTTTGCCTAATTGCAGTACGGTACTTGTATTTACCATCATTATACGTTCATGGATAATATTACTAATTTCGTCGGCTCTAATGGTTACCATGATTATTTCTTAATTCCTTTTGGTACGAAAAAAACAATGCTTATAGTGGAAGGACTAATCATTTATTTCTTTCATCGCCCCAAAGATGCCAATATTAGCACCCAAGGTACATGAATGTAACTAGTTCAAACAACTAATTCAAGTTTCATTTGTTTCGTGGAAAATGAATAATTTGGAAAATATTTTTCAAAAAATGATTGTTTTTGTCGCTTGATATAAATTAGCCCAAAAAAATGTTTTCATTATTGGAAATTGTTCATGTTTAACATTTTCGTAAACGAGAAAAATATTTTTCGTTTATTCATTTTTGTAATCAATATAAGCGATCATATTTAAAAAAATATTTTTTAAATAATTCATTTTTCATGAAATAAAGAGAGTTTGAAAGTTCCTAGAGCTCCTTGTAAGGCTCGTGGAAAACCTGTTGTCGGAGGATATCGAGATATAGATCGTATAACCTAGATTGTAGCGTTATCCAACATAATAATTTAACCTAAAGAGTTGCTGTCTGCTTTCTTTCTTTTTTCCTTTTTGTTTGAAATACCAATAAGTTAGCTCCATAGTAGTTTGAGTTAGGAAAGAGACAAAGAGAAAAGAAGACAAAGAAATGGAACAGAATAGAAATTTTAATAACCTTATTTTTTCAGATGCACTATGAAGCTAATTGCTTATTGCAAATATAAATTATGGCCCAAGAAAATTTCTTTTGCCCGACCGACTGTTTGGTCTCTTTTTAGTTGTAGTCCCCTTGATTTGCTTCGATTTTTCTGGCGGTAGTTTTGCGCCCAAGGCTCCCATGCACCCGAATTGATATCCCTTTGTCAACTCGGGTGCAAGGGTTGTCCTTTGGGTTTTCTCTTGTAAAGCGTCCTTTGGTTGGATCAATACACATCTTACTTTACCAAAAAAAAAAAATTATGGCCCAAGAAAAACATTTTTCTTTCATTTGAACACATTTCGTTCTTGGTGTTTTTATTTCATCTCGCCTCCTGTCACTTCCCTCTGACGACGTAGTTCTTGATCAATAACAGGCAGGAATATTGCAAGGGGGTTCGAGAATTGGTCAATGAATTACCAAAAGAACAGTAAAGATGACTTATTTTGTAACAAAAATTACATTCACACTTGCACTCAAACAAATAAAAGCTTGATGAATATCGGACTTGTTAATTTAGAGCACTGCAAATCCTCCTAATCTGGCCACTTGAACCGGTGAGCGGACTTATCTCACCCATTTTGACCATGGCCGCCGCGAAATCCGACTTGAAACTCGCAGGCGTCTTGCTGTACTCGGAGACGATGCTGTCGGTGGATCCTCCGCTGAAAAGGACTTGATCCGACTCGAGAAGGCCTTTCTTCTGCATCAGATTCTTGAAGTAGTTGTTGTCGAATGAATTGGGAGTCACCAAATCGAGTGGGGCTAGATTCGCATTGCCGCCGCTTGCCGGGCACCGGCGCTTACGAGTGCTGGCGAATCCCGCGTCGATGTCACTGCCGTTGCTGTAGATTCTGCTCCTGAATGTGAAGCACTGAGCTTGCCCTAGAGTGTGAGCACCTGCATAACGTTGGCAGAAAGTGCACATCAACATTATGTCTCCTTCTACTCTTATCATCCGAGCTACATTCTTGTAATAAAATCCATAGCTTGCGAGCAAGCAAGAATGAGAAATTCTTGCATAGGCCAAGGTCGAACGTCAGGGTTGAATTTCAGCCATGATATGCAGGAAACAACAAAACAAGTGAAGGAATTTGGTCGAGAGGAAGCATTTCGTATGTTACCTGAGAGGGCAACCATGTCCTTAGCACTAAGGCCTTTGCTTGCAAATCGAGATATGAGTGTCTTGAGGTCATCTACAAACGATGGAAGATCGCTCGATGCGAGTGATGGACTTGCGGTGGTCGAGTCTCTTCTTCCGAGCTTCACCGTCCAAGATGGACTGCCAACCTATATTTTTTCATAGCAGCATCATTTGTATCAGTAAAAAATGATTTAAACTCATAGTCGACAATTGAAAGTAATCAAGTGGTCATGAGATGATTTGGATGTTATTGCCTAATGTCAACCACAAGATGCATATCCTGAAAATTATGGGAAGACTTACGGCAACAGAAGCATCTCGAGCTGCGACGGCGACAATATCCGCGCACGACACGACTCCTGGACAGATCTTTTCTACTTGCGACTTGGCATCGTCGATCACCTCGTAACCTCTCACGGAGCCTGTGTTCGGCGGGGCATCTCTCTCGCTAGAGATGGTGGGGCTATTGTCCAGCAATATCGACGCGTCACAACCCTGGACGAAGCAATCGTGGAAATGGAGCCGAATGAGAGAAGCAGCCATCCGGCGCTCCCTCGAGACCGCGGTTCTAATGGAAGTCCGTATCGTGGCGAGCGCGTCCGGGCACGACTTATCATAAAATGTGGACGAGAGTTGCGCATGGCAGGAGATGCACAAAAGCACTAGCACCGAAGAGAATATCACGAAGCGACGCGAGGACGCAGTAGCGCCAAATGTCAAAGCCATTGTGTGTGCACGTACTGATTATTCTCTTTGCTATATTATGGTAAGCAGTGAGCAGCAGCAGAGCTTGGTGTGTGTAGAAGATGGAGATGATTGTTTGTCAAGGTTTGTAATGGGAGTGAACGATGGAAACAGAGAGTGGTTCGAGGGAGATTTTATAGGCCCAAAAGTTCAGTCGTCGTTTTCCGCAGCCACACGTGTTTTAGCTGCATTGGAAAAGTAGGGCGATCTGATTTTGATCGAGTCCTTTTCTGGAAAGAAGAAAGAAGGATGAAAAGTCAAAGATGGAGGAGTTTGACTGATTTTTTTTTATTTTTTTTTAAGAATGTCGTGTCCGGAGCTGTAATCAATGCATGGATTATGACTTTGGCTTTATGCAAATGAATATTGTATCGGGCGCCCTGCAAATTGCATGGCTTTTGACGTGAGAAAAGTTGGTGGGCTTCGAGCAGCTCCTTCCGCGGCCTCCATTTTGTCGTCTGTTTTTGGATATTCAACCCTCGCGGCTCAATTAATGCGGTGAATATTAGAAACTAACTTCGCCGCCGTCTACCGAGCAAGACTTCGTCGGCAGATGCATGGCGGCCTTCTTTCGATATTGCTTTGGATAAAAGACGTGATTGAATAATGTAATTTATTAGATCCAAATCAAGTGCGTCACCATAAACTCCGTAAAATTTATTAATTTATTTATTTGAGATCAGCAAAACAGATTGGCTATAAAACAACAAGACTCGAAAATCGGGTCACATTTTGCTAATGCGCGCACATCTGGTGGCTCTCATATATATTAGCAATTGAAGCAAAAAATAAAACAAAAAATAAGTGCACAGAACAAAAATGGAGAAGTAAAGAATGGGATGGAATCTAAAGAAGTTACGGAAAATGGTAAAATGGTCAATTTCGTGCGACACCACTCTTTGAATTTTTCCCTTTAGAGGTAGCATAAGGGGAAATTACCAAAATGGTTCTAAAGCTATTGCATTTGTGCCAATTCAATTAAAAACCTTTTTAATCGCAAACCTTTTAACAATTTGTCAATGTAGTCCATCCAGCCAACTTTAGCCGAAAATTGATGACGTGGACCCTGGCCGTCCTACATGACAGGGTCGATGCTGATGTGAAATTTTTTGAAATTTTATATTAATTTTTTTTAATTGTTAAGGGCTGATAGGGGCCGGCTGCCCACCGGCCAAGGCCTAGTGATCCTCCGCGTCCACTGGGCAACGGCCATGAAGCCCTCACCGATAGCTAGTGAGGGTCGCGGCCCCCTCCCTCACAATTGGGCGAGGGCCATGAGCCTCGCCCAGTGGCTGGCAAGGGTCGCTGGGCCTCAGCCAGCGGCCCCCTACTAGTCCTTAAAAAAAAAAAAATCTATAAGAAATTTAAAAATAAAAAATTTCAAAAAAATTCCATGTCAGTGTCAATCGCGCAAGGAAAGATGGCTAACGTCAACATCATCAATTTGCGGTCAAAACTAGTTGAATGGACTATATTGACAAATTATTAAAATGTTTAGGACTCAATTGGCACAATCGAAAGGTTTATGACTAAATTGGTACAAGTACAATAAGTTTAGGACTTTTTTTTTGTAATTTTCTCAGTAGCATAGATATGGTGCAAATTGCATCTCATGATATAGTTAGGATATAAGTTTTACTTTATGAGTAATTTTAGCTCTGATCTACCATGTCAACTATAGAATGAGCCTATCTTATAACTTTCTCTTGTCCCTCATGTCTTACTACTTACTAGAGTGTAAGATCAGTAATAGATGAACCGATGCAAAGACGTCCGTTTACGAGAAGTATCCTATACAGATCGATTCTAAATATGGGTTAGCTGTGCAAAGGTGAAGCGCATCAGTCGGTTTTTCAGGAAGTGAGAATAAAAAACTCCTGACTTCTATGTATTGTTCCAATCGCTCGTGAAGGATATAACAGCTGTGTCGAGAAAGTTCGTGCATGCTTCTTGCTTCAAATTCAAAGCAAAATTCTCGATGGCGCTTGTTCAAATGTTCGTTGGCAGAAAGGATTACGCAGTCAACCTTATAATTCTGGCAAAAACGAAATGTCTCTGCTGAGGAGGATGGCGAGAATAAATCCATGCAGAAGAACAGGACCGCGACTTTGCCTAGGAAACCTCCATTGGTAGTTGAAAGAGTTTGTCGCTATCGATAGCCTTGAAAGTACGAGACCGTAAATTCTGACCACGCGATGTTTACTAAAGAGAACCAAAATCACCGTCCTGACTAAATCACATAAATGATCCATGTTATAAACACATCCTCTCATCTCACCTTGAGACAGAAAATACGGCCACGAAAGTCAGATGAGTGGTGGGAGTATAAATTTGACTTCACAAACAAGCAAACATTGGAGTTAGGCTGAACGATATAATCCAAGAGTTTACGTTATAACGACTCTTTTAATTCGAATGAAGCAGCATATCCCTTAGAATGCCCTTGTCTTGCTCGGAATATGAGGAACCTCCATACACCTCACCTGGCGGTGTCTAATGTCAAAATATCGCAATGCCTCCTCCCCAAGTTTTGCATGGAGGATTCAGCCCGATGCTCGACCAGCGTCATGCTCCAAATTCATGAAAATGGAGAGGGCAATTCCTCTTAGGATCGTGGTTCTGTTGTTGTATATGAATCTCTGGTGCAACAAATATTGTTGTGTCCATCTACATGAAATTCAGAGGGGGACTCTGTAGGATGGATCCACCATTTTCAAGATGAACAAATTCCCCTTATCACCCCTTGATATTCTGCAAACGCATAGATCAGTTCCCATATCAGTGGACTGCCTTTCTCTATCATTATACCATAAATACATGAGATTCAAGCAAATGTCACAAATTATTCCTGAGAATGGAGTTCCCTTGCCCAGTAGCTTTTGGTGCTTAATTTCAGGCTTTTACTTCTACATAGTTAATAATCCCGAAAACAACAGAAATGGAGCATAATTTTTCATTATCATCACATCATGCAACACCGAGCACAACCAGCAAAGCTGCTGCAGTAAGCAGGAAATTATGATTTCATCAATTGCCTCCATTGCATTTTTACCTTTCTGCCAAGTTTGGGCCCAGCTATCAGGCTAGGATTCTAGAAAGAGGGGATGTAATGTCTAATATGGGTAGGGCTGAATTAGCCATATAAGTGGTGTCGACTACTATTAACAATAAATATCTTGCCAGATATAGCTATTACTAAGTCAATGAAATAAGAATTTAGGAAATCAAACTGATCACCTTAACTCTTCATCTAAGTAAGTTATCTCCAACTGACCACGGCCACTTCCTGGATTTCTTATAGGTATCTGGGAAAGTGTAAAAAAATAGTGGTAAGATAGACATTAAATGGTTATAAGGAATAAATTATATCATGAGGCAGGATGCCATAAAAACTATATATGGGACAGTAATGAACTATTCCTTCCAATTAACATAAGCAATTGCAAAAAGAAGTAAAACGAGATGGAAATGGGCAGTTCAAAATCGTACTAGCGTATAAACCAAAGAGACTGATGGTTCGCAATTCAACCGATTGAACCTTTTGATTCGAAACATCTGGTTTAGTTAAACTGAGTGCTTTTCTTTATATAATAATGAAACTTTTGATGTGAATTCCCATCGGGCCATCCCTATCTAGATCGGATGGTGGGTATGCGGTTGTAATTCATGAAGGTATGGCTTCCAATCTCCATGAGTGCAAATTAGTTTTTTTCTTTTTTCTTGAAGCGGTTCAACTATTTTAGTTGATAATTGGTTTGCCTCATTAATATCAAAGAAGGTGCTTGCCCAATTGGGTAACAGCTTGGCGCACATCACTAAGAGCATCCGAACCACAGCTGCAGATCATCCTTTGATCTGTTGAAAGTCATCTTAACTCTTTTACCTCTTATATCATGTTTTGATCAATTCTCCCCAATTTTCATCATAATTAAAGTAACTAACCTCATGGTAGAGAGAATGCCAGGGAAACAATGTGGGGGTCAACTAATAAGTATGCTTTTCAATCTATGCAAGTGATGGAAAAACAATTAACATCTTGAGCAATTACTCTGCTTGAGGAGGAATATGGAGTCATAGGGTGGAGATATACAGTAAAGGATCAGGTCAGTAATACAACAAAGACTTACCAAACCAGCAATTCTGAAAAAGTCAAATTTAACAGCCACTCTTCTTGCATTTAGAGGCACCAAATTAGCTGTCACCTGTGAAAATTTGGTCCTGAAAAAGTGAGTTCTCAATCATCACACAGTTATGTCAGAAGATGATATCTCTGGCAATGATTTTGATTTGGAATAAGTAAAATTATTATGACCGAATTTCTCGTTGTGATGAATTTTCCTCTAGTTAAGAGTAGATCTGGCCAAAAATAGAGCACAATAGGCAAGCCTGGAAGTACACTTAATTGCTTGCACCTGAAGATAGAAACTAATATATAGAACTGAGCTAAAATCAGGTGTTGTCTTGCTTGTTAAGCAGAATCATCAAACTAGTTAGATTTTTCTTCAGCACTTCCGCAGGGCAATTTTTAAATGTAAACCACAACAAATCTAAGCTAGAAAGCAGTGGACTATTGGTATAACTGACCACTGAATCCCCTTTTGACTGATAATCGAGGAAACATAATTTGATACTGAATCCTAAGGTACCATACCAGTGTTTTGAGTCTTCACCATAATGAATCGCAGGCTGCATAATAACACTGTACACTTCTCCAGTAATCTTTCTATATCATAACAGTTGCAAATCGCAAGTATAGATAGACTTACAGTTTTTAAGGTAATACCTCTATACTCTCTCTTCTCAAAGTACACAGAAATAGAAGTGGTACAAGATCATTGGGGAATTACATAGTCAATAAATAGATACATGAGAAAAGGGAGAGCAATAGTTTTAAAATGACCTGATTAAAGAATGGCCAAGTTTCCATGTTTTGAGCCCTTAAAGTATCGACATTGATCGCCTGGTAGATTTTGCCATTTGGCCTTAAGAACTTCGGTCTCTGCCATGGGCATTTGAAATGCTTGATTATGCAGATAACAAGATGCGAAAATTACAGCAATATATTTGATCAAATGGACAAAAGAAAAGAGAAGAAGAATCAGATAAAGAGCTAGATCAAACACTTCGCATGTGAGACATTGATGAAGAAGCACGTGAGGAAAATGCAGAGTGGAAACTATCCCACGCAGAATTTTAATTCTGCCAAACACTTAGGAAGATACACAAAGAAAATGAGCATTAGGACAGATAGAACCCCGATATCCTTTTCCCTGTAGATCCTTTATCCTAGATAGATAACTATCTAAGACTCTGTCACATCAAATGAAGAGAATTCTAAGAAGCTTGACTGGATGATTGGATTGAGAGAGAAGGTAGCAGCACAGAGGCCCTTCAGATCATATTAATAATGAAGTGTAGATCTTTAATTCACTGAAGCTCTTATGGCATCCACCAAAAAAGTAGAGACTTTGGAATACAGAGTGCTAGTATGAGCAGAACTGTTGTCACAGTATGCATAGATGTTCCAATCAGAGATAGTCATCTCGACAATCTGGTCAATAGACTTCACACTAAAAAGTAGAATTAAAATGTTGAAGAACCAATCAAGTTTGTAACATGGAGAGTAGTTCATGCTCTAGATTAACCTAAAAAAAACTGAGCATGTCACTCATTAATCTGATTCAACAAGTCTGCGCCAGGTCCCCCCAGCCAAAAGATAAAGTGCAAAAAAGTGGGAAAACTTTCTTACCTGGGTCTGTAAAACTGATTTGGATGTTGTATAGATAAGCTCCCATTTTCCATTAAGCATTTCAGGTTGGAGAGGCTCCTTCACTGTGTTAACTGCCTCAAGCTTACGTGCAATCTGATCAAGCAAATAATTCCCATCAAGGGATGATTGTTTTAATCCATCAAAATTCAAGATATATAAAAACAGTAGGCTCCTATTTCCATCCCCATAGTGTGCCTTTCAGATTTTAAGCATTCAATTGACTGAATTCGAACAGTTGTTTTTTGTTTGTTATGGACGTACGAAAGCATTCTGCACATGAATAAAATCGCACGGTACTCAAGGACTCGGCGGCAATTAGTATTACATCTAACCAGTCACCAATGCCCAACTCGAGTATAAGTAGACATGATTAATGAACTTAAGACAAATGGTCAACATTGAATCATTGATATTCTCCTCTCAGAATAATTAGTGACCATCGTTGAAGCATCTGAGAGGCCTTTCTGATGTGTTTCTGCTGGGAACCCTTTCCCATCAGAATGATCTTCCAAATTCGACTAATTCAAAACTATCCGAAAGCGCACAAAGGTGAAATATAAACGTCATTTCGTTCTCGTTTAAGATCAATTCCTATATAAGAATAATGTATGATCACTGAAAGATGCCAAAAGTAGCTACTTCAACGTGTTCCTTTCAATAGGAGCAGATGAATTTCCTCCTTCAACCTCATCAAAATGCCAAACAGCAATACAGCTCATCTCCAATGTATCGTTCCGCTTCCCCGAGATTCGCCACTTGACAAAATCGAACGAAACGAGACGTGCCTCAATTCAAGGCCTCACCTGATCAACGCGCAGTTGGTAATCGGGAGTGGCTTCGGCGCCACGATCGAGGGGAGCGATGGCGTCGAGCAGTTCCTCCTTCAACCTCCGGACGTCCTCGCCTTTCGTCGCGAGTCCCGAGAAGGAGGAAACGCCTCTTCTCGACCGGGAGGAGGCAGCACGAGTGCCGGCGAAGAGGTGGTGCGCGGGGAGCGAGATTGGGAGGGCGTCGGGTGCGGGATTCGATGGAAGTGAAAAGGGTGACACGGTGAGGATAGGCGGAGCCAGAGGAGGAGGGCGAAGGGTCCGGAACTGAGTAGTGCAGTAGGACGAAGCAAGCGCCATCTACGACTCAACCGAGTGGACAGAGTAGAGTTGGCTTCGACTTCGAGTGCTCGGAGAGCGATGACTGGTGAGCTGATTGCATTCTTTCTCGGCGTTCATTCTTCTTCTGCAAGCGCGTCCCGTCCGTACAATGTCATCGAACGTGGCACAAAATATCATAAAGTTGTTGTCTCTCCTCTTTCTTTAGCCGGCAAAAACCCCGACTATACTCACGATGATCCTTAATATTTTTGTGATGTCAAAAATTCTAAATTATGCTCAATATGACAAGTTTACTTTAAATTTTTTTCTTATATATGTATGACACATTTATCATTCGTTAAAGCTTCATCATATAATATTACCTTCAAAACGACATCATTTTTATTTCACTTAATTTATGTGACTGCCATGCCACTACCGTTTACTTTTTATTGTTCATGTAGATAGATTTTTAACAACGTAGGATAAATATGTCACATAGGTACATATTTAGATCTTTTTGTGTCAAAAAATGTTTAGGGTAAATATGTCAAAATAAAAATAGTTTTGGATTCTTTACGGTTTTTTCCCTTTCATTTTTTCTTGTTTCATCACCACGAAAATTTTTCGCATATATCAAGTC
Source organism: Metrosideros polymorpha var. glaberrima (assembly GCA_001662345.2). Taxonomy (NCBI): domain Eukaryota; kingdom Viridiplantae; phylum Streptophyta; class Magnoliopsida; order Myrtales; family Myrtaceae; genus Metrosideros; species Metrosideros polymorpha. Next base: position 20,909,196 of record BCNH02000009.1, read on the forward strand.
TCTTCATTTAATGGTACAAGCTCACGTGATTTAATGGTTAAAATGAAATAAATCTATATATAGGGGATTCATGCTATACTTGCTCCTATCTGAGTACCACCCTAATCACTTGGTTGCATGCAATGATGAGTCAGTCGGATCATAAAAAATTACGTATTGTTCACGATCGGGTCGGTTTGAGTATCGTGAAATTCGAACCGAACTGATCCGTTGACGCATGGAATGTCATCTCCCAACCTCTTTATAAGTATCTCTAACCTCCTTAATTTATTTATGAGATAATACCGCCGATGGTCCATGTATTTGGAGGTATCACTTGTCGTCCCTCGATCAGGACGATGACAAATTTTACTTACATGTCGGCCGCAAGATTTGAGCTCGAGCTCGAAAACGACGGCCGCAATATGGCTTCTTCATGGGCCGGTTCTCTCTCTCTCAATTAATTGTATTTTTCATTTTTTATGTTGTTTGGGATAGTAGGCAAATCACAGCATCGGAAAAGTACCCCGACATCCATATTAGCAATCCGTGCTCCATGTCAGCAAAAAAAAAAAAAAACAATTTAATGAAGAGACTAACGTATGCTTTTGAACAGATAGAAAGGGAAAGGAATGGTTTTGAATTTTCGGGTAAAAGTAGAACGATCATTCGCGACATTATCTTTTTTATCTATCGACGATGTATAGATAGGGCATCCTTGTTTTGCAAATCGACCCATTCTGTAGTTACTGCATGCAGCCACTGCATTTCGAAAGTCAGAATTTGAATTGCTTTAATCAAAGTACATTAGTCCAGGGGCAACTGCTTGGCACTGTAACTTACGCACGCATCAAGCACCGCATAGTTATGTAAAAGAAGGGATTCTACACAGTGCCAAATGTACTTGGAGAGTCAGTTATTTTCTGCTGCTTAATTCGTCTCGACAGTCACCAGTATATGTTCTCATCTCACGTGACAAATCTACACCGGAACCGGAGGGAAGTCCCCTCGGGTCTATGTATGAGCTGTGCAACGTACAGAAGTCAATTCTTTTCATCACCAGATGACCCAATTCCATGAGATCCTGTCGTCTGCACTTGGCTTCATGTTAAACAGGGACCCTGTAAGATGGATCGACCATTTTCAATATGAAGAGATTCCCCTTGTCGCCTCTGGATATTCTATAACAAGTAAAGGACAACATTAGCCCCGTGAACATGACATACTGTACGTGGGCATGATCCCGTATTAGGCAAACCCAAACTAAATTGCCAGTGGTGAAGTCGCACTCACCGCAATTCTTCATCCAAATAAGTTATTTCTAGTTCACCACGGGCTCTTCCAGGGGCCTTAATAGGAATCTGTGATGAAACCATTGCGCGTATAAGCCACATGATAACCAAACTTTGCAGAGATATACTTCCATGACATGATTTATTCAGGGTCACAACAGCATTAGAAATCTAGAACTGCCCCATCTTCATCTTTAACGATTCTTTTCATATTTCGGACCAGAAAACTTTTTGACAAATAACATTCATGCTGTAAAAAGAGATAGAAGCCTTAGGAGTAAGGATACAGTCCTCTGGCACTGGGAAAGATGGACAAGGAAATCTAAGATAGACCAGCTACAAGTATTGTCAGGCTACAAAAGGTAAAAGAATCGACAGATAATTGAAAAAAGCATTAGAATGGGACAGTCCCACCAGATGCAACAGTGCCAAAACCTCCAAAAAACAGCACTCTATATGGGAGACAAAAAATCATCTTCAAGTAGTTTGATCGAGGCAAGTAGAAAATACAGACATTTATATACATGAACGCTGAGTTCAGAGAAAGTAGGATCAAAGTCATCTGTGCATTGAAGCAATAAAAGGATTGAGAAACATTTTGCGCTGCAGCAAACCAGAGAATGAATGTTTTTTTGTTAGATTTTCTAGTTAACTTGGGGGTGATGGGCAAAAATGGTGTTCCACTGCATCCTGAAAGGTAAACTGCAACCTACACTTAAGTTTTATCATAACAATGCAAGCTATAAGTTCTCAACCAAAAGGCATAAAAGGTATAAAAGTTGAAACCTTAAGGATCTTTCTGCAATTTATCCTTATATTTTACTGAAGCAACTTAATACGGAAAACAAAAAGCAATATATAGTAATCAAGCCGTCTAGGTCTCTTTATTATTCTGAAGGGAACGTGTCATATGATGCAGGGTCCCATCAGAGAAATGTAAGAATGGGAAACCTATTTCTCTAATTCGGTTATCAGATCGTTCTATATCTGTCTGAAGATGCATGTGAGCAGAACTATTGAGAAAAGGCCATTGATCCAAGGAACTACAGGAATTCACAATTATTGAAGAGAGCCTCAGGACCAAATCTTTGAATGACCTGTGCTTGATGGTAAGACCTCATTTCAAGAGGAGGACAGACATGACTAACATAAAGTCAAACACTAGATAAAACAACCAACTGGTGAGCTATCTATCAGATATCGGCGACGATCAGAATTTTGTTGTGCAGATGAATTTAATCAATTCTAGGAACTAGGACCATAAATTCTGATTTGATAAACTTACCAAACCAGCAATCTTGAAAAAGTCAAATTTGACTGCAACTTTTCTTGAATTCAGAGGAGTTAGGTCTGCTGTAACCTGCAGATAGACATTACTGGCAATCTCAGTGCCAAAACTTTCTAATCCTTTTCTGCTCACAATGCATCAAACAATGCAAAACAAAGAAAATAAAGAGTCAACTACTAATTAATGGATTTCAGTTGAAGAATGAATCATTTAGGCCATAATAGAGGAAATTTATGATTCCCGATTCTAACTTCACAGTGAGAAGGGTCACAGCTATGTCGAACCTCACTTCTAGGCCAACTTTGTTACTTGTAGCCAGGATGAAACTCACTGTCAGTTCTTAAATACAGGAGTGTACTGAAGTTCACTCCAGCGGTTGCCCACACATAAAGCAATGTGCTTCTTCAGGCAGTTAAAAAACATCTGACGTCCAAAATAGCAAAAACACCAACAAGAAAAAGAGGAAAAAATATCTTGAGGTCTCTCCAGAGTACAATATTGACTGCATCTAAAGGCCATGTTCATTTCCTTCTTTTCCCCCTTTAACTATGTTCCAAGTACTCAAGATTCCCTCCCTCCCCCCTCCTTCACAAAGGATATGCAGCTGCCTAATGGAGAGCTTGTTTGTCCCTGGTAACCTAGTGGAGCCGGTGGATATTCTCCTTCCTGCTCCTCTCCTAATAACTATAGTTTGTATATAAACAGGTAGCATACTTCAAATTTTAGAATCATGCAAGCAGTCTAAAAGGGTGATAACAGTGCCAAATACCCTGAACCAAGAAATGTCATACCGTGAAACAACACTGGCTCTAACAGCGGAACTAAAAAGATTTCTTGTTGTCATTTTGACTTGTATATGTCTCATTGCATTATTAAAGTGGTCTTCCACTCAGATAGCCTTCAGTCCTATGTACAACCTTTCTCCTGTGTCAGTTCTATCTCTTCATCTGACAAATCCTAATGTCATTGTTTTTACTTAAGATGGAACAACAAGACATGGTATTGGACACTGTTCTGGGCTGACATAGATATAGATAAAGAAAACAAAGATGAGAAGATTCTGCAATTCAAGTATTTTCAGCACCTTAATTCTAAAGTGATGAAGGAAACAAGAAATTGAAAGTTCACCAGCTATGTAGTTAGTTTCCTAACCTGATTGAAAAATGGCCATGTTTCCAAGTTCTGTGCCCTCAGTGTATCGACGTTGATTCCTTGGTAGTTTGTGATTGATCTCAAGAATTTGGGTCTCTGTCACATAATCACTTAAAAACATTTTCAATCAAAAGAGTAAAAGGCAATAAGTGTCTCTTTACTATTGCAAAAAGAAAAATATAAAAGAGGCAGTAATGAATCAAGAAGCAATGTTTCCATATAGGGCAACAAAGATGGATACTTAGGACATAAAGCAACCTAGCAAGATAAACGCAAGAACATTCAAAGTTTGCAATTCTAAGAATGATTAACACCATAAAATCTCATTAGATATGAAAACGGATATGTCCTATGCTGAAAGGGCCAAAAAGACATACCAAACAGCAATATTTAAACAGCCTCAGCCAAGAGAAACACTGAAGTTGGAATTTTCTTTTTTCACCTCGTGATAAAAAGCCCTGATCTCTAAGATCTTCTCATGCATATATTTCTAAGAAAGCATAGCCAAGTATGCTTCGTTTGCTTCCTTGTAGTATGTCAAAGGCATCAATGAAAGAGAGTACTAAGCTAAAGAAGAAGAGCAGTGACAATTACAAACTGAGAGATACCTCAAACATATACCATTGACATTACTATTGTCATTTTTTTCCTTTTCAAACCTTTACATCGATGATAGATATTACTTCCGGTTCAACCTAAAATGTGCTCCAGACAGGTTAGACCAAGGAAAGATCAACCTAAAATTATAGCAAGAATATGAATGATGAAGAAAATGTTCACTATAAATGATAGTCCTGGAGAAGTATAAGAAACAATAGCAGATATCTTTCCCCTGACAATATACAATGGATTCTGGTTGTCTGACCCCCTTTAGATGATACTTTTTCTCATGCTTAGTTTAGAAACTTAAGACCGTGCACTTAGTCCACTTACATCTGACTTAAACTCAGACAATCATTACAATCACATCTTGCATTTGGAACAATTCCCGAAACAGATACCAACGAAACAGAGGTAATGACAATTGTAATGACAAATACTCCTGAATTCAACAAATATGGTTACCTGAGTTTGTAGAATTGATTTTGAAGTGGTATATATGAGCTCCCACTTGCCATTAAGTAAACTAGATTTCAGAGGTTCCTTGGTTGGATTAACGGCTTCGAGCTTCCTAGCAATCTGATCAGTAATAGAAAATCAAAAGCATAATACTGAATGCAGAAGGCACAAATCAACACGACACCATGACTACCTCATTAAACCCAAGCACAGTTCCTGGTTCAGAAGTTATAGTATACAATGAATCTATATAAAATTTATATAACTAGAACAACGAGAATTTAGCAACCAAAAAAAGTAGATGAACGCCAACAGGGGTAAAATCAAACCCAACCTGATCGACTCTTTGCTGATCCTCAGGGGTGGCCTCAGCGCCACGATCGAGGGGAGCAATTGCTTCGAGAAGCTCCTCCTTGAGGGTCGCGACGTCTTTGCGTTTGCTCAAGAAGGCAGGAAAAAAGGACACTTGGGCTCTCCATTTCTCAGGAGAGGAGGAGTTCGAGGATGATAGGTTATCATTGTTATTTTGCAAAAAGCGAGTATTGGATTTGGTGGGGAAGCGAGAGTGAATGAGTGCAGGAGCTATGGAGGTCGAAGAGGAGGATTTGCAGTTGATGATCGGGGGAGGAGGCTGACAAGATAAGGCCATGGACATGGTTACGACGGCGGTGGTGGGAGTTCTTGAGTGAGTGGAGGAGAGGAACCAGCATAAATAGGTTTTCCTCTTTTGGTAAACATGCGAAACAGGTTTTAGCGGTTACTGACCTTGTCGGTCTTCCTATCGTTATTTTAGTTGGTTTGGTTGACTTTTCTTTTTCATTTGGGGTGGGTTGAATTCGGGAACTACCTTCTGCGTATCCTCCGTCTCGTAACTTGGTCCATTACTGGCCCAAAAGAGAAACTTGGCCCATTAAATTTTCAGTCATAGCCGTGTCTAAATTAAAAAAGGAAAATTTAATTTTTTCCATTTTTTAATAAAAGGGAAAATTTTAAAAAGTGCAAAAAGTGTCCTCGTTAGTATCGATCATGCCACGTAAGACGGTTGGCTTCCATGTCAATGATTTTCTATTAAAATTTATGATAAAATTGACTAAATTAAAAAGTTTAAAATAGAATTGGTAAAAAATAATTATTTTTTTTGCCCCTCCTTTTACTCCTATAGTCCCTCTCATCATTGTGGTTTCCCTTATTGTTTCTTCTAATCAGGCCTCTATTCAATTGACTACTACCAATATGACATTAATTCAAACTCTAACCTACCTAAAAATAAAGCATGTCATGTCCCATCCATAGTAACTTACAAGCGACCACTTTTATGTAATCTAATTCTCTCTCTTTTTTACGTGTATCAATCATCTTTTTCCCTTTCTCTTTTTCTTCCTATCGTCCCTGCCGTATCTTTGCTCTCTCCTTGGACCTCCTTTTATCATCTCTTTAAGACCTCGAAACAAAATCAGAAACAATTTGATGAGTTATAAGGTAATCGAGATTTTGCATCTCCAGGACCAGAGGTTTATTCATGTTCGCATCTTCATCATCGCGATCTCGTAGAATTAGAGAGAGATACAATGATTCTTCACGCGTCTCTTAATTTTGATGTAGGGTACCAGCATATTTACTCAGAGAAATAGATCTGTATAGGTCGACGGATGAAGGCTGCTTTCAAGACAGCATCAAACAACATCATCTGGAGAAACAGATCGAGAGTTGCTGCCCAAGTAAATAATGAAGCAGTACACTTTGAAAGTGTTCACGTGCGTCCTCGCCTGTCCTGGAGACAGCCCACGCTTAGGAATTTTGGTCTCCTCCACCAGAGACTGCAAGAGAGAAATGGGTCAGGAGAAGTCCGGCGAAAGCCCCCGGAATGAGAGAGAGTACTCATGACTCCTCCCTTGATGGCTTACCGTAGCTCCTACTTATAGGCGAGGGCGAGACCGGTCCAGGAACTGCCCATACTTATGTGCAGCTACTAGACTTACCCAAGTCGAACTGATTACCAGATAAGATGTTTCTGGCGGCTCTCATCCAATGCTTAGATGTCACCCTGAGTCACCATTTGATATATCAGTGAGATAATGATTTTCGCAAGATTGACAGAAGGTAACTCGTAATTCTGTGTGGCATATATGTAGGAGGCATTTCTCCTTTCCTACCTATTTAAGGTATGAAACGTCGTTGCCAAGCATGCATATTTTACCCGAGAAAACACAATCAAATCCAGACCCTGTTGGAGCATCACAGGATAGGGATATGTCGATGGGATCATTTGATACTACTTTCATAGTACGCGGAAGTATATTTAACAGGTAATATTTAGATAGGAAAGCCTAGTTGTCATATGAAAATTACTGATCGTGTTGTCATGAAAATCTACTCTCATATGGATTCCATTCAAACCCACGAAAAGCTATCAGAAACATTGCAAGCGATCTTCATTTAGCGCGAAAATCACATGTCAACGCTCCAGATGCTACGTCCGGCGTTAAAGGAAGCATCAGACAGTTAAACGAGAGGATTTGTCTTGATGATAAGTTCGACATATATAGTCCTCATGCATGAGCAGCATCACATTCATACAGCTTGCATTCAAGATCATACCAGAGAGAGTATACGTGCGTACGTACAGAATCGGAGGAAACGATGTAACAATGGTCCCTGCAGAACCCATAGCCACACAGCAGGTGGTTCGGAGGTTCCTGCAAGAAGCCAAGAATGCAACATGAAGGTGACCGATAACTCTTCATGCAACTACTGACTCTCTGCATTAACTCTCCACAACTGTCTCATATTATTATCGGACTGTCCCTTCTAGTGTCCACCCTCTGCACCAATCTCTGTGTCTCTCTATCTATGCTGCAGCTTTACTACGCGAGTCCACATGGCTTGCCAGTAATAGGAAATAAATGCGGAGCAACAGAAGTCGAACCAACAGAGCCAACCTCCTCTCCACACACATTCTCTGCAGCTTTCCTACTCCAATGATTCTCTGATGGGAAGGTTGCCGAATTAAACATTACAATGGCCGCGAAACATCCTTTGCGTTTTCCTTTTCTAGTCTTAGTCCTGATCACTGGTCGCACCCCACCAGCCCTTGCCATTCTCTCTCTTCTTTTCTTTTCTCAGTTTTGTTTTTTCTTAAATAAAATTTTAACCTTTTTTTTTAATCTAATTTAAATAAAATTTAAAGAAAAATAATAATTATAAATTGACACGCAGAAGAGAGAAAAATACTTAAAAAATTCCACATCGGCATTTTCTACTGGCCAAATTGACAGTATTAACGGAAGGACTTGATTGAACCAATTTGACAAGTTTTAAGACTTGATTGCACTTTTTGAAAGTTGCAGGACTCATGTGCACTTTTGCGACAAGTTTTAGGACTTCTAGGCTCTATGTGGTAACGTTTCTGTTACTTTGCTTTTTTGTTTTTTTTTTTCTTCGGAATAGAAAAGAACAAAAATCTATTTGGTAACGTTACTTACAATTTCTATTCCCCAAAACAAAAAATGTTCCCGGGAATAGATTTGGAATAGAAACAAGAAGTAAAAAAAAATTACTTTTTTGTTCATGGAAACAAAATGAGAAACAATGCCATCTTAGAGAAACAAGCTCAGCGTAATCTAATGCTTGTCTTTACACTCACGAGTCCACCCGCCGCCATTTTCGTCGCCACCACCCTTCGATGACCGATCATTGCGGTCGTTGGTCACTAGTCCCCGTCGCCTTCAGTGGCCTGTTGACGCTCACCGTCGCTACCTTCAATGGCCGGTTGACGCTTACCATCACCCCTCCAATTATGGATCACCATCGCCCACGTCTATCTATTGCTAGCCACCACCGGTCACCAATGCCTAGCCACCACTACCGGTCACCACCCACCGTCGGTCACCAATTGCCGGCCACCACCCACCACTGCCTCCTCCAATGGTTGGTTGTTGTCGCCTCCGCCAGTTACCACCGCCGTCGCCGCCTTCAATGGCTAGTTACCGTAGTCACAGGTTGCTAGCCACCATCGCCCACCGCCACTGCCTCTGGTGGTTGGTCGCCGTTCAAAATTACTAAAGCAAAATATTTGGAATACAAATTTTTAG
>BCNH02000009.1:20918449-20934909 GCA_001662345.2 Metrosideros polymorpha var. glaberrima
CAGCGTCGGCTGGCCAAATGGACTGAATTGGTACAAATACAAAATGTTTAGGTGTCCATAACTCATTCTAGAAGAGAGAAGTAAAAAAAAATTACTTCTTTTTGAAAACTTAAAACTCATTCTGGAATAGAAAATGAATTCTGAAGTAAAAAAAAAGAAGTAGTTTTAATAAACGCGTTTCTACTCTGGAAGTGGAAAAAGTGCTCCAAAAGTAGAATAGTGAAAATACGTTAACAAACGCATTTCTATTTTAAAAGTCATTCTAGAGCAGAAATTCTATTCTATGATGGTTACCATGCACCCCCATTTCTATGCTTAGAAACTCATCTAGAAAATAGAAATACAAAAAACTATTTCTGAATAAAATTGTTCTCGGGAATAAAGCGTTACTAAACGCACCCCTAGTGTATATATCCTCTTTTTTTAAAGTAATGTCTTCCATCTTCAACTCTCATACATAGGAACATGTCACGAAGGATTATTCTGTTTGGTCGTATTACTATTTTGGAAGCAGCTAGCACATCCTCCATAAAATGACAGAGTGACGGTCAATGCTTAGTCACAAAGATTTTTTTTAGGAAACCGTTGACTTCCTCAACCGGTTTCATTTTTTACTCTATGTTTTTTTTTTACTTTTATGTTTTCTTATTGCAAGCTCGAATTGAGAGACAAAATCATAAGAGGGCACAAAATCAATTTTCTTGAATATGCAAAAAGAAAAAATAAATTAGATATCAAAATATAAAAAATAACAAGTAGAAAAATATTATCACTCACTAAAAAGAAATTGTTAATGTCATTATATAGATGTATTAAATTCTAAAGATGAAAAAAAAACTTGAAACGTTGGCTTTGCAACTACTAACAAAAGGAAAATGCTGAGCTGACCGTCCTCCGTAAAGTGACAGAGTGACGGTCATCTCTCAGCCATAGACTTTTTAGGGGAAATCAGTGGAAAATCAAACTTTCTTTTTTCTCTTCAAAGATGAGCTCATCTACCCATTCCTTGTTAGAAAGTTATTAGTGGCTAGTAGAGCACCGTCATTAGGTGAAGTGACGGTTTCCGTTAGCTTAGCAATGCTAAAAAAATAAAATCATTGTGCAATGAATTGGCTTCTCATTCCTTTCGCTCAAGTCAAATTGCTGTAGAAGGACTTTTCGGTGACCTAAAATTCAGACTAGTGATATCGATTATGCATAAAACAAAGGAAGTAAAGAAAAGATCAAAAGAATAATGAATTAGTAGAGAAAAAAAAAATTTACCCAATTGATCCAAATCTCGTAGATGAAGATGTGTTGGAACCTAAAAACATTACAAAATCAATCTTAAGATCACATTAGTCAAAGCTAAAGTTAAAAAATGATTTTCGATCGATCTCTATAGAAATTTTACCTAATATAGCTTCAACATTTGGTTCATTGAGAAGATTCACATGACCACGAGATGTATGACCCTATATCATTTCATAAGGATAAAATGTCAATTTATGGTAAGGTATTTTATTTCAAAATAAAATAATAACAAGTACCAGCAAGGATTGAAAAGCCCCGATTCTTTCTTGATTGTAAATCAAATTTTGAGAATAGCCACGATGACTCACCTCATTTGAATTCCCACTTGAGTGAAAATCAATGAAATTCCTTGTACCCTCGTCCTAGCAAATTGTATTCGTTAATTCGACTGGTAGACGCTATGACATATATATTTCCAAAGAATTCTTCATAATTATTGGAAAATAATTTGGAAACACCATACCGTGCAATTTAGATTCACTTGAGAGCCAACACGCGTCAAGCGAACAGGGGCTGTTTTCTTCTACAAGAGAGTTGATATGCACTAATTTAGCAAACTGCTATCAAGCTGAAAACAAATATGTGAGAAAATTACGTCGTGTTAACTAGAATTATTACTCTAGACCAAAAAAAAAACTAGAATTATTAGTGAAAAAGTTCTTAAGCTTTAAAGTTTATTGTTTACTAAATAATAATTACAATGTATCGTTAATGCAAAATAGATAAATTCTGTACCCAATCATCAATGTACCTTTGTTGATGCTTTTCGTTTGGGTTTCTCAATTGGATTCTTAAATTGATTTTCTCTTGGACGACCAGGTCGCTTTCCTTGGATTGAAACCTTTATCTGGATGCTTTGAGTATCATTATGATAGAAATTGATTGGGTGCACTTCAGCCCGATTGAGGTCCTCAATCTGATTTTTTTTTTTGTTTGCTTCCTCCAATACTTGCAAAACATATTTAAAATGCTCTCTGGATTTTGAACATTCTTGTACGATTTGGATAGCATAATTAAATAAATAATCATACCATTCGTTTGGATTGTTAAAATATACACTGTTAGAAATGGAGCAAAAGGCTTGTCATATTTATTTGTCAAATAAGTGGTATCAAATGTGACTACATCTCCAAAATATATGTATGTGTCTCTTGATCGTGCGTCCGCCCTAAAAACATTGTGCAGTCTTTGTTCATCATCCAAATCAAGCACCCAATAAAAATTGAAAATTTTCAACTGCATGGTTGAAAAATAATTGAAAAGTGCTTGCCCATCTCCTTTCTGCAATTTCAATCTTTTCTACTTTGTAACGCGATTTCGAACATCTTTTTCTTCAAAATTTAAGTTCTCATGCCTCCTTCTTCAACAATCAACGCTTAAAAAAGATTTATTTGTTCTAATCCTTGCATCATAATGCAACTCGATTTTTCTTTTTGTTCTGGAGTCAATATTCCTGTGTGATGTAAAGAATCTAGTGCTTTGAGGAGCTGTTAAATGATTGTGATCGAGTACAACTTTTGTTATTTCCCACTTCTGAGACTCCACTAGATGTACTCTAACCATTGCTAGACAATCGCATATCTTTTTCCCGGTCTTGACTTAACCGACTCCTTTTCGATCTTGTACCCTTGATGACTGCAACAAAGTACTGCACCGCATTTTTCCTCATCAAAAGAATTAAACTCCATACCTATGCAAGGAGCGGATTTCATGTTCTCTGGTATCTTGACTCATCACTAGCATCTTCGGTTGCATTGTTCATCTCGTCTTCATCACCACCATTTTTTTCATTAGTGAAGTTGCTTTCAATATGAACTCCATTCATCTTAATGAGATTAGAAGAAAAAAATTAAGCATTATATGTCTAAAATATATAGACACAAAATAAAATTTGACGACAATGAATAACTCTTACTTTCTTGCAATAAAAAAGGTAGAGATTAATGAACCTTTCTCCCAGTTATGTCTTATTCAATTACAAAATCCTACAATAATCAAAAGTTCAAAGTGTACATAATTATTTTCCTATTTTTTGAGTTATTAAGTTTTTTTTTTTTATTTGGGAACAATATCCACATAGTATTGTTCTTTGGCCGGAGAATAATATCCACTATTTTCAAAGTTGCAGCTAAGTTCTTTATATATTTCTTATTGTTTGAATATTATAACTTTGATTTGTTTCTTCATATATCAAAGGGTTTTAAAAAAAATAAGTACGATAGTGATATCCTAAGAACTTGCAATAAAGACTTATATGGACCTGAGTAAATCCTAAAACTGCTTCATCTAAGATCACGTCTAGACCTCAAAATCCTTTGAATGTAAAACACTAAGAGGGTATTGTGAAGACGGGGTAGGAAAAAGATACTATATTAATTGGGGGATGCAAGCGTGCAGGCGTCAGCACGTTAAAATAACTAATGCATCCTCATAGCCCGCCATCACTGCAATGCAAACGGACAAGTGGAGGAGGCTCCTGTAGGAGTGAAAGCTCCCTTTCTGTGGTGTGGTTACATAGTAACCAACAATTACATAGTAACCAACAATCAATGATCCACACGAAGTTCTCTAGTTACTAGGTTACCTAGTAACCGGTTGATATTTTGAGAGCTTGCAATAAAAACTTCTATAAGTCTTAAAAAAAAAAAAACAAGAAAGTTAGAGTAAAAAATGCAACAGGTTGACTCAAAAAAGTCTTGATCACTAAGCATTGACCATCACTCCATCATTTTATGGAGGACGGTCAGCTTAGCATTTTCCTTATCGATTTGCTCAACAACAAAAAAAAACCCAAATCTTTGTGGTTGAGCATTGATCGCCACTCCATCATTTTATGGAGGATGGTCGGCTCAACATTTGCCTACTATTTTCTCGTTACAACGACTTCCTCACGCTCTCACAAATCATAAAACCCAGATGAATGTCTGAAAAACCTACACTCCCCCTCCCTCTTCTTGACATCCCAAGATCCCCGGATGTCATTTCCTCCACACACAACCGCCACCGCTGGCTATGGCGGTGCGGGGAGCCTGGCGCATAACATGAGCTCCATTTTCACCACCACCCAGTATTGGCTCGTGAACCACCCCAACATCATCAACTTCTCTTGGAAACAAGACCACACTTTTGGCTCCTCCCATCTCTTCCTTGCCCTCACTATCCTCTCCTACCTCGCCTTCACTTCACTCCTCTACTACGCTCAGCTCTCGGTCCAACCGCAGCTCCTCAGAGCCATCACAGCCGTCCACAACCTCGTCCTCTTCACCCTGTCCCTCACCATGGCCGTCGGATGCGTCCTCTCCAGCATCTCCCACGCTCCGAGCCTTTACTGGATCATGTGCTTCCCCAAGAACACGCCTCCCTCCGGCCCGATCTTCTTCTGGGCCTACGTCTTCTATTTATCCAAGATTCTCGAGTTCGTGGACACCCTCTTGATCATCCTCAGCGGGTCCATCGGGCGGCTCTCGTTCCTTCACGTGTACCACCATGCGACGGTGGTGATCATGTGCTACGTGTGGTTGAACACCTCGCAGTCTTTCTTTCCCGCGGCTCTGACCGTCAACTCGTCGGTGCACGTGTTGATGTACGCCTACTATTTCTTGCGCTCAGTGGGGGTGCGTCCAAAGTGGAAGAAGTTCGTGACCAACTGTCAGATTGTGCAGTTCTGGTTCAGTTTCTTGGCTTTCGGTTTGGTGCTGTATTGCCATTTCACTGGGCTAGGCTGCTCTGGGATCTTGGGCTGGTGCTTCAACATCACGTTCTGCGCTTCGCTTTTGGTTCTCTTCATTGACTTCTACATCAGGAACTACGTCAAATTGAAGGCAAAAGGTGCTTAATCAGAAGAACGTGCGGGCATACATAGAGAATCTGAGGAGGACTTTTCAGTTCTTTGTTTTTGTGTGTTTTCTCTCTTTATTGGGCTTAAAATTTCCGCTCAAGAAATAAGGGCACGACAAAGATTGTTTCGGTATTAGCATGTAAACGCGAAGACACGAAGGTAGGGCACCCGGTTTGATTCAACATTTCCTAGAGCCGCCTGGCTAGCAAATACATCCAAAGCAATATGATTTCACATTCTAGTGATTCACACGTGTGGTTTGAATTTCTCCTACATGGTTTGGCAGATATTATCATTTCTTTGAATATTCTCTTTAGTTTTGTGACGTTGTTTTGTAAGTACGTAAGATATACAGGATTGCGCCACATTCTTCTCCAGTAGGTTACAAATTTGGATTATTATTATTATTTTGTTAAGTTTTCGTGTGGGTAGAATATATTGTAACCCGCCAATCATAACCTTTGATTAGAGGAGAATTCCTCCAATCAGATATGGGGAAAATCGATGTGCATTGGATAGTGGTGGAATTAATTCTTCTATTTGTCCTCCAAAGTAGGAGTGTGCATGGTCCGGGCCGGTCCGGGCCCCATATGGAACCGAGAACCAGACCGATAGTCCCAATCCTCAAATTTTCGGGACCGAGGACCGGACCAGGACCAGGACCAATGGTCTTGGTTATGTCCGGTCCGATCCTAATAGAACCAGCAAGCAAATCGAAAAAGCCGTTGTAGCTCGCGATATCATTTTTTGCGGATCTTGGAGAGCTCAGCCTCGATCTTGTGGAGGTGCGGTGGGTTCCGACGACGTTTTTGTAGGCGATGGAATAGAGGTGCGGCGGGTGTCGACGACATTGTAAATAAGTGTTTGCTAAAAAAAAAGTGATTGTATTTTTCTAGAAAGTTTCAACACTAAATACACAGTGTTATTTAATCATAGTTTTTGTTTTCTCAGTTTGACTATCTCGAATGAGAAGAGTAAGGCTCATTAAAAGATGAATTCATCTACTGCTTTTTGAATTTCAATACTAATTGATTTCTTTTGGTTGGAAACTAAAAAAAACTTTTACAAATTATATCCATCCTATAACCGGTATGTTTTTACCTCAATAATAATATCAATCATTGCCAATGTGAGTCTCTCTTAATTTAAATGAGTTCAAGACAGAACATTGTCGGACTATCAAAGAGAGAAAAAAGGCCATGGATGTAGTTTTATGTAATCCGACTCTTTAATTGTTTCAAATGAGTTTATGAATTTTGACAAATAACTCACATAATTAAATTACCATATTCATTTTCAAGAAATGTTTGTGTCAACACATAAATTTTGGTTCTAAATTAGTCATTCATCTCCTAAAAATTTTTGAGGAGAATGTGCATATATATATATTTGGATCGGTCTGGTCCAGTCCTGTGCCCCCTGGAACCGAGGACCGGACTACCCAGCCACCGGTCCCGTTTATTGGGACCGAGGACCGGACCAACCCGGCCGGTCCGATCCGGTCTTGGTTTGGTCCGGGCGATCCCGGTCCAGTTTGCTCACCCCTACTCCAAAGGAAAAAGGGAGCAACCGGTCATTTTTGTTAAAAAAAAATATTGGGAGAATTGCTTTAACGTTCATCATAGTATTAGGAGAATTATCAAGCTGTTTAGTGTCCTGGGCACAAAAATAAGCCCTTGGTTTTGGCACCCTTCGTGCTGCACTCCTTGTAGCTCGAGTTTGTGGTACCACTTCTTACATAATTGCGCTGCCTCCTAGAATGGTACATGCACAATTGCTCGAATGTCATCCTCGAGAATACCCATTAGATCGCTCACAGCATTATGCACTCCCTCAGTAAACCCCATCTGCTCATCAAGTTATGTGAATGATGACCCTAGGCCATCTAGGGCATTTACCTTAATCTCCAACTCCTCAATCCATTTCTGAACTGTTGACCATGATTTTGAAGTCTATCGATATAACTTAGGATTTGATATCAAATATCACTGTTCAGGACTGTCGATCCAATTCCAACGATCGTGCAACACGTATGATCCTTGATCACGAGTAGTATGCCAGTTGCCTCAAGTGCACAATACCTCGACGTTAAGACGCACATACAGTTTACAGAATCGTTTGTGAGAAAGCATGAAAAGAAAAAAACGAGCCATGAAAAATTGTTCCATTTAGTTATACTAATCAATGGTAGAAGCATCAAAGAACTATCGTAATAGGAGAACTTGAGGAGTTGAACCTCTAAAGAGCTTTGCAGACATAATTCAATTTAAAACAAGTACGTAGGGTCACGCGTGCTTGAACCAAGCTGTCATGAACTAGTCCAGATCGAAGTACTCCCCATAAGACTTGGGACACGAGTCGTCCAGTCCAGTCTGTTTCTTAGTAAGAAGGGGACAGCCTTTAAATAGTGGGGTTAGGGAGTGCAGATTTATTGTCCGTACACTTGTGAACCAAAGTGGCCCAACAGAATGCATGGGTTAGGCCAGCACTAAATGCACGAGCACGACCCCTAAGTTGCCCCCTCCTTACAACGACATTGATATGAACATCGAGAGTTACCTGCGAGGAGACCTTTCCCACGTTGCATGAATAGTACATTATCGAAATCTCTTCGTTTTGCATTTGCTGATCATATGTTATAGTTCTACTTCCTTCTCTTCCTTACCTATTTTCCTTTCTGGACATCCAACTCAGCGGTTTCCTTTTCTTTCCTCTTCTGTGATTGCTGGAAGCGTCTGAACCTTGATCGCGCTGGCATCAGCTCGGAAGAGAAGAGAATGTATGAGATGGCCGATCATCTGTGCTTGGTCGGAGTGGTATCTACTAATTAGCGAGAATGTAGCCAGTGTGCTGGTCAAAGAGGACAGCAAAGGGCAGTACTACTATGTCCTCTTCTACGTTGCATCCCGTTTATCATGATTACGACGTGCCTCCGCTCAAACATAAACGAGTAATTTTGATCTACTCTAGATGTTTTAGGAAACGGTGATTTGAGACTTAACCAATAGGATAAAATTTGCCTAAACAATAAAATGGGTGTTCTCAGAGTAATGGAGTAAACCACAAAAAGAACTAAAGAATGATGTCAAAAAGACGAATCTACTTCGAACTCGTTTTGTTTTGTTAGTAATTCTCTAATCCACGCTGATGAGACAAAAGGGTGAAATTGGAAATGCCAAATTAGAAAAAATAATGACATCGGGTCGTTTCCATGCCCGGGAATAGTTTCGGGCCGAAAGCAAGCCCATTTGATCCATATGCTCATTCTGGACATGCAACTTTCTATCTTTTTGACAGATGACACGGAGTGACGCTACTCATCCTCCGAAGAAGCCAAGCCGAAAGCCATCCGAATACCAAAGCAATGGGCCGACTCTTTATTGCGTCTCGTTTCGGAAGCATTTCGGATTTTCTATGAGGGGAGAACCAATCATTTTCCTCGGAAGGATCCCACAAAACCAGCCAATCGGCCCAATCCAGTTCCGAAATCCCAGACGGGGAGAAATGAGAAAAGACCAAGGAAAATAGCAACTCCAACCAGATCAAAAAGAAAAATTGAGAATTCAAGCAGAGAAGGAAGAACCCGTTCCTCAAAACTGAAGCGGAAACTAGTGGACACTGTGGAGCGACGTCACCCGCAATTCACATCCGCTTCCTCTTCCCGGCGCCGGCGTAGCTCTTGACGTGGAAATCCACGAAGAGAGCCAAGAGCGAGGCGTTGAACACCGCATTGAAGCACCATCCCCAAATCCCGGAGCAACCCGAATCCGATCCCCCGAAATGGTACCACAGCATCACAACGGACACCGCGAAGCTGAACACGAACTGCACGATCTGGCCATTCGTGACCAGCCTCTTCCACTTGGGACGCACCCCCACTGCGCACAGCAGATAGTAGCTGTACATCACCACGTGCACCGACGCGTTCGTCACCAGGGCCACCGGGAACAGCGATTGCGCCGTCTGCAGCCACAGGTAGCACATCACCACCACCGTCGAGTGGTGGTACACGTGGAGGAACGTCAGCCGCTGGATCGAACCCGACAGTATTATCAGCAGCGTGTCCGCGAACTCGAGCATCTTGGAGAGGTAGAACACGTAGGCCCAGAAGAATGTGGGCCCGGCCGGTTGGGTATTGACCGGGAAACAGAAGATCCAGCGGGTGTCGGGCATTTGGGAGGCGGCGGAGAGAGCGCATCCGACGGCCATGGCGAGGGACAGGACGGTGAGCGCGAGGTTGTGGAGGGCCGCGATTGGCTTGAGGAGGTTGGGCCCGAGGGTGGGCGGCGGGAGGACGCGCGAGAGGAGGAGGGTGAGGGAGAGGTAGGAGAGTACGGCGAGGGTTAGAAAGAGAGGGGAGGAGGCCAAGGTCTGGCCTTGCTCCCACCGGAAGTTGTGGATTGCTGGGTGGCGGACCAGCCAGTACTCGACGGTTGACAAGATTGGGTTCATGATTTTTGCCGTCGCAGGCCGATTGAAGTGGCGGCGAGAGAGAGAGAAGAAAGGGGGGCGGTTGACTCGTGTGGAGGCAGAGGCAGTGTCGGGACTGTCGTTTGCGCTTTCAAGAAGGCGTGGAGCTTGTCGTTTTTGTCCCCCGACTCGAGAATTCATTGGCGAATCATTTATCGGACCGAATCGTTGGGCAGGGAGGGAGAAAATAGGCAACTGGATGCCAAATTTAGTGATCTGCGGACAAAAAATCATTCCTGGTAATTGATGAAATTCAATATAAGATAGTAAAGTGACCAACTGCTTAGTCGCATGTTATTAAGTCTTTGACTTATATTAAAAATTGATCAAATATCCAGTAGTCACAGTTGAACTTTTTACAAGTCCATATCTCTGGCTTTTTGGATATTTTTAATTGTCCAAAAAGACATCAAGCCAATTAGATCATAAATCTTTTAATTGTGTCACTATAGTCTTAACCATTTTTATAATTTATTAATTTAGTCATAAAACTTTTAACGATTTGTCAATTTGATCCTTCTGAAATATTTTTGCTGGAAATCAAAAACATGGCGGTCTAGTCAACGTCAATTGTCCAGAGTGGCACAATCGACGCTGATGTAAATAATTTTTACGATTTTTATCATTTTATGAATATTTTTCCTTTCTTTTTCTTTTTTCTTTTCTTTTCTTTTTTCCCTTCGTTTGTCCATCGCCCGCCTCGGGCAAGTCTCGCCATCGTTGGATCGAGCGAAGGCGAGCGACCTTTGCCAACCATCAACGAAACTTGGCAATTGCCGGCAGAGGGAAAAAGGGAATTACAAAAAGCAAAAAAAAAAAGAAGAAGAGAAAATTAAAAATTATCCACATTAGCACTAATTATGCCACGTAAGACAGCCAACGTTGACTAGACTGTTACGTCAGCAATTTCCAATCAAAATTAGCTGAAAAGACAAAATTGACGAGTCGTTAAAAGATTCAGGATTAAATTAGCAAATCATCAAAAGTTTTAGGCTTAAATTGGCAAATCATTAAAATGTTTAGGACTAAATAGGCAAGTTGTGGAAAAGTTTAGGACTAAATTGACACGATTGAAATGTTTAAGACTAAATTGGCCGTCCTACAATAAGTTTAGGAATTTGTAGACAATCCTCCCTCTTTGAGTGATTCTAAACTATATAGTTTCTTTGCTTGACAAGTTGCACGTTCGATTGCTTGTCAAAAGCAAGTCTAGAAGTGCACAAGAAGAAAGCCCCCCAAGGATTTGCATTAGCTTTAGTTTATCCTCTTCGATTAGACGATGATGAAAGAATCAAAAGTAGCTAACCAAAGAAACATTGCACGGCGAGAAGGAATCGCCTCCCCTGAATCCTAAGCCATTCCTTTCCCCCGTTGAATGTGGATTCACTCACGGGAACACAAAATCGACAAACAAGGAATCCAAACCATTTTGCTGCATGCCTAATATAAATGCACTCTCTTCTCCTGTTCATTATCCTCACAGTTTTTTCTTCATCAGCCAAAACAATAAGAATCCCCGAAAGTCTCCTCTTCGCCTTCGCTACTATGTCATTTGCCCGTCGTCCTCCTGTAGTTGTCAATGGAATCAGGAGAACGAGGACTTTCCATTACTATTGGTGTCGTGTATGCCAACGTGCCGTTCGGTTCGCGTCTAACAATCCATATGAAACATCTTGTCCCTTCTGTTTCAATGAACTGCATTGCGAGCTTGATGTGTCAAGACCAAGATTGGTGGCTAATCTCGGAGGCCGCGTGCCAAATCGGGCCGCTCAGTTACTTGATAGCATGGCTCGACTACTCGACCCGCCCCCAACGATGAGGCAGGGTTTTGATATTGGCAGGGGGACCATATGGGAAACAGAAAGCGGAGATGGCCCGTTTCCAAGATCACGGGTTACACTCCCAATCATCGAACGACCTCGCAGGCCGAGGCTTGTCCGTCCACCAGAAGACCTGGCTCCTAAAGCGAATTTTAGGAGCAACGACAACGGTGGGGACGAGAATTCCTTAAATGAGCTTATCGAAGAGTTGACACAGAATGACCGCCCGGGACCCCCTCCAGCACCTACTTCAGCTATCGAAGCCTTGCCCACGGTTGTAGTGACCGAAAAGCATCTGAGCAGTGACGTGCACTGCCCGGTGTGCAAGGAAGGGTTTGAGATCGGTGGCGAAGTGAGGGAGATGCCGTGCAAGCACTTTTATCATTCGGACTGCATCATCCCGTGGCTGCACATCCACAACACATGTCCGGTCTGCCGCCACGAACTTTGTGAATCTTCCAGGGACGAATTTCCCGACGAGGGCGACGAACGGTCTGATGTCGAACAAGGTACTAGCAGGATGAACTTGTGGTGGAGTCACTTGTTTTCTTCGTGGCCATTCCAGGCATTCTCACGATGGATAAATGAAGCCCTCGATGTTCCACAACAGAGGGCAGGTACTTTGGACGGGGGGTACGGATATTTTATAATTAACAATTCAATTAACAATTTCAATTAGGATGATGTCGATTGGGATAGAGGAAACAACACTATAGTTTTTCGTTCGGTAGAGATTAATTAACATCCTGAGAGAAATATTTCATTGTGGATCTTGATGTCATTGTACAGGTAGATCCTGGTGGCAATCTTGGTCTATTATATTACTTCGTTGCGTAAGGCAAGGGCATGGCTGCGGTGTCATGGTTCATGTCCTACAAACTCCATAGCTCAGTTCATCTCATTGAATGGTAAGTACATGTATATACTAACTGTTGGGATTTTATCCCATAGAAAGTGAATGAGAAATGTGAATGGAAATAGTCCCACCTGGGATAGAAGGGAGATGGAAGATGGGTTTATCTAGAGGAGCCTCTCAAGTGGGTTTGGGCCCCAAGGGGTACCCCACTTTTGTGGAAGGGAGAGGACCTACCCAAAGCTGGTTGGTCCACGCGCGTCGTCGCCCGCTCGGTTCGGGCCGGGCCTGGGTTGAACTTAGCCCATCGTTTCTGTCGGTTTTATTTTTTCCGAACAGACATGTATTCGAGTTGCAATTTTTTTTTTCCGAACATACACGTCTATTCGTGATCGTCGGTTCGGTTCACCGAACGAATCTTTTCGGTTCAACGTGACCCTTCGCCTTTCCACAAACCGAACGCACCTTTTCGGTGCTTTGTGACTCTTCAACCCCTTTTTCATCAGTCACTGTTTTTACCATTTGGGTACGCATTTTTTCAAAAAAAAAAAAACAGACACACATACACTACACTGCTCCGCACGGCATTCATCATATTCATTGTGTGCGATTTTTCCTGCGAAGTTGCGTTCGAAGATTTCCTCAAGAGAAGTACCGCTTCAGAGGAAAGGCGATCCGTTCTATCCTGGGAGACAATTGTCCAAGAACCTTGGGTACCGGTAGAGGGGAAAAATTTGTCTTAAGGACACAACGTGAATTCGTTGGGCTCGGATCATTCATCTACACATTCGGTTTACTTCATTTCAGGTTGGTCGACTGATTTTGTTTTTGCTCGTGCGAACAGAAAACATACCCGACAACACTAACTTCGAGATAGGACTTCGATCCAAGATATAGAGAAAAGGAGAGAAAAATGAACAGAAAGGAAAAAGAAAAAAGAAGCAAAGAGGTCTTGACGGGATTTTGCGGAGAGGTTGCCAAGCAAAAAGGTGAGCAAAATGCTGTGTTTGTTAAATTGCAGATGCCTAACTCTTTTGCAGATGAGATTCTACTCAAGCTTTCCAGATGTTATTAACGTAAATCCTCATTGACATTACTCGTGCTGAATTTAGAAGGATATCTAGAAAGTTAAATGTTGTTTGTTGGGCGGATAGTATGGTGGTGCATCAGGTGGAGCGGAGCAGAGCGGGATTTGGATCTCCATGGCATGAAGGGTCGATAACTTCAACCTTATCAGCAACTTGTGCTTCAAACAGATCTTCAACCCCAGAAGGAGATAGAGGGGAAACAAACATCAGCTGAAACTCACTCGTTAGGAAAGAAATGTGGATTAATTTGTGTTGCTATGGCAACTGGACAGATTTTTCTTTTATCAAAATTCTTACGTCCATAATTGTTTTCTTTTCGAGATCATTGAGTATATGAATGTGAGGTTTATGGATCATAACGGTATTGACTAATTATTAAAGAGATTTCGATATTTATAATGTTATCTTTCAAACTCAGTGTTCCCGCCCGCCCTGGAAATGACCAAAACATCTTTATTTTCAATAAAAAAAAAAGGGTAAAAAACATATTAGATGTCATCAACAGAAAAACCCATGTCCCTCAATTGTTACTATAACGCCCGGGGGTCCCACCTGCACGATATTGTCCGCTTTGGGTTTTGCAACCCTCACGGCTTTGTTCTTCCAAGGGCTGCCCATACAACACCCCGGAAAAGGCCTCATGCAAGTTAAAGACGCTCCAACACCTTATAAACTGGCCCAAGACTTCCCCTAAGCGATGTGAGACGAACAGCTGCGCACACCCCCTCAGCGGGATGTCACATACTCCCCCCTCGAGGCGCAGCGTCCCCGCGACGCTCATCGCCCTAACACGGTCGCCCTACGGCCCCACACGCCGTCGGGAGTCGGCTCTGATACCAATTATAACGCCCGGGGGTCCCACCTGCACGATATTGTCCGCTTTGAGCTTTGCAACCCTCACGGCTTTGTTTTTCCAGGGGCTGCCCATACAACATCCCGGAAAAAGCCTCATGCAAGTTAAAGACGCCCCAACACCTTATAAACCGGCCCAAGACTCCCCCCTAAGCGATGTGGGACGAAGAGCTGCGCACACCCCCTCAGCGGGATGCCACAGTTACCTAGGTGTGCATGACAACCATTCTATTTCAGAAATCTATTTCTGGATAAAAATATATTTTTCTATTTCTAATTTCGGGATGAGTTTCTAAATAGAGAAACGCATCCGATAATGACACAAAATTTCTCTTCTTGAAATAGAAATTCATTTGATAAAAGCATTAAATTTCTATTTCTTGGAGCATCACAAGAGCCATGATAGGAAATCCTCAAATACAAATAATGGAAATCCTCATATACAACATCACATCACATCACATACAACATCATGTTACAAGAGTCAAGATAGGAAATCCTCAAATGCAAATAATGGAGATCCCCATGTACAACATCACATTACAAGAGCCAAGATATGAAATCCTCAAATACAAATAATGGAAATCCCCATATACAACATCACATTACAACAGCCAAGATAGGAAATCCTCAAATACAAATAATTGAAATACATTAGAAAAGTCGAAAACACAATTTCATAGAATCTCCGGCATATCATGATCCCTTGCCATTTTATTGGCAATACTTTTCCTAAGAATGTTGATCTCAGTTCCCTCTTCGGTCGATGTATCATCTATAACCTCATTATGTAGCAAAGCTAAACACAAACTCTAGTCACCAACAAGTAATTTGTGAATCTCATCATTATAAGAGAGAAAGAGACAAACCCTCTCCATCCCTCCATCACCATCATGCCCAGAGACCCACCATTAAAAGCGAAGAACACTCCCCCTCCATCCCTCCATCACCATCACGCCTAGAGACCTCAACAGGACACGACCCACCCCCACCGAGTGAGGTCGGCTTTGCTTGCTTCTTCAACCCCAAAACGCACAAGCTCACACAACAAAAAAGATGAAAGAGCATGGCACGCATGACGAAAGAGCAAGGTGTGCATGAAAGAGCAAGCCACTCTACCAACTAGATCCAACAAGCGCGAGCACGCAAGAATCGTGTGCTCTGCTTCAACTAAGGGCGTCACCAGAAAATTGAAAAGCCCTAATCGATTCGATAAATCTAGAGAGAGAGAGGAACGAATGGAGGGAGGGAACTCACTTCTGCTATGCTGAGAGGGCGAAGCAAGACGCGAAGAACCCACAAGGAACTAGAAAAACCCATTGAGAAGAAGCCTTCCGAGGAACGAGAAGCACCAGAGCGTATACAGGAGAAAGAGAGAGCTCTCTCTTTCTCTATTTGAGAAAGACAAAGGAATAGGGCGCGTATAAAGGAGCAACCCAAGCGTAACAGAGAGAGAGAGCCCAAAAAAAAAATTCTATTTCTGTTTCAGAAATTGAAAAGTATAAAATTTTTACTTCTGATTTCTGATTTATTTTTATTTCTGGAACAGAAATTTGTTTCAGAAATAGAAAAATGAAATTGCGTTACCAAACAGATTTATATTCCAAATTTATTTCTACAACAAAATTTCTGTTCCAGAATGGTCGTTATGCTCGCCCCTAGCACATTTCTTGTTTTTATGTGACACGCTCCCACCCTTCAAATAAATATTGGAAGTGTAATTGTCAGATTTTGTTAGACATTAACTATACCATAACTTTTCTAAAATCATGCACTACTTTAATTTTCAGTGAGCACATCAGCATTACCCGCCACAAGCAAGGCCCCGCCGGGCAAGGGCGAGGCCACCCTAGCCTGGGCAAGGGCCAGCCTCGCCCGATCTAGCGAGAGGGGAACCTTCGCCAGGGCTCACCCTAGGCAAGGCTGGGCAGGCCTTGTTGGTGGCGAGTGACAGCGACCCTCGCCCAGGGGAGGCCAGCCGGCTCGGCCACTAGCAAAAGGGAGAAGAAAGGAAAAAAAAATCTGAAAATAATAATAAAAGAAATTGAAAAAAACTAAAATATTATTAAAAATTATTCACGTCAATATCGACTGTGCTACATAGAATAGCTGACATCCACATCAGCAAATTCTGGCCAAAATTGGCAAAATGGACTCAATTAGTAAAATGTGAAAATATTTAGACTCAATTGACAAAATTAAAATGTTTATAACTGAATTACAATAAATTTATGATTTTTTTAACA
>BCNH02000009.1:20934940-20960635 GCA_001662345.2 Metrosideros polymorpha var. glaberrima
AATTGAAAAAAATTAAAATATTATTAAAAATTATTCACGTCAATATCGACTGTGCCACATAGAATAGCCGACATCCACATCAGCAAATTCTGGCCAAAATTGGCAAAATGGACTCAATTAGTAAAATGTGAAAATGTTTAGACTCAATTGACAAAATTAAAATGTTTATAACTGAATTACAATAAATTTATGATTTTTTTAACAATTTTCTCCTAATATATTTTAACTACAAGCATAACAACTAATAAAACAAAATATGATTCGTGCAATGTGTAGTCGTGTCATACCAATCTATTAATAACTAGTAGATCCACACTAAGGAAATTAGTAATTTGTCAAGAGAAATTGACACAAAAAGCCGTGCATACACGCTTTGATAATATAATTCGCCGACCATGAACAAGGGGTTGTCATAATAAGGCTTACAAGCCGTTTCCAGATGTAATTGAAGGCAAAGAGAGAAGATTTTGCGAGACTCTATTTGGCAAACCGGTCGATTAGTTCGAAGGAAATTTCCTTCGAGACAGATTATTGGACAACATATCACTCATTTGGGTATTATCCACTATTCATGTCCCCTAAATTCAGGAAATGCACCATCCTCTACAGAACTTTGTACCCCCTTAGGCAGAGAAGGGTCTTTAACGGAGAAAAGCTCGGGAGAACCTTTTCCGGGTACCCATCACGCTCGCTCCCGGTGGTCACCGGAAATGGGCCGGCCTGATTTATGCAGCAACGTAGTCAATTGTCAAACAAGCGGGACGAACTATTGATTCCGCCTCGAGTAATATGCTGGGATTATCTGCAAACCCCACGCCTCCCTTTTACCACCGGCACTGCCAGTTCCGGCGACTCGGGATGTCGATCGCCGGTGGCCCTTCCGGTCCCACGGCCATCCGTCTAATCACCTGCGCCGCTTCTCTACGCCTCGGCCACCACCTCTGCTGTCTTATCAGTTCCTCCTTCCAGGTTTAACTCTCTCACTCTCGGATCGTTAGCCTAATTAAGTTTAGATTTAAGACCCCTTTTAAGCTTTTCAATGAGCAAGCTAGAACAGCAAAGTTGTTGATCGGAGAGTTTTCACATTTTCTTGGGTCTTTCGTGTTGCTCGTGGTGACCCAAATTGAGGGTCCAAGAGAGAAGAAACCTAGTACTTAAGAGATAACACTAGACTACTATTTTTTTTTTCTTTCTCTCTTTTCTGGGGGTCTTCACTTGATTTGACCTTCTGAACGACGACACCATCTGTTTGATGCGAATCTTAGGAGAACTTACTACTAAATGCCAGCCGTTAGAGTGAAAGAACCCAAGAATTTGTTCACGAAAACTTTCTTTGTAATACCACTGTATTTTCACACAATTCTCCACCGTGATCTCTGACGAATTCCATGCACGAAGGCCCCTGCTCTAGGGTGCCTCCACCCTACCAACACTTGCCTACTGCAATTCACACAGTCGACATCGATAGGTACTGTAGTTATGTCTGTATTTGTTGCTTTTTCTCTATGGGAGTTGCACTCCATTGACATTGGCCTTAAGAAAAGTTTCACTCTCGAGGTCTACCAATATGCTGCAACTTTAATTCAGTTCATGGGTAGCCTTTTCTCATGGCAGCTCCAACCTCTATTGTTACTTGTCTGGCAATGGATCTATGATGCCCTCTTTAGAAATTAGCTGGAGGCATATTTTGTCTTTGATTCCACTTGACACAAATCTGAAGGAACTCCCTATTAAATGCTTGCCCTTAGAGTAAGCGAATGATAGAGAGCTTGCGATATAATTGACCGTAGACATTGTTTTAAACTGACATCTATCTGCACTTTCCTAATAAAGAATATGCTGTTAAACAGAGAATCACTCATCTCAATCCTTTGCAGAGGTTGAACGATATTTGGTACGAAAGAGCCCTCTCCTTAAATGGAACTGAGTGTCTTCAGTTATCAAAAGATGCCTTTTCATCAACATGTTCATCTTTTTTCCATTTTTCTGATGGAAGAGAAGGTAGAACTGATGGCGCATCGTCTTCTGAAACATCCAGAAGGAAGTCCTCCGATGGTAGACATTGGACAAATGTCATTCTAGCCATCAATATCTTGTGGGTACTATATAACAAAATGTCATTTTGTTGAATATCTGCTGCTGTATTTTTTTGGATTTTTTTGCCGCATTAATTACACACCGCTGCGGTAATCTTGTCATTCTTGTCCGAATTTTCAGTTTCTTATGTTGTCTCTCTTTCTCAGAGTATATGCTGGACAGCTCGCAACTCAGGGCAAACTGCTCTCTTGGGGAGCTAAGGTTAGACATTTGAAGAGAATGGAAGGCCTATGTCCTTTCTTGAAAATGCAATTTGCATCATCTAAGTTCATCGGGTGGATTAACTTTGCAGATTAATCATCTCATCGACAAGGGACAATGGTGGAGGCTGGCCACATCATCTCTCTTACATGCAAATGTCATGCACCTCATGGTCTGGTTGATAATGTTGCTCATCTTTTATATATCATGGTCAACGGTCTTGTACTTAAGGTTGTCCTTTGCAGGTTAATTGCTATTCTTTGAACTCCATTGGTCCTGCCGTGGAAGCAGTCAGTGGCCCCAAAAAATATCTAACAGTTTACGCCACTTCTGCAATTGCAAGTAATAGCTCGGACATATTGATGCAATCATACAGTTGCAGGTTTACTGGTCCTTAATAAAAACTTCGCATTCTACAGGTTCAGCAATGAGTTATTGGTTGAACAAAGCGTCTTCCGTAGGTGCTTCTGGAGCAATTTTTGGACTGGTGAGTTCTCTTGGAATGTCATCCAGCACAGTTTGAACCTGCGTTCATAGACAAAACATTGAACCTGATTCATGGTAACAAATGGTTTTAAGGCTAATAGTTATGTAACAGAAATCCCCTTGAAGACTAGCATTTTCCTTTTCTTCCTCTTGCTTTTCTTCTGGTCATTGTTATGCATCTGATGCTTTATTTAGGTTGGTTACATGGCTGTTTACATCACGAGGCGTAAGGGCCTGATTGGAGATGCCAACGAAGATCTAAAGCACATAGCGAAAGTAATTATCTTAAACATGGTACGTTTCTAACAAGAAACCATTGCTCATTCAATCTTATAGAAGTAGCAGTGCATCTAGGAACACAGCTTTGTAGGAACATTAATATTCTATGTCTAAGTTTGCATGCTTGTATCTGCAAGATAAGTTAATATGTCGAATGTCCTTGCTGCAGGTCATTGGGCTGTCGTCTAAAGGTATTGATAACTGGGGACATGTAAGTATAGCAGCAGTTTTTCGTATGTGCTTGCACTAGGTGCTTTCGTTCTATCAGAAGTTTACTGGACTGTCTTGAACATAGTGATAAGAAAGCGGAATGGCAAGGGCACCATTACTTTGTGGTCTTCTCTTGACAAACAAGAAAACTTGTGATGACTTGCGTGCAGCTGCATAGGGGAAAATGAAAGTTTTCAGTCCTCTTAGATGGATATATCCATCTTTGGCAGATATCGTGCTCGTCATTTTGAGTAATTTTCATTGCTCAAAATTTCCATATGCAGGTAGGAGGATTGCTTGGTGGGGTGGTCACACCGTGGCTTCTTGATCCTGCTTGGAAGCTCGAGCAAAGGTCTAGCGATGGTCGAAGAACCATCATCGACATCAAAGGGAGAAGAGGCCCGGGGCAGCCAAAGTGAGGTGTAAATGCCAGTGATCAAGACGCAACTCCACCTCCCTGCCCACAAACTTATTTAGCGTGTATTGACTATGCAATGACACGCCAAAAACTGGGTCATGTGAAGGAGATTAAAGATCAATCAATTGCCCCGTGACTAATTAGATGAAAAGATTTGCAGGGTTGGCAAAATGATCAACTTGGAAAGCGCCATGAGTTGGCTGATTTAGCTTTGCACTCGTGCGAGATAAAGATTGCGCCGTCGGTTATATCTCATCCCGAAATCAAAAAACGTGATCACAAGATGAATTCCCAGTTAGTCTGTAGCACTCGGTGGAGTCTGAAGATAGTCGATCGTGTTCCTAGTTTTGCTCGCTTTTCGGTGGAAATTTTCGTAATCTAAACTTGCCCAGTAAGATGATATTTCACTCCCATCTTTTTCCAAATGACAAAAGGAATATCTGTAAGGACAATAAGGCCCGGAGTTGGTAGGTCCAATCCAGCACGAAGAATGGTTTTGCCCCCCCTTTTATTTTATTTTTTATAATAATAAGACCACAGATTTGCACGAAATTCTTTGGCGGAGGGAGGAGGAAGATGGGCCCGTCGAACGGTCAGAAAATTCAAAAGTTTAAAACGAAAGCGCTTCTTTTGCATGGGGGGTATAGGCGAGGGTTTCGCTGTACTTTTTACGCTCGTTGAAATTTAAAAATTGGAAACCCCGGAAAAAAGAAATTAGGAAATTGGGAAATTTTTAGCCCTCCCGTCTTTTGGCTCGCAACCTCCACCTGTCTTTCCTCTTCTTCTTCTTTTTTTCTATTTGTTCAGGATCTTCTTTTTTTAAAATTTGAAAAAACCCTATCTAACCCCTCCTTGAAAGAACGCGCCCTCTCTCTCTCTCTCTCTCTCTGCACAAGAAGACGC
The DNA here is from genome assembly GCA_001662345.2 of Metrosideros polymorpha var. glaberrima. Classification (NCBI taxonomy): domain Eukaryota; kingdom Viridiplantae; phylum Streptophyta; class Magnoliopsida; order Myrtales; family Myrtaceae; genus Metrosideros; species Metrosideros polymorpha. The sequence goes on from BCNH02000009.1 coordinate 20,939,535, forward strand.
AGGTATAAATACTGCACTGGGAATAGCGTGAGAGCCTTTGCTCTCATCTCTCTCTCTCTCTCTCCCTCTCTCTCGGTGTGGAGCTCAGATTGGTGAAATCTACAGTAAGTATGGCCACAGCTGACAATGGCCGATGCCATATAGTCTCCCTCTCCATGTAAAACGCATTCTGCTTTGTTAGCATGAGATCTAGCAGCTCCTCTTCTGTGCGCACTCCACGTGCTTGTGTTTTTATTTTTTTTCGCCCGCGAACTTGCCCGTTCCTCTGCTCCCGCTTCTTGAATTCTCGCGCCTTGCGTAATCGTACGATGCATTGGTTGACTATGAATTGGTCAGACCCATGTTAATGTGTCGAGTGCATACCAAATATGGCTGCTGATGTCTCTTGCCCTCCGTAGCCAGGATGGCTAACTTCATTCCTCATGAGAATCTATTCTTTCGGAGCTCTAGCTATGGGATCCTTGAAAGCCGATGGATAGGGCTTGTGGGTTTCGTTTTGTGGCTTTGAATATTAAAAGCTCTTGCGTCATTTAGCTAGCTACTCGTACAAGATTTTGTGTGCTTAGGATGGGAGCTCTATATCTGATAGATAAATCTGACTCCCAATTCTTGAAATCTCCCTTAGTTCGATTCATTTAATCGCAATGGCTTTGCAATGAACACATTTCTCTTCTGCGTGTGATATGTCTGCTGGGTTTTATCTACAGTTAATATGGAGGCCAAACATGTTGTGATTTGACTGCCATCTGTCTGATTGTTGTCCCCACAGGATGGACGCCCTACCTGATGCCATTGTTCAATACATTTTATCGTACGTAGATAACGCCAGAGACATAGCAGTTTGTAATTGTGTTTCTAAGCGATGGAAGGATTCGCTGCCTTACATCAGAAGACTGTACTTCCCTCGCAATTCTTTCGAGAATAATGCCGGAAAGGACAATCCCGACAATGTTGTGTGGAGGATGATAGCTTCCATTGTTCAGTTGGACGAGCTCGTTGTGTACTGCCCCTTCTCCAGCGCAGGCCTTGCTTCATGGCTCTCACTTGTATCTTCATCCCTCCGACACCTTGAGCTCCGGATGGACAACCTCGCTGAACAGCAAGCATGTTTGGAGACCCCCTCGAAGCTTGATTGCATTGGTGCTGCAAAGGATTTGGAGTCACTAAAGCTGTGGGGTGTCCTCATGACTTGTGTGCCTAAATGGGACATATTCCTGAAACTTAGGAATCTTGAGATCGTTGGTGCAAGATTGGAGGGTCCTGCGTTGTCCTCTGCAATTCAGGCATGCCCTAATCTCACAAGCCTGTTACTGCTTGGCTGTGAGGGGGTTAGGTCAGTTTCGATTGATTTGCCTCTCCTAGAGCATTGTAAGCTGGATTTCTATGGTTTGGGTAACTGCTCGCTTTCTCTCACTTCCCCAAAAATTGAATCGCTCGAGGTACAAGGTTGTAGCTGGATAAGAGTTTGTGAGACAAATTACTTGCGAAATCTCTCGATTTCCAATAATTCTGGTAATTAGTCTTTGGGGATTGCTTTTTCAGTGTCTTTTACTTGAAAATGTTATAAAAATATATTATTAACTGATTCTCTGCTTCTTCTTTGAATTCAGGAAGGGTATATATGGTGGATTTCGGAAAACTTGCAGCACTTGAGTTCTTGTCCATCAGAGGGATCCAGTGGTGTTGGGACGCAGTGAGCAAAATGCTCAAATGGACAAGTGAGGTGAAGCACCTATACATGAAGGTGGAATTCACTGGGGATTTTGAAGCCCTTCAACCATTTCCAGAGGTTGACTTAGTTGATTTCTTCAATAGCCATCCAAAGCTGCAGAAATTTGATGTTCATGGAGCCATGTTTGCTGCTCTTTGCCAGAAGAACAGCCTAAAAAATGTAAGCCCATATCATTATCAGAAAGAGGCAACTAATGTTAAAACTTCAAAGTACCACTTTTTGCTGAGTTGTGACATGTGGTTGTATGTTTAATTGAGAAGTCCATTTTATTTTGCAGATAGATACAGGCTTTACAATTCCATGTTTGGAGGAGGTTTCGATAACAGTAAGATCCCCATTGAATGCGGAACAGAAAATGGGTACACTTGAGTCACTCATAAAGTATGGGAAGAATCTTAAGACGATGGTGATAAAGATTCTTCAAATGAAGAGCAGCCATAGCAGTGCTGATGATTTTTTTGACGAGATCTGCAGGTTTACATACATGAACCGGAAAATAGTGCGAATTGAATAATGGCTTGCTGGGGTAACTGTTCCTCTATTCATACACCCCCAGTGCAACCTCATATTCTCTGACCTGCAATTGACAGCTGCTTCCCATAGAAATTTTCCTCATTTCAGTTCGTAGTATGCTTCATGTACGACAGAAATAAATGAGATACCTAATTTTCCGCTAGTTGAGCTCTTTTCGGCGCGACTGTTGAGTCAAGAGCAAAACAAAGTAGCTAATGTGATAGATCGGTTTGCATTGAATAGTGTTGACAGCTGAATAGCAGTAGATAATTCAATCAACTCTTTGAAATTAGTTATTTGCAATGAGGATGATGCAGATGATGCTGGAAGCTGATTTGCTTGTTTGTAGTGGCTCGCTGTAGTTTTAGAAATGATGTGTACTGAGCCAGATAAAGTTGTACTTTGACAGAAATGTGCAGATTTCTCAAATTTTGGGAAGGTGTATTTACCAAATGGAGTAGTTCTTATTCTTTGTTTCTTCACTTCATTTGGCTAATTCTGTCATTGTGCTACTTACCTTATGTCTATCTGCTCCTGCTCTTCGGCAACTATAATTAACTGCTTGACAAAATTCAAACCAACCCAAGACGGTCATTCCAATTTCTATCAGAAAAATGAGCTATACTGCAACTCGTGTGGCCTCAAATTATGATCACTGTGAAATATGAAGGACATAATGCTACACCCATCTGAATGACTTTCACAAAACCAGAGGCAATTGACAAATTTTCATTAATGGGGCTTCAGCCTTTCCAAGGACCAACTTTCATCCCAAAGCCACTTGAGAATGGTTGCCAAATGCCTCAAATTTGCCTCAAGGGGCTTTGGGGCCTCAAGGAGCTTTTAAAATGCTGAACCAAACGCAGTCTTAGCAGTGTAGAGAATAATTGACTTTGCTCTAGGTACTTCACATTAAATTATCATTCAAATGCCCAAAAATGATTGTGCCTCAGAAAAAACTTGCCTGCCAGTAGGAGATGCAGAGGGTTCTAACTCTATTAGTATACCTTGTAACCGTAAAAATTGATGATTCTGTCCTGTTCTTGTATTGGTTCTAAAAGGCACTTTGAGCTATTGATTTGTAAATTCACAAGTGACAGAACTTGGGAAAATAGCGGTGTCTAAATAAATTAGTAGGTGGTAGCATAGCTTTGGAAATTCAACAATCAAAGTCTATCCTTATTGCATCAATCCTTGAAAAGAGTCCAAGATGCATGCTTAAAACTTATTTAAGTTGTACAGGTGCTAAATATGCCCCACAGCCGCAGCATCAAAGTTTTCCTCATACTTCATTGAAACTGCAAACCCTACACCAGCTTCTTCTTGTGGAAAAATCGCTTCAGGTGCCACGACTGGAGACCTGAAACTGTAATGCAGACTCCCAATGACATGATACTGAACCGTGCCACTCTAGCATTTGTTCTTTCGCTCACTGTTGGCATTTCTGCTTCCCTGTGTTCTTCCAAAAGAATATCCAAGTTAACACCACCTCAAACTGGAGGAGACATTCCGAGGAAAACCAATAAGAGATCACCTTTCCATAAGATACCACAAGTTTTTGCGGATGGCTTTAACAGCTCCTTCAAGCTTCCGGAGCTCAAGCTCCACTCCCTAACATTGGCACCATATTGTCCACAGAATTAGAACCGCCAAACATACTGATACAAAAGAAATTGCCGGCCAGAGTCCCAGACCATTGGCTTGAATACAATTTTGACGAACTTCACAAAAGCAACATTTAATTACCACGCAAATCTGAAAACTGAACTACGTACTCCGGGATTAGAAATCGCCCTGTGTCTCGGATCATTTGTAGTTAATAGTTGTACAAACCTGAATTTTCTCTTTTCTTGCAACTGAGTCCCAATCTTTTGCTGCAATTCCAGTTCTCCAGTCAATGATAACACTTACTTCTCCACCTCCTTGATTGCTGTCCACCCATAAGCATGCTTCGTGGTTACCAGCCTCGCTAGTTGTGAATGCAAACTGACCATGTGTTACATTCTCCTCGTGATGAAGAATATTTCCATACGGTGAGGTCACCTGGATCGAGGAAGCTAATGCAACCGGTAAGTAGAATGAAGCGGACATAACACTGGGTATAACCAACATAATGTAAACAAAGATTACCTTGACGGAAATAGCAGGGCGATGGGATTCATAGTCAGGAACGACGACGTAATCAGCCAAAACAACAATGTTGTGCTGGATTACCTCGGACACGCACTTGGTCCCGGTGGCCGGTAGGTTCAACCAAATCGCGTGACTCTTCTCCACTAAAACGTCACAAGTGAAACACACCATAACTACTATCGAAAGCCACACCTTCCCACGTACCATTGCAGATCCCTTCTTCATTACAAAAAATCTCTCTCTTTCTCTCTCTGAAAAAGACACTCTTTCCTAAGTTTTAAATGATTTCAGACAATAGCAAACGTCTTGTCTGGTCCAATTGGATTTTTTGGTGATGTGAGGTTACTGAATGTCCGTATAAAGACAGATTTTCATGGCCCGCCGCTTTAGGGATACTTCCTTTTTAGGCAGAGCATGGCTGTTGACTAATTTGGGAAAGAGAGTAAAAGCCCTTCTGACTTGAAATTGAGAATCGATATACTTATGGCAAGATTCAAGAATTTTTCAGCAATTAACTGATTCTCTTTTAGTCCTAAGATCTCCGCCATATTATCACCTAAGGCAAAACTTTAATATCATTTCCACTCATTTCGGCAAGATATCTATACCAAATTTGTCATGTGGGATACATCTTGCAATCTCGAGCAGATGATGTTCCCCATCTGTAATTGCGAGGACCATCGAATCAATCTTCCAATCCCAAGGAACATATCGTCTCCTATCAACTCTTCAATTACAAACGTATTCCTTCAAATTGAAGACCCCAGGAACATAAGCAGACGCTTAACTAATTTTAATGGCAAATGAAGATGTTCTAGTCCTGCAAGTTTAACTTTTGTACTGATACTCTTAGGACGGCGGGAATCATATGCATTGCACATGAACACACGGACAACACAAGACTCAAGTCGACACGGGGACCGTCTGCAAGATATTTGAATGACGCTTCCGATATGTAAGCTCATCAAAGTTAATCATCCTAGATAATATGCTTCCACTGTATGAGCACCTCAGACTTCTATTGGAATCTGATGAACAAGCGCCGACCAGCATAAACTAAACGACCATGAAAATCGTAAGACAGATTTATACATCGACTGAGAGAAAGAATTATGTTTACACTTCATTCTCAAGCAAAAGAAAAGCTATAGCTATGCCACAGTTATGATACAGTGAGTCAAAACTGTCTATTGATATCCTTCGTTGTTGGCCGGAAATACATTCTCCAAGAAACTGATAAACCGCTTAGCATAGAGTTTGGGTTCAACAGCAGAAATTGACAGAGGATCAAACTGCAGTGATTTATAAGCATGCTCCATCTTTTTCTTCAGATTATATTCCTGCAATATGTCAATAATGCCCATATACAGAACTACGTCATAAACCTCAAAAAGTTTGATTTCTGCTGAATCAACCTCATCTTGTAAAAGCTTGGGTCTGGCTTCAGCTGGCATGTTAACTCCCAGCTGCACACGCAACCTATGTCAAAAACCAAGCACTTTTGCTATAAGCCTGCTGCTTTGCCATTAAAGCCACTTTGTTGACATAAGGATAGACAAATTAAAACAAGACTATCCCGAAGACAAGAAAATGTACCAGAACCAAGCTGGAGAGAAGAAGAGGAAGATGCACTACCTTATTAACGTAATAAAAGAACACAGAGCAGCTTATGATGAACATACCAATAACAGTCGTGAGAGCAATTCATTGAAATAAACAAAAAGAATGACAGTATGCAGCAGACATAGTCAGACAAAAAAACTATGATGGAGAGAAAAGTATCCTTCAAAGAAATGAGCAGGAATAGGATGAGTAATTTTGTTATCAATGCACTAGCTGCCTGTAGTCTTCAATTGCATGCATTCCTTCCATAAACTTAGGGGCATCGACCACTTTGCAAGCAATTCATGATCCCACACTGGAAATTAATAAAGAACAAAAAAGGGTGCATAGAAGCTTAAGAATATATTCCAGGACATGAATTTCCAACGACATTTAGATTGGATTAAGACAAGCTAAAAGCAGAAATGTTAAAGCAGAGTGGGATGTTATTTGGACATCGATTGCAGGCCCAACGTAACCAGTTCAGTGGGCCCTAACAGGAGCAACCCATGAAAGCTGGACTTGTTGCCATTATCAAACCGTAAGGAGGAGTTTATTCCCAACACATTCTGGAAATAGGATTATGAATGGCCTTAATTTATGTCAAAATGAAACACTGAGAACTTCATAAAAGGGAAGCTCGTTGGATAGAAGTTACCTTGCAGTACCAGGAAGTAAAAGATCAACTTCCTTGTCACCCACAGAAAATGCTCTCAGAGTACTTCCTCTGCTATGGGGACCAGGTGTTGTGCTAACAGAGCTCGGTTCATGTGTAACCAGAAGTAGACCTTTCGGAGGTATCAGGAGTTCTCCTTGTGATGTTGGACCTAGAAGAAAATGAATGTAAGCTGCATACTATCTGATGATGCAAAATTCGAAGCTGAGATGTGATGATAGATGTTTCATGCAAAATAGTGATATTTAGGTGAGGCAATCAAGAGTGACCTATTATAAGATATCCTCAAGGTAAAAAAAATGTAAATCTTAACAACTAATAATTGTATGTCACCCATCAAGACATTTCAGCTAACGTAACCTGCTCAAGACAGTCCGGTTCACCATGTACCCTCCTAGGAAGAACTTCGGTCACAAAGCCTTACATGCTGAACTGTGTACCCATCAAAGCTTCAATCCTTGAGGTTTCGAAGAAAATTTTCCCACACTAATGCAACTCGAAATAAGCATCTACAACATGTATTTCAGCGAGATTCACGCAACACGAATTCAGTTGCAGCTTTTCATCCAACTTTCCCTCATCAGTCCGCTCTCATAAAGAATGTTATAAGTGTGTTTGGATGGACTTTTACTTTTCGAATTTTGTTTAATCTGATTCTTGTGATAAACATGCTTTTCATCCAACGTTCCCTCATCAGTCCGCTCAACCCACAATTTATGAATTCTAATGCGTAGATTCACCTATAATTTTCTTAAATTATTTTGAAATTTAGATAATATTTAAGTTTTGGAGGGAAAGCAAAAGGTTGTTTTTTACTGTTTCAAAAACACAAACAAACAGGCCCTTATGGACATGCAAATCATAACTAAAAGAAAGACAAGAATCAGAATGGCTCTGTGATTCTCAGACTACAATCACCCACACTGAATTTTCACATTAATTGTGAATAATAGGGTAGGGGTACACGACAGACAAAAATCAATCACCAAATGCATCCAGAAGCCGCATAAAAATTAATATCATCCAACCAACAGAACAATACTACAACTACAAAATCAACCCATGACTTGACATGGAAAGGTGCTAAAGGTGGGCTCAAAAGCTTCAAGCATTTTTAAAATTGAAGGCTTGGGCAAGGAAACATCATATGTTACAAATTCTGACAGGATCCAATCGAAGCACTGTTTTGCAAACTTGCTAAAATTAGTAGCAACGTTAATTGATAGCAGATGGTAATACCAACCATTGCCAGTGGATGAACTCTCTTCATTCACCATTGCATCACCGGGATTTAAGAGGGCCTTCAATTGCTCAGGGGCTCTAAAATGCAATCCCAGCAAAAGGCTATAATCGATGATTTGTTGAGATTCCAAAAACGTGCAGTCTAGTGAAATTTGTCTGCACATAAAAGAATCCTGCTTGCTGATTAGGAAAAACATGAAGTTGCCCATATCTAACTGAGACTGCAATTTTGTCCCATCGTTAAGTCCCACAACTTCATGCAAAAGAAGATGTTAAACCTATTTGGTTAGGCACTATGAACATAAAACAAAGCTCAGAATGTTTAGATACAAACAACAAAGCTGCCAAAAGCAGATATAACCAAAACATAACAAATCGGAAAGAGAATTGCCAATCGTCCTAAGTTTATGCTTAGTGACAAGGGAATCTACCTGATTATCAAAAAAAAAAAAAAAAGACAAAGGGATGTACCTAAAATAAAATCTCACACGACAACTGAAAATCCTCCAAACTTATCAGTTTTTAATCATAGGAAATGTATTAAAAGACATAACTCTATCCTTAACCATAATTTATGCCAGGTCAGGAGTATATCTGCATAAACATCGAACAGTTTCCATCAGATATCAGATAGGGACTCTCAAGGCCAAAGCAAGTCAATCAATGTCATTGAAGTCTTTCCATATAGTGTACATGAAAGATGACCAATCAGCACAGTAAATTCAATGACACTCTCGCCTTCAAAACGATGATGAAGTGGAAACACTTATAGGATGCCAAAATCTAGAAGTGGATGCCCAAATTTAGTATTTTGCAGTCATTTGTTAATGTCAAACCTGGGCCTGTTGAGCCAAAACTTAGCAATTTGTGAGACTCCTAATCAAAGTAGGCATTAGTAAAAATGAGGATGCATCTTTGTTTCTTTCTTTCCTTTTCATTTTGACAAACCACAACCTGGGTGTTAAGGTAGAACATGTAAATAATGGCAGTCATTGACCAGTACAATAACAAATTGCCACTTACTTGAAAAGTGCCTCTCGCAATAATTTGTCCATATGAAACTCATAAGCAAGATCAAGATCTTTTAATGTGGTATTTTCATCAATTTTGTCTTTGTCTGTAAATCTTCCCAAAGATGAACCCTTCAGATCGTAACGTCGATGAATTCGCAATTCAGTGCAGAACATGTTCCCCATAACCACAAACCTTACCTGGAAACAGGAATCTGAAGTTAAATGGACATAGACCTACATGCATAAAGGGTAGAGTGAATAATGACAAGTTCCTGCAACCTAGATTGTGAGTACCTTCCTTCCACCCTTCAGCTTAATGCGATGGAGACCAAAAAATTTTGTAATAAGAGTATTTTCATGATGTCCTACATAACTGTAATAGTGTGGCAGCATCTTCAGAAGAACCTATCCAGCAATAAAAGAAAACCACATGTCAAGTTCATACCTAACCTTCCCCCTGAAAATTTCTGGTTTTGTTCCCTTTGATTAGTGATTACATGGATCAGCGTCATGCTCAAAACACTTTCTTTTTCATCTTTTAAATATAACAAGTCTACTAACAGTGTTGTGTTTGTTATTTTCTTCTCTGATAAGTAACTGTAGAAGTTGGTTTTATTTGTTCATACGAGGCATGGAAACGTTATCTTTTGAAATTTGGAATCCTGACTAATCAGCACCTTTTTGTAGCCTATATCACTTGAAAGCTTCTACGTTAGCAATTGGCAGTTTTATTTAAATGCTCAATTTTCACAAGAAAACCTTAATATAGTATTATCTTCAGTAGCTTATAAAAAGCCAAATGCAATACAATGGTTTTATCAAGCATTATCTCAAACTAGGACCTTAGTCTAGTTCCTTTTTTTTTTTTTTGATAAGTATAGAACCTAAAAGATTTGATGTTCAGATGGCTAAATTAAGCATTAGGATACTCATGTGGCAATGCAGATTCATCGATGAGGGACATAAATCACACAGTTATGGGGAAATAAGTCCTTACTCAAAGCATAACATTTGTAATCAGAGTTGTACAGAATAAACCATTACCACAGCACATTTCAATCCAAGAAATATGCCAAGAGTTAAGGGTCGTATGACAAATTGATGATATAGCAAAGAAATTGTAAATAAACTTTGTTCCTCAAACCTTCAGCTCGGACTTTTTCAATGTCTTGATCACAAATCTACCATCATGAGAGAGATAGAAAATACTGCCACTTTTTCCTGGAGAAGATAGTTCAGTAAGACCATCGTCACCACAAATGGACATCATGTACTCAGCAGCATCTAGCTTGAACATCTCCCTCAAATTCCTGAGATATAATTCAGAGATTACCAAGAGACCTTTTTAAATGAAATTACAAGCATTTAAAAATACAACAAGATGTTTATTAGCATTTGCACGTAACAGTGCAGGTGATGGACTGGTGATAACTTCAGCTTTTGGCCCTGTCAAAGAACACATATTGCCCTAAAGGAAAGACATGATGAAGAAAAGGATATAAAAGGAGAAGCCAGTAAATTACTGGCTGAATAAGAAATTCTCTCATTTAAGTATGAATATCATGAGTGTTCTGTATGCCAGGTCCTATTTCATCGAATATAAACTTCATGTTTCAATTTATATGGTGCAGACATTTGATAAAGTTGCACTTATATAAGTAAACTAGTAGGAGAAAAGGAGAAGTTTAACATTTTGATTAAAAAAAGTCTAATAAATTTCACACAGAGGAAAAATCCAATTGCTGTTTAATATATCTCAGATTTGAGCGCAAATTTTCTAGTTTCAAGGTGGAAAAGTAAACTATTTTGTTGGGACTTTTTTTCTGACTCCTCAGATTGTCCAATAAATTTATGAGATCTATAATTTCACAAATTACCTTGATCTTACCATTGGGTAAGTAGAAGACCATCTTCTAAATAATTGTCGCCTTGTAGGTAAATGCTGTTGCCTTTATATAATGGAATATAACTCCAGTTGATGTGCAATTTCTAATAATCTGAAAGCCAATGAAGAAAAAATATTCTAGCTTGTCTATTCCCTAATTGAACAAATAAGAATACAAAGACTATCAGCTAATTTGATCGATCATTTTCAATTCATGATCTCCCACCTAAACCATCTTAATATATATGTAACAGAAACAGATTTCATGAAGGGCGACTCCACATCACCCTCCTGCGACAAAATTCTGAGAAACCCCACTATGGGAAGTCCTTGCAATTTGATTATCCAACAAATTCAAGTGAAAAAGAAACATCTCCAATAACTTCACATTTGCATTGTTGTTCACAAGAGCTTAAGTACTTAAACCAATTCTAACAAATCAGAGAAACATCAACTTAGACCTTAATTACCAAACTGCAGTAACCCTTCTACTGAACGATGCAGTCTTCCACACAAACCCAATAACACAGGTAGGATCCTTACTTTTAGCAAGTGCATAATACTGATGCATACCTGAAAACCATCGGGCAGTAGTCTTTCCAATAGAAATCTATGGAATAGTGCGGAGGCGTAAACTGAGAGCCCTTTCCAGGGAAATACATCCTTATCCTGGCTCGCTCTCCAAAATCAGAAGACCGAACTTCACGCTTGGGGACTGGTGTGATCTTGCCGACAGTGTATCTGGGGGTTCCAATTTGAATAAAAAAGGTTGAATAAGAAGGTAAAGCAAACTTGTAGCAAGTCTTATGAAAGGAGGGACAAGAAAAGCTTCTAAAGTTTATCCTACATTAATTGACCGAATATGGTAAAACTGGAACACCAACAAACACTTTACCTCAACAAATGTCAAATCAGCAGTGACAGCATAACCCTTCCAAAAAAAGGAAAACCAAGCACAGAAAATGATAGGCACTTACAACGCATCTCGTGATTGTAGTTAGAAAAGTGATTAAGAGCACCAAGGTTTTTTTATGCCATCTTCAGCACAACCACTACGCTAAAATGTGAAACTTTCAGGCAGTATAATCAGCTTTCACCAGAAGCACTTAAGGGGTAGTGAAGAGCACAACAAACATCTCTTCCGTTCCCGCATCTTGAAAGCAGAATTTAACAAACAACTTGCTTTCCGATAGTGAAGGTAATAACAACAACAGAAAAAGAAGGTTTACTATCGAATAACTATAAGGACACAAAAATGGATTGCCATCTTCTATATGCTAAGTACGACAGTTGAACCTTAATAATCAATCACCTGATGCCCAGTTGCAGATTAAGCTTCAAATAATAGCTCCGGTCGCCTAGAGGCATATCCATGCATGGCCTCTTTTTTGACTCTTTCCCATGAAATTTATTTTTCTGTTTGGCTTTGTGCATCAGTTCTTCATAACTTCTAATTCTCTCTTTAATCAGGACTCCTTGCATGTATTCACGTTCATAAACTAAAGAACTGTCATCCTGCATTTTGTCTTGTCTCTCCTCAGTGACTTCAGGCACTTCAGATGATGACTCCTGAGAAACAAGCTCCCTCTCGGAATCAAAAAGACTCCAGTTTTCATCTAAAGACATAGCCCTATTAGAAATTCGACCTGAATTTCTCAATAGTCCTCCCATTGAAACTTTTTCAGAATAACTCCGATTGATGAACGTTTTTAGAGATGGATGCTTACTTCCAGCAGGATAATATGTTCCTTTCCCATCCTTTAGACCTCTACTCCATGTTCCAAAATAATAAGCCCCATCTGCAAATCTGTATATTCCTGACCCATGTCTTAACCCATTCAACCAAAAGCCATTGTAGAGATCACCGTTTACCCATTTCATGATCCCTCTGCCCCACATTTTACCACCTTTCCAGTTTCCAACGTACGTATTACCACTATTCCACGTATACCTACCGCTACCTTCGCGTACCCCTTCTTTCCACATACCTTCATAAAAGTCTGAATTACCATACTCTTTCCTTCCCTTACCATGCTGAATATTCATCCTCCAGGCTCCTGTATAAACAGATCCATCATGTTTAGTAAAGGTCCCACATCCATGAAGATAACCCCCAGAGATATCACCCTCGTACCTCGCTCCAGATCGCCAAAAGATTTTCCCTTGTCCAGTCATTTTCCCAAACTCCCATTCACCCTCATAAACTATTCCATCCACCCAAGTATATCTTCCCTTCCCGTGGGGAAGCATTCCCTTGAAATCACCATAGTATACATCTCCATTGTATAAAACCTTTTCGTCCAGCCTGTAAAGCATCATGAGTTTCCACGTTAAAGATATATTAAGACAAAATTCACAATTCTTAATTGGTTGTCCTTAAGTAAATCCAAGCTAGCAACAATGTGTATTAACTTTAAACTATATAACTAATTCTCTCAGGACACATAGCTTCTCTAGTCTTAGCAAAAACTTATGCTCCAGGGTGAAGTTTTCAAGGGCGGGTGACAGACAAAATGAAGCATTGCAGAGAGTTAAGAGGAAAAGGTTATTCTTACAACTAGCTTGGAGACACAGATGATAACATAATTTCCCTATAATGTAAGCTGTCATACCGATAAGATTACCCACAAGAAGAAGAATGCAAAAGGCATTTACTAAGAGAACTCACCTTTCATTGTTCTCCATGGGGATTGCATAAAACCAGGTCTATCATACACAGATGACATAAAAGGACATCGCCATCTGCTCCTTTTTGCTTCAATCAAATAAGTTGGGCATACAGAAACTGTTGGGTGCGCCTACACAAAAAGGCCACACTCATTTTAAGATGCTAACATGCATGCCAATGGTCACATTACCCACATTTGCATATCCTACAACAACATAAGAATGTGATAGCAAATCTCACGTTGCTTCCACCGGTCATTATCTAACAATTGTCCAACTAAACTATTCTTTTGGCTGGAAAACATATGACGATTCCTTCAGCCATCATGACAGCCTCCTCCAACTCAACCCGAAAATTCCTTGTCAAAGAATAACCTGTGCTAAAGTTTCCATATACCAACCATGCCACAACCAAGGTCACGCGCAATCCACCATGAGTGTCCCGTATTCACGAAACTAAAGCAAGAGCTTACATACTAAAATTCATCTTTAAGCAACCTATTGGAGCTTTATACAATGAGAAGACTGTAAACTATTTCGGCCTCACTTTTTAACAGGGATATACATTACCATAACTCACCAAGGAAACAAATAAATAAAAAAAGAAAATAAGGGGGCGATGAAAGCAAGCCGATTAATATTCACTGAAATCCGAACAGCACTATTCGAATCGCATGTCGACATGATACTGCCACCCAAGGATTCATCTCTTGGCAGGAACGAGAACTATACAATCAAGAACTGGCGCAGTTTCAGCAAGAGGAAGAAGAAAGCAGAGAAAAGGTTCTACCCCACAAATCGAACAGAGCGATAAGCACGAAACGCTCCTTACAGATAACAGAAATGGGCTACTGTTGCTCTCTCGCGGACAGAACAATCTTTGAAACAAAACGCCCACGGACAGTAACGGAATCTTTATAAAAGTCCACTCCAAGTTCAACAAGTCGATGCTTTTCGAAAAAGCCGACAGCGTTCCAAGATCCTTCGCTTGATTTGACACTCCACCCCCTTCTTTCTCTCTCTAGAATGCTTTCTCGCTTTCTATTCAACGATGAACTGTTCATCAGCAGGAGAACAAGAATCAAACAGTGAGAACAGGGGGAAGGACGAGGAGGACATCACCAATCGCTATTGCCACGCGGCGGACAAATACCCCGGGGCCCATCACCCACTTTAGCCCAAGAATCTGATCCGACGATAGACGTCGAGGGAATATGGGAATAATCGAAGTGGGGCCCAGCGGAGATGGGCGGTGATTGGGCCGGAGCGCGCACAAGTGTTCCCGATGAAGCTGTAGGGGATCGCTTTTGCGTCGTGTCTGGAAGGTATAAAGCGCTTGACCAAACAAAAAAGAAAAAGGGCGGGGGGGAAAGGAAAGGAAGAGAGAGGTATAAAATAAAGCGAGAAGACGATGATGAGTTGAAGAAAGGTATATTATCATTAAGCCCAAAAGGATTAGATGGGTGGCGCGATTTAACAGCTCACGCTACGTGGAACATCTTGTTGCTTTCCCCTCCAGCCCACGAGCTCACGTCGGGAAATTCAAATAACGTATCTTTGATTAATTATATGTCTCCTCTTTCCGTAAATATATAATTTCTAGCAATTTTTTTGGGAAAATTTATAACTTTATTTTTATTTGGTAATGCTAGGGATGTAAATATCGACTGATGAGATGATACGGTAAATTGTAGCGTATACATTAATGATTCACGTTAATAGTACGAACTAGACTTCTAAGAAATGGAGAAATGGATAATTGTGTGTATATTTTGCGACGTATTCATGAACAATTCATTTTATTTACTAAAAACATGAAAGACAATTGCAAATTAGACGACTTATAATCAAACTTTTTTGCATTTCTCATGAATTCTTCACGTAAGTCAAAGAATCGACGTGGCGACTCTAGAGAGAAAAAGCCAACTTGTCCGATCGCGATCCCTAATTGACATGAGACCGCGTCCCACTTTTCATCGCGGTCAATTTACAGGGTACGTACGATCTGGACCATCGGAGAAGATAATTGGGAATAAAACCAGCGAGTCCTATTTCAAAGGGTCACCCTCAAATATTCCAGTAGTGCACTAACTCCATGGACTTCCAGCTTTTGGAATTGGAAGATTCTGATTCTTCGCAATTTTAGGCCCATCATGTCATTCCACATCACCATCGAATTCAACTACCCAAGCCAAGCACGTGACACGTGTCAAAGCAAACAAAAAGAAAAACTTGAGCTCATAGAGGAGCTAGATACATCTGCAAATTTTACAGAGGGATGCTTCTAAAATTTTGAAAGTTCATGGACAACCCTATAAAGAGGTCGAATTTCAAACGTCGAAGGCTAGCGTTAGAATCTAATATTCGCATAAGTAAAAGAACAAAAGAATCGTAAAAAGCTAAGCTTTAGCAATTTTAATTTGATGAGCGGGATCGTTGAATAGCACACGAGTTCCATAAGAATTGCAAGAATGCCCTGGAGATGAGAGCAAAGGACAAGAAAGAAGTGGTGATTCTCATCTTTGTTATTACATGACAAGAGCAACCCCAATAGGGTTCCTGTTTATCTTCTAAATAGGACCAGTCATCGATCGTAGTTACACTCACAAGAATTTGTTGACATGGAGACATATGTAGACTTCTCCCGAGAAATCCTAACAACCAGGTCTTGCAATCTGATGACCTCGAACCACGGCTAAAACCTGCAATGTTTCACTAGTCATTGGTTCTTCCAAAGTACATGATTGCAGAGGCGGCCATGCTGTGTCTGATTAGTGACCGCAGGATGATGCAGAAGAACTACCAAATTTTAAGTGCAATGGTTAAGCTAAAAAGGATATTTTCCTATAACAGCATTGAGTTATTTGAACTTCCGAAACAATTACGTATTGTCAACTCTTCACTACTTTGGCCGTCAGTTCAAGTCAATGTCATTCCCCTTAAGAACAAATGTAGGACAAAAAGAACTAACATGGCTCTACCTATTCTCTGTGAAAAAGCACATAATTTGTCTTCAGAAATGAAGGAAATTGGAGATCCAAAGATGATTTTGTCCATGAATGTAGATTTTACCTCGCTCATGGAGATTCTGCGATTTTGATCATGCAGGCAGAGCAAAGCAGCTTGAGCCATATGATGGATTAATCTATCATCAGTAGTCTCTGTCAATCTCGGATCTCTGACTTCACTCAGAGAACCTTTTTCTATTGCCGGTAAAGCCTGGTTTCCAACAGAACAAGGCATAAGTAGAGAGCAAACAGAAGTTTCTTGTTTCAGATGTTCTATGTGTAGAAATAGACAAAAGCAGCAGGATTAGAAGATTGAGTCAGGCTCTTTAATCTGAAAAAGATAATGAAAAAGCCATCCCTTCCGTAATACTAAACTAAAGTCTACTTAGACTCTTCTTTCTTAAGGCAAAATGTGATTATGAGCACAAATTACCAGAAAGTATGACGAAAAATAAAAGTTTGTCAACATTACGCCAAGGAGGAAGAAAATATCTATTTGCCTGAAGCAGCTCAACCATCTCACCCAGTCAATGAGATCCTCCTTGTTGGGGTCCAGAAGACATCGGGCACTCCTTCCTGTCATGAGCTCCAACAGGAAAATCCCATAGTCATGCACATCAATAGCAATGCCATCATCTTCTTGGAGATTCAGCCGGCTTCAAACAACCAACAACAATATATTAAATGTTAGACTGCGTGGTCACCCAACGACCTCCATTTGATTGTTGATATACAAGTGCTACATCAATATCTCCAAGAAAGTATTAGAGATAAACATGCTTTCAGAAAGGATGCTTACTGAGCCAATGATTGATTATCTCTGGGAGAACTGTCCTTGAGGCACTTGGCAGTCACGAAGTTCTCAAGCTTGAAGAGGAACAAAGTAACGTGTTGATGATTAATAAAAATTGTTGAGAGAGAGAGACTTTCTAAAGCAGCTTCTGAACTTATCTAGTCTCATCGCGAGTTTAGCCTATGTCACTTACAATTGAGTGGAAGCCAGTGTCGGTACTACTTACCATTGCAGGGCCACCAAGAGGAAAGATGACATGACCAGAACAGACAGAGAGATGCACGATCGCTCCATCAACACATTCCTCATGAAGATAGCGCAAACACGAACCTATTTGCACCGCTATGTACCATCTTGCTTTCCATGGAATTTTTTCAGCCAAATCGTTATCTAAATCAAGTAGAATTAATAAGCTGCAACTTGAAGTAACATCTAGAGCATATTTAAGACCCATGGGGAACACAGGCCTTGAAATCTGCAATTAAGGAAAAAGATAAAAGAAAAGAGATGCGGAATATAATCTCATCTATTTGTAGCAAGAACAATAGGCATTACAAAAGCCATTTTAAAAGCAGTGATGCGAGAATCTCAGATAAAGGATCTCATCAGCTATCACTCTCACAGTTCAAACTTCAAAGGGCAGCTCTACAGCTTATTAGAGTGTACAACCAGACGACAGGGACAGGAAACCATAGCCAAGCTGGGTCGGCTGCATAGTTCCTCTTACAGTGTCTCAAAATAGAATTGTACATTGGCTGCATTCAGGCTCAATTCAGGTGTTGACTACAGAGAACCTAACGGCACTGATAAAAAAAAATGGTACATCCAAATCAAGTGAAAAAACTGATTTGACAGAGCAGAAGTAAATATATAACCAGCCGTTGCCACCCTTACTTGATCCTTGTACAGAGCCAGAGACCGAAGTTCCTTAGCTAAATTTTCCAATGGTCTGTCAACTCCATAATCGCCAACGCCATTATGGTTACATACTCTCATCATACAGGAATTTGGACTATTGGAGATGGGGAGCCATGCAAGCAATTATAATCATTAAAATGGCCACAAAGTTCTAAAGCACATGCACATGACAAAAAGTTTTATAAGAGCAAGAAATAATTAGAGAGTGGAATACGCTCTTACTTTGCAAGTTAGTTTCTAAGGTACCCATACAGGGGAAGTCGAAGAGCAAGAACATGGAAGAACCCGCGAAGCAGTACCCAACAATATTCAAGATATTCTGGTGGCGTACACGGGAAAGGATCCTCAGCATTGACCAAAAACGCTCATCATTTTGTGAGAAACATTTTACCAGGACAGGTGTTTCCTGAAATTGTCCTTGATACACTTGTAAATTATCTAGAGTTTGCACAATATTCTCCTTGGAAAAACCACTGGTTATCACTTCAAGCTCACTCTGAGTAAAGGATCGAGGAAAGCCAGTTCTCCGTGAGAGTGGGTACCAACAATGGGTCTTAGGTGGAGGTGTTATGGACTTCTCTTCCTGGTTATCTGTAATAGGACCATTGGAGTGATGTCCATCATCAACCCTTCTATGCTTCAGAGAACTTTCCTGCAGGATTACTTTCGATGGCATTAAAGTCACCACATCTTTGCCCTTGACTAGTGCGAGATTGCAGCCCACATGCCCATATATGTAGGTTTTGTCTTTCTTTAGATGGCTGTCAACAGTGAAATATTTCGATGATGTACGTAAATCGTTGCACAAGACGAAATAACAAATAGGCGGATCATAAGAATACTATGCAAACCAACATTCTTCAAAGGCAGAGATAATTCCTTTTTTAAGGTGTATATACAATATCGGTCACAACTCGCAAGACAAGTTGCAATGATCCTAATCTTCAGCTTAACAGAGAGAAGGCATAGAGAGAGAGAGAGAGACCTGTCTAAGATGATCCAACAAGTATTACAACTCTGTGCTTCTTCAACTGTCAGTTTTCTCGAACAAAATCCAGCAGCGATTTTACTTTCCAATTTCACCTGCACAAGGAAAGTTCTATGCCAACTCAGTGGTGTTTTCTTCTTACTGCAAATTAAATAGTCTCTAACCTCATTTTTCTTGCAGTGCCGATAAAATGGCTGGAGGCAACTCTTGTATTCATCCCTCTTTTTGGCGATCTCTTCCTCGAGCTCTGTCGGATCCACTTCCCCTTCTCCTAAGTGCTCTAGTTTTTCCCCTACAATAATTATTGACTATGTTTACCTTAATGAGGAAACGTGAAGATTATAAAGTTGTTCAGCGACCTTCAAAACCTCACAATATTAATGGAACGACAGGAACCATGTCGAGGATATCAATGAACGACACCAGGAACACATACACTTCTTTTAGTCCTTCTTAACAGTTTAAGCTGCTTGTGGGTGATCGACAATGTACCCAGTTTAACACCTTGAAAAGTTTCATTGATCAGATTTCAATGATAAAAAATGGTTATGGGACTAAAGGATAGGTTTTTCTATAAAGAAAAGGCAGACCATAACTTTTTGGTGCAGTTGAGAGGTAGGTGATTCCAATATCGCAAAGGAGAAATTCTTCAACAGTGAAATTCTGCCGCTGGTATGGTGGTGAAAATACGTGGGAGAGCTAAAACTAGGCGAGTTATCTCTCACCAATATGCACTATACGTAAATTAGGGGTGTGGTTACTGGTTACCCATGTGAAATGGAAAACAGGAAGCTCGATTGCCAATCTCGCAGAAGACGCCAAGAACAAGAACGGTGTGTCCTCGTCGGACGACGTGCTTGAGAGCCCATTCAAGAGCATAGACGTTTCCTCTGCTCCTGTTGGCATCCATCACCACCATCACCGTCTCTCCAGTGGACGAAGAATCAGCGGCTTCCAGACCCATGTTGTCGGAATCGTTCTTCTTTGTTCCTCTGGAGACACACTCGTCGTCGGGTTAGGATGAATTCGTGTAATTTGAGAAGGGATATTCATAGTTTAACTCGTCTAATAGAAACTAAGAGAGGGTGAAAAACAAGGTTTTCTCTAGTTCGATATGGACCAAGAATACTTGCTCTGGTTATTTCAAGAACGCTGACGCATTCTCAATCTGACAGTACCGAGGGAGCCTTGGCAATCCTTCGTGTTGGCAAAGACAAAAAGGTGGGTGCTTTGTCTGTCCTGCTTCTAGGCAATGGGAATAGGGACAAGAAAAGAATTCACAAGATACCTAATGGGAGTTTTTCAACTTCTTTTGGTCTTGGATGGGCGATGCATAATACGGGTAGTCCTGTCAAAAGAAAGTCTCTTCTTTAGCATTGTTACTGTCGGCCCGCACTTCTTTCTTTAATTACCCTAACTGCGTGAAGTAGCTGCTGGCTATGGTGACTATGAACTTATTTGTGCCCATGTGGCTTTCATTCCTCGTAGATAATGTGTAGCCGCTCCATATTGAGGCAGGTAGAAATGAGATCGAGATGGACAAGTATGATTTCAGTGATTATCCAGTGAGCAGTGCTAGCAAGTCAGATAATTGGCCGAAAATAGGAACCAACAACTTGCTTCTTGCCATAAGACGGACATTAAAATGCTAGCAATGGAGTTGACATGTATTCAACACATAATCGGGTCACCAAGGGTGCGTTCGATAACCTGCCATAATTTTTAATTCTCTGTCAGAAGTGATTCTGGAAGAGAAATGCGCTTGGTAAAGAATGACTTCTAGAACAGTTTTCTACTTCTGAATGAGATTTGTGTTTGGTAAAGAATTGATTTTGGCATAGATAATCAATTCTTACCAGAAGTAATTTTTTTATTAAATAAAATATTATAAACATTTTAAAAAACAAGAAAAACAAAAAAAAAGGAAGGGG
>BCNH02000009.1:20977816-21018394 GCA_001662345.2 Metrosideros polymorpha var. glaberrima
CATTTCTCATTCACTTTCTATGGGATAAAATCCCAACAAGGACCACCCCACACGACCTGTTCATCGTGCCTCACTCCAACTCCAGAATGTCAATGTTCAAACAAAGAAGGCTAACTTGCTTTGTTTGAGTTGACCTTGATTAATAAAACGATGGGCACCAGACTGATTTAGTTATAATACGCCATTAGAAGGTGCAGGCATCAATATCGGTCCACGGCGACGACTCCCATTTCTTGATAAATTAATGCAATCAATCCGCAACGAAGAAACAACCAACTCTAGAAATACTCAAAAGCGTAACTAGCAGATGAATATGCAATGATAAGGACGTCTTCTAAAGTTAAGTAGCCTCTAATCATCTAAACCTTTTGATCATTGCTCGCATGAGATTAGTTGAGACTTGAGAGATTCACCCTGCATAGCACATGAAAGCACGTGTGAGGTTTGCTTGTTTTCCTGGTTTTCCTTTGCCTGTCGATCAATTGGAGCAGTAATATAACCTCTGGGTTCAATCAATGAATTTTCAAAACTAAGCTGCAATGTGCTGAAGGAGATTCATTTTGTGTTTGGGATATGTTCACAATAAGTCCTAAAATTTGCAATGAAAGTTCGTTTAAGTCCTAAAATTTGCAAAAAGTACAAATAAGTCATAAAACTTGTAAGGAAAGTGCGTTTGAGTCCTAAAACTTGCAAAGAGTTCAAACAAGTTATAAAAGTTGTCACAAAATGTCGCGACCGCCTCAAAAAAATTTTTGGTAAAGATATTTCTATTCGTCGTTTGAAGTCACCACTAGCCTATTAGGGGTCGGCTAGAAACCGATCGAAACGAGAGTATCGTCTCGAATTTGTACGCAACCAAAGATTTTCTAGATTCGGAGATTTGATTACACTAGTTATCCAACTAATGCCCTTTCCATACCTAAACTCGACCAATTATCAACTAAAATGTCCAAACAATCTTTTCCTTAATGTTGTATCCTAACCGGGTTAGGAAAGCAAATGACAATCAACGTATTTAAATGTGCAATCAAGTGAAATTGAATTGAAAATGCGCAATCAGCATCCTATGCATTGTCCCTAAAATAAAATGTATTCAAAATCCTATTATAAAGCCCTAATGGCTCATTCGAATTGAATTTGATTTTCCAAAGTTTTTTTTTTTTTAGGGACTCGGATCAGGTCGAAGAATCTGGTCCGAGAGGGGTCAAATCTGAACCCTAAAAGTCTAGATTAGTCTTTTTCTATTTATTTGAATTTTCTGAATTTTTCTGAATTTTTTCGAATTTTCTGAAAATTTTTATTATTTATTTTTTTTCGATTTTTATTATTTATTATTTATTCCTTTTTATTTTTTATTCGGGTACATCTCTCCCGCCCAGGTTCCCCCTCATCTTTTAATCCTTTTTCTATTTTTTAATTTTTTTTTTGTTTTCCTTTCTTTTTACATTTGATTTTATTTGTTTTCTATTTTTTTATATTTCTTTCTCTGGTTCTTCTTCCTCACGCGAGTCATCCGCGAGAGCTCCTTTCCCAGAACTCTTTCAACTGAGTTCTTCACCGAGACTAAACTAGAGTTCTCTCTCCCGACCTCGAGCTCACCGGGATCCTCCACCGACGAGCTCACCGGAGCTCGTCACCTCCGATTGTCGACACCGGACCGCCAACTCACCCTCACCGGATTGCCACTTCGGCGACAGAACTTCAAGTCCGAACGACATTCCTCAGTCGTCAAATTTGCAGCCAAGACAAACATGCTAAATCTAATCCAGCGAGCACACAGATATGAATTTAGGAATAGAAAACTAACGTGGTGGGACTTTAACCCAAGGCATCGCCGGAAAGCAAGATGACTCTCCGATTTGAATGTTCCTCCATGGCCGGCGCCGAAAACCGACATCATAACATGAAACGGAGAGCAACTGGTTTTGCGATGAGGAGACGTCGTCGGGGATCCGCGACGGCAAGGACCGAAGTGGGAACGACGAAGAACTTCAGCAAACAGGATTAGCTCTCCTTCGATGATCTGAGTTTTTTTTTTCTTTTTTTTTTACGAGCTCTCGGTCTGCTTGTGTGCGTCCGAGAACCAAAAGACCGAAGCCCGCCTCCACTCTTCTTTCTCTGGCGCTCTCTCTGCAACTCCAGCCTTGACTCTGCAACTCACGCTCGTTCTCTCTCTGTGATTTCGCTTCCAAACCGAATCCCGGTTCGTCAATTAGGTGAAGCTACCGGATTACAGCAGCGGAGCCTCAGGTGGCTGAACGGCGTCGGGTCACCGGAGGAAGGCGTTTTTCGTCATACCAGACCACCTCCTTGCCCTCATCGCCACTCTCTCTCTCTGTGTACTGCCTTCTGCCCAGAAAATCGAATGCTCTCTCTGTGTGTGATTTTTTCTTGAACCGAAATGCTCCCCCCCTCCGTATCTCTCTCTCTCTGCGGTTTTTTTTGTTTTCTGGCGGTGAGTAGGCGTCGCCGGCGTTCAGGGGCGGCGTGGACAGAGATGGGGACCTCGGAACTCTCTCCCTCTGTGTACTCCCGAGCTCCTTCTCTCCCTGTGCAACTACCTCTGCGATTTTTTTTTTCGAAAACAACCTCTGGCGAACCGAGTCCCCCTTGATCCGATGAGAACCCCAATCTGTTATCCACCCCCGTCGATAACAAACTTAGATTCCCTTCTATATTCCAGCTGGCTTTTCCGTTTTTTTTCTTTCTTATTTTTTTTTTTAATTTTTTCCTGCATTTTTCCTCCTCCGCGTGCGCTTGAACTGAGGAAGAAGACGATGAATAGTAACCAAGTCGGGTCGACCCGGAAGACCCGGTTTGATCCGTAAATCGAAATTAAGCCCAAATTTATCATTTTTTCGCCAAATTGATGAATCCTTACACTTCCAGGACATGCATAAGATCTGAATGTGGGGAAATTTGGACTAATTATTGCGTTAAAACATAAAATCCCCCAATTATCCAAACCGGGTCAAAATGAATTTTTTCAAATTCGGGGCCTTACTGACTTGTTCTCATGAAATTGACCTCACCATTGCGTTTCTTAGGGCTGATTACATTTAGGGTAAGGTTCAATTCTGGTCTATTTCGCCCCTTTGATCGAAATCCCCAAATTGTACTTAAAATGGCCTAAAATATACCCGAATTTTGGGGAAAATCGAATTTCATGCCAAATTGTGAAATTGGCTTGTCCAATTTGCAATTGATAGTCTCTAGGTCAAATGTCATGAAGGACTCAAAATTAAAAAATGAATAGAAACTGTCCGATTGAATTTTGGTCCAATTAGGATATAGATTCACCTCCAAAATTGGGGAAAAGTATACTCTCAATGGAATTTTATAAAATTGACATCGCAACATTGCAATTAAGAGAAAAATAAGATGGCTGACTATTTTTTCGTATTTTTCTGATTTCGTTTGGTATTTTTTTTAATTTCGACTCTATTTAATGTGAGCGAAAAATCAAAAAATCAAAAAATTAAGAAAATTATAATTTTTTGCCAAAATTAGTTCCTAGGTCGTGGCCATGGTTTCTAACTTTGATTTTCATGATTTTTATAGGAAAATAAAAAAAATACCAAAACTCAGGTGTCAACAAAAAAGTGTAAATGAGTTCTAAAACTCTCGAAAAATGCAACTTTCAAAAGGATTTGAATTAACCAATATGACAAGTTTTAATACTTGATTGTACTTTTTAAAAATTTTAGGATTCGAATGCACTTCTGTGACAAATTTTAGGACTTGTTTGAACTTTTTGTAAGTTTTAGAACTCAAACACATTTTTCATACAAATTTTAGGACTTATTGTGAACATATCCCTTTGTGTTTATAGCAAGTGCATTGTGATGACAAAAACATTCACAAGCAATTTAACATCATTAAAGTATTTTTTTTTTCCACCGACAATCGATTCCAACTTATAATATCATGAAAGTTGGAGAACCAAACTTTGGTTGCCCAAGGAAAGATGTCATCTTTTTGGTTTCCATTGCCTGTGATTACCTTTCACCATTGACCCTCGAACCTTCTTGATGTGCATGATGCGTGGGAACTGCTGCTTCCACTTCAGGACTCGCCATAGACACTAGGCGGTAGAGAGAGAGAGAGAGAGAGAGAGAGAGCGCTTCTGTGTCAGTATATGTTCGTTTCTGTGATTTCAATTTGAAAGCTCGCTTCTTCGGCAACATGCTTCAGTCCTTGGAGTTGTCATTTGGAGTGCAAGATCAACCTCAGCAGCATCACCCAAATGTCGAAACCCCTCTCAATTCACAGACTGCGGTCTCTTGTCGATCCACTCCTCGTGCAAGGGCCGCTCCATCCGTGGACATACGCGCCCATTTTCGAGCTCTTGACTGGCTGCAACTTGCCGAAACTAGGCCAACAACTGCACGCTCACATGGCTCTGCGTGGCCTTGAGCCCAATGCCTTCCTCGCGGCCAAAATGGTTGCAACGTACGCGAGTTCGGGCGATCTTGATTCTGCCATATTTTTGTTCAGAAGAGTTGAGAACCCCAATCAGCTATTGTTCAATTCGATGATTCGGGCTTACACACGATACGGGTGTTCGGTGGAAACTATACAAGTGTACTGTAGAATGCATAGGTTCGGTTCCAATGGTGATAATTTCACATTCCCCTTCGTTCTCAAATGTTGTGCAGACTTATCGGATATTGGGATGGGGAGATGTGTCCATGGTGTGAGTTTAAGAGCCGGTTGTGAGCTTGATATGTACGTAGGGACATCATTGATTGATATGTACGTGAAATGTGGTGACTTGAGTGGCGCCCGGAAGTTGTTCGATACAACGTCTGAGAGAGATGCTTCGTCTTGGAATGCCCTTATAAATGGGTACATGAAAGCCGGTGACATTCGTGCTGCTGAGAGTTTATTCGGGAGGATGCCATGCAAGAACATTGTTTCCTGGACTGCCTTGGTTTCAGGGTACACACAGAACGGGTTGGCTGATAAGGCACTGAGTGTGTTCGACGAAATGCTGAGAGAAGAATCGGAGATCAAGCCCAATTATGTCACGGTGATGAGTATCCTCCCTGCTTGTGCACATTCAGCAGCTCTGGATCGTGGAAGACGAATACATGATCATGCACGGAGGAACGGCTTGGACTTGAATCCTTCAGTACAGATAGCACTTGCTGCAATGTATGCAAAGTGTGGGAGTCTGGTCGATGCTCGTTGCTGTTTCTTTAACTTAAAAGCTGGCGATAGAACTTCAGTCGCATGGAATACGATGATAACTGCTTATGCATCGCATGGATATGGAACCGAAGCTGTGTCGGCTTTCAAGGAGATGATTAAGTTTGGAGTTCGCCCTGACGACATCACTTTTACTGGATTGTTATCTGGATGCAGCCATGCGGGTCTAACGGATGCAGGGTTGAAGTTTTTTCACAGTATGAGAAGTGTTTATTCAGTCGAACCGAAAGTTGAGCATTATGCTTGTGTTGTCGACCTTTTGGGTCGTGCAGGGAGATTGGTTGAAGCGACAGAGCTTATTGGTAGGATGCCAATGAAAGCAGGACCAAGCGTTTGGGGCGCTCTGTTGGCTGCATCCTGCAAGAACCGTAATCTGGAGATTGCTGAAATGGCTGCTAGAGAGCTCTTTGTGCTGGAACCTGAGAATACCGGCAACTATGTTCTATTATCCAATATGTATGCAGAAGCTGGCAAGTGGTTGGAGGTGGACAATTTGAGAGCTACTCTAAAAAGTCTGGGCATGAAGAAAAGTCCTGGGGGCAGTTGGATTGAGGTGAATGGAAAAGCTCATCTGTTTCTTGGAGGAGACGCATCACATCCCCAAGCAAAAGAAATATATATGTTGTTGGAGGATTTGCCTAGCAAGATCAAGGCAGCTGGTTATATGCCTGATACTAGTTTTGCTCTGCATGATGTTAGCGAAGAAGAGAAGGAACAGAACCTCACAACACACAGCGAAAAGCTAGCCTTAGCATTCGGGCTGCTCAACACAAACCCTGGAGTTGTGCTTCGCGTGACCAAGAACCTTCGAATATGCGGGGATTGTCACACGGCTATCAAGTTCATATCTAAAATTTATCAACGGGAGATAATAGTGAGAGATGTGAATCGATTCCATCACTTTAAAGATGGCTCGTGTTCTTGTCGAGACTATTGGTAAGTAGTTAAGGAGTCTATGGCCGAATATTCTGAAGAATTTTGAAGATGTCTCAGATTCTTGTTCATGCATTGGAGGCTAATCACACTAGTTTCGCATATCGCGTACTTTTTAACTCATCAGTCGTGACGAAAAGTTCTTGTGTGCACTCGGAGCATCTAAGCTCACTCCATCTCAACCATAATTGGTATGGAGCGGGCTCACATGAACCATGCGCATGCAATACTTGCTCCCATTTGTTATGGACTTTGCTACAATCAAGTGCAAAAAATCATAACAGAATTCACAAATATCATTGATGTGGCATATTACCGCAATCAGGAAGGAGTAGGAGGCTAAATAATTTACGTGGAAGTAATAAAAAAAGAATTCATTTCATCCTTGATTCGCTTTTGCTTATGAAGATTTCAAATCAAAAATCAAGAGTCGCTTTGGTATCGCAAGATAGATCACCACGTCCTCAACTAGAGATAACTTATTTCTACAAACCTCACCAACTTAAACAGCTGTTTCTAGTGAATTTATACATCTAAAAAATATGCTGGCTACTAGACATCATTATGAAGACTGCAAACTGATATTGCTCTCAAGAAGCTACAAACTGATGTTGTTATCGCTGTGCTCAGATAAAGAAGGCCGTGATTAAGGTACGACAGAGAACTTTTCCAAGAAAAAGAGCCCCAAAACAAGAGTCTGGCTCACAGCTAGAGTAATCCATGGGGCTAGATGTATTGATTAAAATGTAGACAACTCTATGATCTATTGATAAGGAACAAATTTACAAAAACTTATATTTGTAAAACAAACATACAAATATCAACAGACAATGTAAAATAATTATATACCTGTAAGAGAATGCTAGATATACTGATAAAGAATGTAAAACATATCAGTGATCTATTTGCCTTATTAAAGAGAACAATATGTTAAACATGGTCCAAGACTCCAAGGTAAAACAAAGTTGATAAAGCAAATCCATTGTTATATACAACACATTAAAGTAGCTCCAACTGGTATGATCTGTATGTTAGCAGATTTTTTGTGTTAGTAGAACTTCAGTCCGTATACATGTGGAGAACTTTGTCGACAGAGGGCATGTTCAAACCATGTCACGATTCAACAACTGAAACATTTGAATAGGTGCAGTCGAATCTCTCTACACTTGAATTCTTCTCTTTAAATCTATACCAGGAAACCTTCCATGTTGCCAGCAGACTTTGCCTGCATTTAAGAGACGTCGCCACATTTATGAAGAGTATACATATAGGAGCCTCCAATTGAGAGGTTTCATCAGATTAGCAGCGAGCAACTTGAAAGAAACACATGGAGATGTGATAACGAAGTCAGCGAACGACGGAGGGGCAAAAAAGGAGAAATTTGAAGAAATGTACCATCTACACACCTCATCTTGGAATTCTCAAACTTATAAGATATAAAATGCCAATAGTTTGAGATGTCAGTTTTTGAGCTGAATGAACTGTTTGTTAAAGTGCCAATGTTCCTAGTCAAGCACACTAACCCGAATATTTTACATTCTTCCTCCATTTTGACAACTTCTAGAAAATACAGTAAATCATACTTCATCTAAACAAACACCCCCCCCCCCAAAAAAAAAAAAAAAACCCCTTCTGCTCCCCCAGCCACAAAAGAAATTAGTTTATTCAGAAGAGGCACATATCATACGAGAAAAATTGTTGGCTTTACCAGAGACATAAGTTTCTGTGACTTCATAAAGTAAATTATGATAGATCCGCCCAATGGTCAAGGTGGAGGACTAAAAGACTCGATGGCATATGGCGGAGAAATGACAATGGGAGCATGTACGAACACAGCAATGTCCATTAAAGACTTCTTTCGTCAATGTTTATCAATAGCAAATGAAACACCTGTCAAGTTGTCATACAAAATGGACAGGATTTGACACACCGATTATTAAGCAGAAACAAAATATACCTCTCTAGATCTATAGCTCTCCTTGCCAGCATGAGTGTCAAGAAAACAGGAACCATTGCTGCACACAGATGCTTCAGTGTGTGTCCACTAACAATATGATGAGTCCATCTGTAAATCAATTTATCTTCTGCTTCTTCCACCTTAGCTATAAGGTAAAATGCTGCAAGTGCACATGAAAGGCATTCTAAACAAGGGCAAAAGGAGTGATGCACCATGAGACAAAAACATGTTGACAATAAAAGCCAACCTGCAGCCCAAAGCCAGTATGATGAATGCGTATACATGGGAGGTAATACTATAGCCATAATTGGTATGGCGATGCAAGGAAGATATTGGACAAGAGCATATGGGCGAAGATCATCAAAGTACCTGAAGAACAATATAGAGAAAAGATCACAAATAATGGTTGGCAGCAGCTAAATAGTAAATACCCCAAACACCTCTACGCTTCACTTCAACATGGGGATGATAAGATCCGTTCCAAAAATGAAGTACACATTATGTAATTTAGAAGACAGCTTCAGTAGCAAACCACATGATTGATGATCATTAATCTATCTTCAGCATTATTCCAACCTAAATTCACCATCCAATCATACACTTGACACCCAAGAACTACTTACAGTCTGCTCCTCTGAAAATGTGGTTTCATGGAAACAAATTGACAATTTCTTTAAGTTAAGGGCTCCGCAGAAGACATATAATAAAGTGTCCTCAAAAAGAAAATCCACCTCTCTAAAACCTACTTAGAGAATAAAACTGCCATCTGATTTTATACTAATCAAACAAATTACACTTTAGAAGGAAGAAGGTAGGAAGTAGCAATCTTGCCTCCAATATAAAATGCTTAATATTCCAGCCATGAGCAATGGTATGATTGACACTGTTCCCTTATGCAGATCAATCCTTTCAATGATGAAGATCGAGACTATTGAAGTGAATGCGATAGTCATCTAGCCACAGGAGAAAAGGAGGAACATTGTCAAACTACTGTATTTCCACAGCAGTAATAATTATTCTGCAGTGCACATTCTTGTGAATTATATGTAGACTTACCGGAAGACGATCCCAAACAAGACGGGCATCATCTGGCTTGAGATGGTAATAAGCGGAGCCAAAAGCAACTGCAGCAACACCAACAAAAAAGCATGTCCAACCCCAAAGCTCACCTTGCGAGCTAACACAAAAGATAAAGGATCAATATTGAGCAAAGCAATGTATTTTCAAACGAGAACAGCATTACCTACCTTAGCTTGAAATAATTGCCATAAAAGCAAAGTACCAGACCAACAAGACCCACAACAAGGAATGGAAAGTTTGAAACTACGTTCAGCGTGTTAGGTATGCCTGCAAAATTAAACTGGACTGGTGAATTATATTCAAAACGGAAGACAAAAGGCACGAAACTATAGTAACAAGCCGAATTTGAAAACCATTTCCACAAAAATAACGCGAGACAATACTACCTTGCCAGAATCAAACTTAAACGACACAATTACAGAACTCGGGTGAACATATATTAACCTCGTTAGCGTAAGCTTGTCCTTCTTACAAGAACTACAACGTCAATTTCGAGAAAGCACGTCGCCCAGCCAGTTTGGGGAGCTATTACAGACAAGAATCTGCTTCACTAAGGAACTGCCTGGAGACCCACATGCACAATTTAAACAATTCGACGCTCGGCTAAGACTTCCCTTCCTACATAAACATCCTATTCTTAGATTCTAGTCCTTTTGTTCTACCTGAGTACCTGATGATTAGCTTTGAAGCGCAAAGAGCAGGAGATCCTGCTATTAACGGACGGCGATTTCAAACTACATCGAGTCGATCCAATAAGGGCTCACTGGTGAACGAATCGGAGCGAAGAAGAGGTGGGGTAGATTACCGAAGAACTCGCGTTTGTCAGCGAAATCGTGATATTCCTCCGATTGAGGAATGGCGGGAGTCACTAGCATCAGCACCACGAAGCACGCAATCGCCACTCCCCAAGCATATATCACGCGTTTCCTCATTTCCAACCCAGAATCGCAGCGCCACGGAGAGGGAGAGAGAGAGAGAGAAAGAGAGATCCCGCTCTTGTTCTCTTCTTGTTCTTGATCTTGGTTCTTGAGACTTCTTCTTCTTCCTGCGACCCTGCCACTGCTAAGTTTTCTGCTTTGCCGTTGTCATCGAAACTTTCGTAAAAGAAGCGTTTGCTTTTTCTTTTTCTTTTTTCTTTTTTCTTTTTTTCTTTTTAGGGAAAATTAGGGAAGAACGCAAGATCGGTCAACGAAGTACACAAGGGAGTTGGAAAAAAAAATGTATAATGAATGGATGAAACAGCGAAGATGCGTACAAGATGATATTGTTCTCTCCAGGTCTTATAATGATTTTTAATTATTATTCAAACTCGAAATTTTATTGATTCTCATTTTCCAAGTGAAGTCAAATCAACAGAAACTTCAAAAAATTAAAATAATAAATAAATGACGCAGCTATTTTACAATCTATTAATATGGTAAAATTTTCTTAAAAATCCACTTCGATTCGTTTTTCGTTTTGATTCTCACTTCAGTATTATTTTAATTTAGACAAGTGCAGTGTGAATAAAAATAGTAATTGATAAATATGCGCACTTAGTGATTAGTATAGCTGAATTGAAAATGTTGATGTGGTGATTGCAATTATAATTTCTAACATTGAATAAAAATTATTGATCTCAATATTCATGAAATTAAGCTCCACACATTACACAAGTACAATGTACTTCGTGAGTCATTTTTTCTACTTTTGAACAAATTTTTGATAAAAAAAAACTGCATGTATTAAGGAGTAAACTTAAATCAGTGGGCCTACTCTCGCCCCATTGGCGACCAGATTTTGGAAAAAATTTAAATAAGAGCTTAAAGTTAAACCATTTTTCTCAAAAGATGTCCTAAAATGGCAAGATGATCTCAAATAAGGACTCAAGCTCGAATTTATAAAATACAATTTGTTTTAAGAAATATTCCGTTCTTTTCAGTGATAAAGTAGGTAGTTTTGAGTTTATGAGACATGACAATTTCTTGGCTCTAATGCCCCTTTTGGTTATTCCCATAATGTCATATTTGCTAATAAAAATTAGTAATCACATATCCTAATCGATTATTTCTTTTGATCGACACATAGGGTTAGTATTTTCATAGAAACTTTTCTAATAATAATTCGAAGCATCACTTTGACAGTTAAAATCCATTGGCACACTGGATTAAATACTAAATAGAGCCAAGGGGAAAACTAAAGGCGCAATCAAGTCTCCGGACACGAATTTGATTTATTATCCTTTTCAACCCGTTGCAAGACCCGCCGCGGTACCCGGGCCGATCAAGGCACAATCGGGCTCTCATTGAGTTGGACTACAAGGTAGCCTTATCGGGCCAACCGGCGTACCATAAACCCGGCCCAATCAGTCCCTGCGACAGTCAACGGCTCGCGCGCAGATCCGACTCTGGTCGCGGTCAATTCTCCCAAATCCGCATGCGAGCATAGAGACGCACTATAAAAACCTCCGCACTTCACTTCCACTCGAAGCAAAACCCACGCAGCGCAGGCACAAAAACCCTTGCCGCTTCCTCCCTCCCATCTCAGAGGACGAACACCGCTTTCTCCCAAGTTCAGTGGGGAGATGGCGCAGTCCCTGGAGCTATTGCTAATCCAATTCCTGATGCCGGACAACGATGCCCGGCGGCAGGCGGAGGAGCAGATAAAGCGGCTGGCCAAGGATCCGCAGGTGGTTCCCGCCCTCGTCCAGCACCTCCGCACCGCCAAGACCCCTAACGTCCGCCAGCTCGCCGCCGTCCTCCTCCGCAAGAAGATCACCGGCCACTGGTCCAAGCTCTCCCCTCAGCTCAAGCACCTCGTCAAGCAGTCCCTCATTGAGAGCATTACCATGGAGCACAGGTTGGTTCTATATCTCGATGCGATGCGATGCGATGCGAGTTCTGTGATTTTTTGTAGCTTTGATTCTGGCAACAACAATCCTACTCAATTGTATACATAGTTAACCGCTTAATTACTATTACTCTCCCTTCCGCGTATAGTGCCAGCCATCTCTGCCGAACTTGAAGTTTGGAAATTAAGCTATAACGAACGGTACCTTCTATCGTTATGTAGAAATTTGTGCAGTCGATCCACTGCGGTTATGATTGTCCCCAGTCGAATTGTTTAGTAATAATCTATTACAACTATCAAGGTTTTCAAACACGCCTTCTTTTCATCACTTCTCTTCTGTAAGTTCCACTGTGGAATTGTTGATCTGGAGCTTCATTGGTACTTCGGAATGCGTTAGCTTACAATTTATTATGCAGCTGCAATTGTCCATTGTCTGACTGATGTGGCAGTCACATGTCAGGACAATTCAGGTTTACCGTCTATTTTTTATTTTTTTTCACTTTTCCCGGAGTTCTCACTCATCTGATCATTCTGATACTCCTAGCTGTCGGTTCTGCAGTAAATTTTCTCTGTTTTTCCTTGCATTCATCATATGACTGAATGTAAACATTAGGATGCTCTTACGATCTCTCTTTGCTGCCTGATAGGTTGGTGGACATGATTAGTCATTTTCCTGAATTTTGGTGTTCTTTTTTTCTGGGTGATGTTGATGTTTGATTTTGGTTTTCTGTTTTAGCCCACCAGTGAGGCGAGCTAGTGCCAATGTAGTAAGCGTCATCGCAAAATATGCAGTTCCAGCGGGGGAATGGCCTGATTTGTTGCCTTTCTTGTTCCAGTGCAGTCAAAGTACACAAGAA
The DNA here is from genome assembly GCA_001662345.2 of Metrosideros polymorpha var. glaberrima. Classification (NCBI taxonomy): domain Eukaryota; kingdom Viridiplantae; phylum Streptophyta; class Magnoliopsida; order Myrtales; family Myrtaceae; genus Metrosideros; species Metrosideros polymorpha. The sequence goes on from BCNH02000009.1 coordinate 20,990,684, forward strand.
GACCATAGAGAAGTAAGTCAGGCTAAAACTTTTTGAATCCCACCTATCCTGCCACTGCCAGCGATCTGTCCATTTCATTAGCATGTACTTGTTTACAATTTCACTGCCATCGCGGCCAACATAAACATGTTTCTGTTTCTTCACCTCTTTTTTTTCTTTTTACCTTGATAAGTCCCATTTAGACTTCCCCTGTTCGTCTATCAATTGTCAATTGGAGATCACAAGAAACTCCTGCAATTCTTATACTAATTGAAGCTGATCTGGGGTCTTGCTTGAGCTGCATTCTGCCGTAAGCTAAAATTGAACCAGATGGATATGGACTGAGTGCATAGAGATGCAGGGAAAAAAGCATCATGACATTTAATATAGATACTCTTCGAAAATTGAACTCTTTATAGGGGGCCTCCATACGTTTAAACCAAATACAAAGTCCTTTATTTGCCCTAACTAAACCACGGTGCTCTCTTTTCTGAAGAATCTTAGTTACACTTGAAGGAGCCTTATCTTTTTTATTTTTTATTTTCATTGTATTATCTGTGCAAGTGGCTTTGTTGTTCCTTGTATGCCATATGATTGAATCTTTCACTAACTACCAAGTTCTTCTATCTGGTGACTAAAGGTCGCCCTGATCCTTTTCAGCTCTTTGACTGAAACCATTGGGAGCACATTTCGGCCACATTTCACTGATCTTCAGACTCTTTTACTCAAGTGCCTCCAAGATGAGACTAGCAACCGTGTTAGAGTTGCTGCCCTTAAGTAATAATATTTTCAGATATCTATTCCTTTTACTTCTTTTATATTGTTGGATGTTATCCTATACATATCTCTAAGTATGTATCTGTCTGATGAACTTTTCTAGGGCAGTTGGGTCTTTTTTGGAGTGCATCGGTGATGGAGATGAAGTGGTGAGTACTTGTTACTGTTGGTCTTATGGGAATTTGTATTAGTAGAGTGTAGTTATGCTGCTGTATTGAAAGGCACAGAAAGATTGCATTTGCGCTTTCTGCCCTTAAAGGTATTTTGATTAACCCAAAAGGAAAAAGGAGGTGGCTTGGCCAAAGCTATTTGCATTTGAACTATATAACATGGTTTTGGTGCTAAGAGTCTCAATCATTGTGGCACCCTAGTTCTTGTTGCACTCTTGCATGTTGTGTCTTGTGGTACTGAGTATTTTCCTTCTCTTCCTATATGTGATGAAGTAAGCCTTCTAATCTACAATTGTGGTGGCATGTGCTTGCTTTGCTATATTTACTTGGTGGTCAATCCTCAAAGATGGACTCTACTCGAAATTTTCCTTTACTAAATATCCATGAGATGCACACGTATCCTATAGCACTTGTTACACCATTGAATGTGGTGTCATTTTCGTGGGTTTGGGCTGAACTGGGATAAGATATTCCCTGGTGGAAATTGTATGGTCTTCTTACTCAGATGACTTGGTCTTTCTTATGGGGAATTAGGGGTCCTATTCTCTTAAAAGAGTTTCCTTTGGGAGTGCCTTGACCCTTGTGATCGAAACATGAAGGAAATTTAGATATTGAAGGAAAAAGGAATGATTTATAAGGCATCTCACTTGCCAGTTTCTTCATATGGCACTCTACCTCTTAGTTTTACATAAAAAAAATTACTCATTAAATGGTCTGACCGAAGATTCTTCATATGGCACTCTATCTCTTAGTTTGACATAAAAAATTCACTCATTATATGGTCTGACCAAAGATACTTGGGATTAGTGTTGTGTTTTACCTGGGTTTATAGTGGAATTATTTCGTTAATTTTCAGTTTGTATAATGTTGTGGGTTTTTTAAATGTCATGTTATGCAGGTAAGGTTTCGAGAATTTATCCCTAGCATTTTGAATGTATCAAGACAATGCCTTGCTATTGGTGAGGAGGATGTTGCTGTTATTGCCTTTGAAATATTTGATGAGTTGATTGAATCTCCTGCCCCTCTTCTTGGAGATTCTGTGAAATCCATTGTTCAATTCTCTCTTGAAGTTTGCTCAAATCAAAATCTGGAACCCAGTACCCGACATCAGGTGAGGGAGAAGTCTTATTTCCTAAATTTAATAATCTCATGGTCCTTCTGGTTTATGCAACTTTTGTCACAGGGGTGCAGCTTTCTCAGTGATAAGTTGACGGCAAGCACTTCTTTTGAGCTTTGGATCCGTTACTTATTTTCCTTATTTCCCTTTGTTATCAGGCTATTCAGATAATTTCTTGGCTTGCTAAGTACAAATCAAACTCCCTTAAGAAACATAAACTGGTCAACCCAATATTGCAAGTAATGTGTCCGCTACTTGCCCAATCTACAAGTGGAGACGAAGACGATGATCTGGCACCTGATAGAGCTGCTGCAGAAGTTATCGACACTATTGCTGTCAACCTTCCAAAGCATGTTCTGCCCCCCGTGTTTGAATTTGCGTCTGTAAGCAGCCAAAATAGCAATCCAAAGTATCGGGAAGCTTCTGTCACAGCATTAGGTATCATTTCAGAGGGCTGTTCGCACTTGATGAAGGATAAGTTGGAGCCTGTTCTTCACATTGTCTTGGTGGCTCTGCGGGATCAAGAACAAATGGTTAGAGGGGCTGCATCCTTTGCATTAGGGCAGTATGCCGAGCATTTGCAACCTGAGATCACCGCTCATTATGCAAGTGTTCTTCCTTGTATCTTAAATGCCCTCGAGGATGCATCTGATGAAGTAAAGGTGAATGATGGAGAATTTTCTGATTCTAGGTAAAATTCTTTTGGCGTTTCAACATAGTGTTGAAAAATTATATTCGGTGTGCAGGAAAAATCATACTATGCCTTGGCAGCGTTTTGTGAGAATATGGAGGAGGAAATTCTTCCTTTTCTCGATCCTTTGATGAATAAACTTCTGGCATCCCTTCAAAATAGTTCCCGTAATTTGCAGGAGACCTGCATGGTATAGCACTCCCGTTTGTGGTTCTTTAGCTTTTTCCTGCATCACAAAACGCTAACCCCGCTTTTTATTTTTTTCACTTTTTTGCAGTCTGCAATTGGCTCTGTTGCAGCTGCTGCAGAGCAAGCCTTTATGCCATATGCTGAAAGAGTTCTGGAGTTGATGAAAACATTCATGGTGCTTACCAGTGATGAAGATCTTCGTTCCCGAGCCAGGGCTACTGAACTTGTTGGAATAGTGGCCATGTCTGTTGGGAGAACAAGGATGGAACCAATTCTTTCTCCTTATATAGAAGCGGCAATTTCTGTAATTACCTAGCCTTTTTTCGATTGGAAAGCATTGCCTTCTATTTTTGGTGAACATGAACATCTGCATCATTTATGCAGGGTTTTGGACTGGAATTCAGCGAACTTCGGGAGTATACCCATGGATTTTTCAGCAATGTGGCTGAAATTTTGGATGATGGTTTCATTAAGGTAGAAGTTCTTTGTAGCTGCATTGTAATTTCTCCTGCTTATTATCGAGATCTTATGCTCATTTTGGAGTTTATGTTTTGAACAGTATCTTCCTCATGTTGTGCCCCTAGCTTTTGCTTCCTGCAATCTTGATGATGGTTCAGCTGTTGATATTGAAGATTCTGATGATGATAATATGGGTGGAATTGGTGAAGTATCGTCTGATGATGAAGCTCATGATGAGCCTAGAGTGAGAAACATCAGTATAAGAACAGGAGTATTGGATGAAAAGGCAGCTGCAACTCAAGCTCTGGGTTTGTTTGCCCTGCATACGAAGGGTTCCTATTCTCCGTATCCATAATGATTTTGTTACTTTTACCTAGCTGTTTACCCTTCTTACCTGGGATGGATCCAATTTAGTCCATGTGGGGCAATTGCACCCATTAACTTTTTGCCAAAATACCAAAATAACACGTGTTCTTGAAAATTCTTTCGATTTTTCCCACACTGGATTTCTCAAAGAGGTACTTTGGGGAGCTATGTCTATGTATTTTTCATCAAATTGCCCCCACGGTTAAGAGTCCTGACCGAAATTTTTTAATGGTATAAAAAGATAATTGCGACACAAACAAAATTGTATATGATATTATAATTACCCTTTCTTTTCAAGTCATGGCCAAAAAAAAAAAAACCTGTCGCTCAAGTGAAAAAAAAGAAGCTCCGTATATATCTGAAACAACAAATTTATAATTTTTTTATTAATTATCAAGTTTTCCCCCACTAAGAAAAAATCTAGACGCCTACTTCTTGTGGTCCAGGTAAGGGTTGTTTGAGTGCATGCAGGTGTGTGTATGTTGGGGGGGTGGGGGTTGTGTGTGTGTGTGTGTGACGAAAACCATTCTCGGTTTCTTTAATTTCTGATACTGTATAGATACTTGGAGGAATCTTTAAAAATAATGGTGAAGCATTCAGGGTATTTTCATGAAGATGTTCGACTGCAAGCAGTTATTGCTCTGAAACGTGAGTCCCCATTGCCATGCATCGCAACTTTTCGATTGTCTTCTTTTTTCTTTTGCACTTGCTTTTCACCTTTCCTGTCATATATTCATCTTATATTGCTCTTTTGATATGTACGCAAGCCTGCAGTCTTCTTGAAATGGAGTTATCACCATATGATGCCACGATTGTGATTCAATATTTTAGGCTTCCTCTTACCAGCAACATGGCTAACTTGATGCTTTTCACAATCAGTTTTTCATTTTTACCATCTTCATGGCACATTAGGGTCTGTAGACTTTTTTATATTACTAAGTAAATAAAAGGGTTTATCTATTGCTAGATTGTGCTTGAAGCTTCTTTTGAAGTCTTTTGGCCCTCACTCTTTTATAACCTCGATGACTGGGTGATGCTTGATAGTATTCCTGAGAATGCTACTGAAGGTTGTTCAGTCCCACTTTAAAAATTTTCTTAGAACTGTGCTCTGGTATACTGTACAACTATCAACACTGTGCACATACTCTTTACAATTTATTACTCTCCTCTTCAGTGGAAACCTGATTAAATGGATAAGAGGGAATACTGGCAGGGTGCCCCCCATGTTTTTCTCTGGCTTACTGCTAAAGAAATTTATTAGTGAACATGTATGTTGTTGGAAATCGATTCCTTTTGTCCCTGTTCTCTTCTCTTTTTTCCTTTTAAGATTTTATCCCTGTGCTATTTGTTCTGTACTTGTCACAAGACTTTTTTGTTTCAGTTAAGTACTAACCCCTAATCTCCACGTTGTTCCTAGAGATGGTGCTCATTGAGAAGTGAGACTATCCATCTGATCAAAGCTCTAGTTCCAGGAAATTATGTTGAAAAGCAATTTCAGATGTAGTGTCAATTCTCTGTCTAATTAATATGCTTCAATTGAATACTTTGTCGAATCTCTGGCTGGTTGGCCTTGTAATCTCTGTTTCTGCATTGCTGATATTTGATCAACCTTTGCTGCAGATATTCTGACCACAGCCCAGGCAATATTTCAAAGTCACGATGTGAGTTTCGACTAAACTTCCTTCCATCTGCAAATTTATCCTTTCCTTCTCTCTTTGGAGTTACATGTGGTATATTTGTTTGCAAAACCAACCATTGGTATTCTGCTTGGAACCATGTTAAAAAACATTAAATAAGAAGGCAAGCTGTACTGATTGTTACTCGTTTCAGAAACCAAAGATATTCAATTGTTCATGATCTCCTCGTATTGTTTGATAATCTTTGTTTCAATTTCTTCTATAGCCAGATTGATGGCTATTTAGATCCTGTGAGTTGCCTTTGTTTTTCTGTTGAGGTTTTCATCAGTTTCCTATACCGTATATACTCGGATATCAATGTTCTGAAATTTCTTCTCCAGTTCTCTGTTAAACTCATGCTAATGTCATTAATGTCATTCGCAACATTACTAACTCATTGTGCTGGGTACTGCTATATACTTATGCAGGAAGGGTCGAACAAAATAAGGGAAATTCTTGGTGAGGACATGACTGAGTAGTTGGTCTAATTTTTTAATCCATGTTCTGCGATGAATAAAATCAATCTCTTAGTGCAGATACTGTGATGAATATTTATATCAAGACGATGACTGGAGATGACGACAAAGAAGTTGTAGCTCATGCTTGTACTAGCACAGCTGATATTATCAAGGAGTGTGGCTACATGGCTGTTGAGAAATGTAAGAATCAAATATTATCTATCATTATGTGGAGTGCATATTGAAGAATCTCTTGTCTTTTCGATAGCAAATCAAGCATCCTGATTCCAATGTTGTGATCACAGATGTGCCTCAAATTGTCGATGCAACATTAGTATTACTTCGCAAGGAAGCACCTTGTCAACAGATAGAGTCGGACAGTGAAATTGATGATGATGAAGCTGAACATGACGAAGTGCTGATGGATGCTGTATCTGACCTGCTTCCTGCATTTGCTAAGGCAATGGGTTCTCATTATGCCCCTATCTTTTCAAAGCTATTTGAGCCTTTGATGAAATTTGCGGTGAGTGGATCATTGAGAGGCTTTCTGCATTACCTCTGATAAAGTTGTTTCAATGATGAGATGTTATTATTTTATCACTAATTTTTTCCTTAACAAATGCAGAAAGCTTCACACCCTCCGCAGGATCGGACTATGGTGGTCGCATGCCTTGCTGAGGTTGCTCAGAATATGGGTGCTCCTATTGCCAGCTATGTTGATGTAATAATCTTAAATAATGATTGGATTTGATTAGAGATGAGATTTTCCACTAATCAAGAAACTATCTGAAAGTTTCATGTGAACTTTCTCATGTTTCAGCGGATAATGCCCTTGGTTCTCAAAGAGCTGTTGTCTTCTGAGTCAACTAACAGGAGAAATGCTGCTTTCTGTGCTGGTGAATTGTGTAAAAATGGAGGGGAACCAACTTTGAAGTATCCTTTGTGTGCAATTCAATGTGCCCTACTAATCAGCAGGCATTTGAAATCGATGCATTACAGCATAAACTAGGCTTCAGATACCTTCATTCCTTCTTATGTCGTATTTATTCGCTTGAGTTACTATTGCTAGTTAAATTGAACCATGTGTCTTACTCTGCTGACCTCCCATGTGATTCAATTACACAAGTCAACTTGAATAATTGCAGTTCTCTTTTAGTCGGCAATTAGTTTAATGGTGGGGATTTTCATGTTCTGTGATGGACTATGACTGCACCCTACTTTAGCCAATTATGTCGTTCAGATTTTCTTCCTGTCAATTTATGGCCTGACTTTACAAGCCAAAGCATATATGCAATAATTTCTTTTTATCTACTTTGGCAACTATGATGCAACACATGATGCTTCCTCTATTCTTCATCCTTGTTGCCTGCCATTGAGTACTTTCTGGGAACAGTTGGCTTATGCTGACGGGCGATCACAATTTTTGTTAGAAGACAAAGTAAAGTAATAACTCTTTCAGCATTTATTTTCACCCTCTCTTGTTATCTGCATGTGCTTTTTTTGCTTTCCTGATATAAATAATAGATATTATGGAGATATATTGAGGACAATCTACCCATTGTTTGGAGAGTCAGAACCTGATGATGCCGTGAGGGACAATGCAGCTGGTGCAATAGCAAGGATGATAATGGTGCACCCTGAGTCCGTCCCCTTAAATCAGGTCAATATTCTGGTTTTGTCAATCTCAAATAATACTACTGCCAAGCCATTTCTTTTCGGAACCGCTTATCGCTGTAAAACTTGTTTCAGGTCCTCCCTGTTTTCTTGAAAGTTCTTCCTTTGAAGGAGGATCATGAGGAATCTGTGGCTGTCTATGGTTGTGTTTGTACTCTGGTCTTGTCATCAAATCCTCAGGTACATAGCAAGTCCTCCAGTATCGAACCTGAAAGGTCCTAATCAGCTTCTTGTCTATAATCTTCTTGGTTGATCAAGTTGAATTAGTCCTTTTTCGGTTTTGCTTTCTTCTCACTTGCAGGTTCTTGCTCTAGTGCCTGATTTGGTTAGACTGTTTGCTGAAGTGGCGGTGTCTCCAAGTGAAACCGCTGAAGTCAAAGCCCACATTGGCAGGGCTTTTTCTCACCTGATTACACTATACGGCCAACAAATACAACCTATTCTCAGCAACTTGTCACCGCAACATGCTAACGCCCTGGCTGCCTTGTCCGATGCAAGTTAACATTGCTTGGAAATACCAGTCACCTATGAATTTCTGCTACTGAGAATTCAGTCTACAGTGTACATTATGCCTGCCCATTTGAAGCTGGGAACACTTGGGAATCGTCAATTTGACTGACGTACACCAGGTATGACAGTCTTTGTTGTGCAAAGTTCCCTTTAGCCGTAGCTAAATGTTTTATATGCCGACACATGAAGCAGGCCCACCCTTAAATACTCCCGGACTTTTTTTTGCCTGGTAGCATAAATTAATTGTACTTATTTAGGAACTTACATGGTGAGGCGTTTGCTGTGTGAGTTTTTAGGGTCATATGTGCTTTGAAAATTTGGTGTCACTAAAGGTGTTCAAGAAATTTAATTAGAAGAATGTGGAACGTGTGTAAGCAGCAAGAGGAAAACTCAGAGTTTTGCTATTACAAGCATTTGATAGTGTTCTATTTGTTGCTAGTTCTTTACAACGTTAAACTTGCTGAATATCTTCTCTCATCTTCCAGGTCCTTTGAATACGCGATATATCACATACTTGATGTAAATTTTCAGCCAGAGTTATTTCTTTCCTTTTCATTTCTAAATTTTTAGTTCATGATTCTTTGGGTTAACTGTTACTATTTTTTTGGGGGTTGGCTCGTGTAATTCTTATTATTTATGTTGCTTTTAATAATTTTGAGTGTTCTCTGTTGGATAATTTTCAACGACTTTCTCTGATGAGATAGCCGTCATTCTGAGGTTTTGTTCTCCCAGCCCCCGCAAAAATTGAGGCGAGGTGATTCCTTTAATGTGGAAAGGTGTTTGCTATTTGCCCAAGTCTGTCTTTCACCTATTTTAGATTGGGCAGAGATGGCCTCGCATGGTTACTTTATTATCTTCTTTACTGTGGATTGTACCGCTTGGTAGATTTGCTGTTTATCTTAGACTATTGATGGGTACTGGCTTAAGGATATTTAGGGCCGTCAAATGGGTGTTTCAGGTCGGGTTTGAGTTTCGGCCTGACTCAAACTGACCAATTTAATCCGTTTTGATCAATTATATGCAATATAAATTTAGTGACATGTATCGTACCCGACCCATTAACTCACTTTAAGCTTTTTATGTGTATATGTTATTTGAATAAAATCGCTATATTGACTATGAGATGCTAAAGAATTGGCTTTCAACATTGCATAGAATTTTCAATTTTTATATTGATTCACAATGAAGGATAAGAGAAAGTTAGTACTTGGTAATGAATTTGTAAAATTACAGCAACAAATGACGTGGAGGAATTGAAATTTTAAATAAATTGAATGTAAAATATTGAAGATGATTTATGCTGATGATGGAATGAAATGACGAGAACTAATAATAGATATCACATAAAAATTAACAATGAAAAATGCAATCAAGAAAAGATATATGATGAAAATGACAAAATTAATAACAATAAAAAAAATACTAGGGAAAAAATGAAGTTGTCTTGATATCTTTAGTAAGGTTGAAGTCGGGCAGGCCCATCAAGACTTCTCTGAACTTGGAATGGTGCGACCGGTTCATTGTTTTCTCATAGAGGGTAAAAAGAGAGTCACAAATGTTGGTTAGGTTTAGGTAAATTGTTAATCAATTTACTATCCTTTTTTTTGGCTTTATTATTCTAAATTCATTTATAATCCATTTCGCCCATTGAGTCTATGACTCATTTCGACATATCTAACGATATTGACACAATGTTTCTTTTGGGAAAATGACCAAAAAAAGTCCTAAACCGATTACAATTGTGTCAATTCAGTTCTAAACCTTCCTTTTTTTTTTCTGATTCAGTCCTAAACGTTTTGTAATTGTTCTAGTTCAATATATCTGGCAAATTTTAGTCGGCCGACAATATAATATTTTAATTTTCTTTTTCTTTTTCTTTTTTCTTCGGTCGATCACGTGACGGCGGTCAGCGAGGTCGAGCCTCGCCTCGCCAAATCTGGCGAGGCTCGACCTCAATGTTGTTGGGCGAGGCCGAGCCTTGCTGTGGCTAGGTGAACGAGCCTCACCCGAGGTTAGCGAGGTCGTCCTCGCTAGTCGCTAAACCTTGGCGACTGGTCGGAGGAAGAAGAAGGCAAGGGAAGGGAAGGAAAAATAAAATAAAATAATAAAGAAAAAATTCGAAAATAATAATATAATAAAATATTCTGTCGTTGGCTGGCGTCCACGTCATCGTCGGCCGATCAAAATTTACCGGATGGACTAAACTAGAACAATTGCAAAAGGTTTAGAATTGAATTGACACAATTACAATAGGTTTATGATTTTTTTGATAATTTTCCCTGTTTCTTCTTCAAGCCATGGACATATTCTCATTGTAATAAAATCAATAGGTTTTCATCAAAAATAGTAACTCCCAACCTTTTCAACCGAGCAATTTCTATACGTGAAGTGTCAATAGCTTCTTATATAACAGAGTAGGCATTAATGTGTCAATCAACTGTACTAATGTACATTGTCAGTTACTATTCATACACTGTTCTATATAATTTGTAAGTTTTCATGAAATAGCGTCGCGAGGACCATTATGTGCATCTTTCCATTTAAAATCAATGAGTTTCTGCAATTGAGTTTATGGCGTTATGCATTAGCACAGAATTTTATTGTTTCATGTCAAAAAATTGGGATTGTCTTTCATATTGGTAAGTGTAAAAAAAACCATTGTTGAAATGTGTCTCAAGTAATTTCTCATTAACTTATCAACATTTGATGAAATATCCAAGTTAGTTTGAAAATTATCAATTTTTGTACTAATTTGTCGACTTTTATTGGCATAACTTATCAAATCTTCCCATTTACTAACTCTTAGATGAAATCACTAACCTAACTCATGGATAAGAAAGTTAAATAAAAATTAATAATAATCCGAGATTTTTTTTTTCAAAGATAAGAGAAATTGGTCATTAAAGAGAAAAATTAAAGTTGATAACTAACTTAAATAAAAGTAAGTAATGCAAAATTAGTTGGTAATTTGATTGCAAAAAAGAGTTTTTAAGGAAGGAACAAAGCAGTAAATTAAATAAATCAAATAAATATCGGTAATCAATTGAAATGAGAATTGATAATCCAAAACTAGTTGATAATTTGATTGAAAAAAAAGTTTGTAATTCACAAATTAAAGGTTGGTAATGTCGTATAATGGTCAGCAAATTTAAGGTATTTTAATAAAGGGAATAAGATTTGGTAAAAAAATCAGAGAGTTTTTTTGTTATCATAGATAAGAGAAGTCGGTAGTTTTCAAAATAAAAAAACCAAATGAACATTGGTAACTGCCTTGAACAAGAGTTGGTAACTTGATCAGAGAATAGCACTAATAAAAAAAATATATTGGTGAATAACTCAAACGAGAATTGATAATTCAAATTATTTGATTATTTAATTCGAGAAAAGTTGGCGAGTCACTCAAATAATGGTTAGTAAATTCATATAGGAATAGATGAATTTAGAGTTTTGATTGAGAAAAAAAAAAACAAATAAGACAAGAAAAATTGATAACTTGTAACTTGCCGGAAAGAATCGGTAGAGCCGTAAAAATGTCGGGAAATTAGAGCGGAAAAAGAACTAATTTTCACTTGTGTAGTAGGTACTAATAGGAATCGTCCGCGCAAGAGTTAGTGATGTTTTACTGTGTTTCCACGTCTCGGTCATTTTCTCAGCACACTTTCGTGTTGCTTTCCGGATGCGCGCTTCTGGTCCAACATATAATTCCACAAATGACTTTCCACCGCACACTTTCTCTAAATCACAACAGGACCCAGGAGAGAAATTGCGAAATGGCCACGTCGTGTTCTTGAGAATAGACTCTGCGACCTCCTTTCTCGTTCAGGTCCTCCACTCGTCTCGTCGCGTGCGTAATTGGCTAGACTCTAGTCATTCAAACCTTACGCTTGACCCCAGCGATCTAACCCTAGTTTCAGTTTTGTGCAAAGGAAGTCAACCAAAATTCAGTTGGGACCCACAAGCTAGTGGCAGTTTTGTTCACTCCCTTCAAGTTAAGACACTTTCCATCGGATTTTTTTAAGGGTGGGCCGAAATCTGGTAAAATACGTTATGTCTGAAGCCACTCACCAAACCGTATAAAATATCTGCTTTCGGTTTTTATTTTTTATAGCATGTTCAACAGTGCTGCTGACGCCACCTCTGATGGGGGCAAGCAGCCAGGAAGTTCGTGAGAGGAGAATGGTTTGACCAGACTATATGCGTGGCTACCCCCTTTCTTCTGTCTGACCTTTTGAAGCTCCGTTCATGGCGTCTCCATCTCCCTCGAACCACCACCACCACCGCCGCCGCCTCCTTTGATGCTCCCATCTCTCATCAAAATCTCTTTTCTACCGCAGAAGAGCAAAAAAGAATCACACCCAAGAAGTGAAAGATGAATCTTGAATCGGCCGCGCCCGCTGCCATCTCCATCATCTCCTCCTCCTCCTTCTTCTTCTTCTTCGCAGTTCTTTCTCTCTCTGCTCTCTCTCCAACTTCCGCAGCCGCCGCTGCCACGAACGGATCGACATGCCCTGTGGATCTCAGCTACGTGCGCAGGATCCCTTGGAACACTTCGAATTGCCAACCCCCCATCTTCACTCGCGACGCTTCCCTCAACGACACCTCTAAGAACCACTGTTGCCAGAACCTCCTCTCCGTCTTCGGCGTTGGTTTGGCTCAGAGGCTCCGACAGACTTCTCTCTTCAACCTCCCTGACCTCAACACCTCCATTTCTTGCCTCCAAGACTTCCAATCCACCCTCACTTCTCTCTCTCTCCCCACCAATCTTGTTTCCTACTGCCTCGAACCGTCGCAGTTCGTCATCACGCCCAACACCTGTGCCCACATTGAGACTACGCAGGACTGGGTCAGGGAACTCGGCCAGTCAACTGCTCTTGATTCGGACTGCAAGCCCGACCTCACTGATTTGACCAACTGTGACCTGTGCGCGGCTGCTGGTTTAAAGGTCCAAGCCCAGCTGCAATCCATCGATGGTAATAGTTCTAATACTATAGATTGCTTCTATTTCGCTATTCTGTATGCTGCTGGTATTGTCAATGCTTATGGACCTGAGAGTAATGGCGTGCTGTCGTGTGTTATGCAATTGTCGATCGATAACCAAGGGAGTTCGGCTAGTAAACAGCACACCAATCTTGTTTTCGGCTTGACTGGGGCTGGTGTCGCGGTCATAGTCATGTCTTGTTTGCTGGGTTTGTACTTTTGGTATGATAGGAGGTGGAAGAGGAGGAGGAGAATTCAGGGGTCTAATGCAGATTTTAGTCTTGACCCGGAGGAATCGGGGTCTAGGGCAAGACCAAGGCCTAATACAGGGTCTATTTGGTTCAAAATTCGCAATCTTGAGAAAGCAACCAACAACTTCTCGCAGAAGAATTTCATTGGGCGGGGGGGTTTTGGATTGGTTTTCAAGGGAGTTCTATCTGATGGGACGGAGGTTGCCGTCAAGAGAGTTATTGAATCTGATATCCAGGGGGATGCTGAATTTTGCAACGAGGTCGAGATTATTAGCAATTTGAAGCATAGGAATTTGGTTCCACTTAGGGGATGCTGTGTGGTAGACGGAAATGATGACGATTATGATGAGATGAGTGGCCAGAGATATCTTGTCTACGATTACATGCCAAATGGTAATCTTGATGATCACCTTTTCCCATCGCCTGATAACCAAAGTGGGAAGAAGACATTGACCTGGCCTCAACGGAAAAGCATTATTTTGGATGTGGCAAAGGGGCTTGCTTATTTGCACTATGGGGTGAAACCTGCAATATATCATAGAGACATTAAAGCGACAAACATTTTGCTGGATGGAGACATGAGGGCAAGAGTCGCAGATTTTGGATTAGCAAAGCAAAGCAGAGAAGGACAATCCCATCTTACTACCAGGGTTGCCGGAACTCATGGCTATTTGGCTCCTGAGTATGCACTTTATGGACAGCTGACTGAAAAGAGCGATGTCTATAGTTTCGGAGTGGTTGTTTTGGAAATAATGTGTGGGAGAAAGGCTCTTGATTTGTCTTCTTCAGGATCACCACGGGCATTTTTGATAACGGATTGGGTCTGGTCTCTGGTAAAAGCTGGGAAGATTGAAGAGGCATTTGATGCTTCACTGTTGAAAGATGGAGAGTCTACAAATTCGAACCCAAAGGGCATAATGGAGAGATTTGTGCTGGTTGGGATACTGTGTGCTCATGTTATGGTGGCTCTAAGGCCAACCATTTTGGATGCACTGAAAATGTTGGAAGGAGATATTGAAGTTCCCTCCATCCCAGACAGGCCAACTCCCCTGGGACACCCAACGTTTTACGGAGATTGCAACATTTTCAGCATATCACCTGCCTTAAGTGGGCCCCAATTGAACTCTGGAGACATGCTCAGGTAACAGAAGTTGAGAAGAGTTGAATGATTGACCCCATATGTTTAGACTGCTTAAAAGGTGCATGGATTAAGTAGTTCTTCATTGGGCATCCTTATGAAAAAGTAAGAGTTGTTTTTTGTAAATTACTGTGTGTAAAAAGGTCCCTGTTCTGTATATAGTCTTGTAAGAGTAGCATTATCAAGAGGCTATTCACGTGACCTCTGAAAAAGAACACTCCAGCTCAACTGGGCCAATTAGGATATGGTTCTAATTACAATAGATATATGGCTTTCAGTATCTCTGCTGGATCAGATTTGATAGTTGTACTCCTGTTCTGTCTTCTCAGAAAGTTGGACAATTAGATAGTCAAATTCACTTTTTAAGACAGGAAGATGCTAAATTTGATATCTGTATATCGCATTATTCTTGTGTCTTTTCTTCCTTTCAGTGGTGAATATGGGCAATAAAAATATCCTTAAAATTTAGAGGAGTATACAGTGCTTGAGAACTGATCTTGGGTCTTCCATTCATGTGAAATGAAGTTTAGTTGGCTAGAAGACAAGAAGAAACTGAATAAAATGATCAATTGGGGGATATAGATCTCCTCGTTCTTGTCTTCACTTCCCATTTGTTGGTGTTGACGACTTGGAGAAAAAAGTCCTATGAGACCTTATGGAGAAGAAACCTAAAAGAGAAATCAAGTGATAATTTGATATTGGATGTTCCATTACAAGAGAATTTGATAGCATACCTGTTGCTGTTCTACTTCGTCTTGGATAGCTATTCTATCTGCAATTACATTCACAAGGGTTTACACTTGTGAAGCCAGTAGCTTCTCTGCTGAAGTTGTGTTTAATGGCTTCACATGCTGCAGGTTTACTCAGAGAGCCAAGGATTTCAATGGAAGTTGAATATCCAGGGGACTCTATATATTTACTTCTTTTTTTTAAATCTTCCTTTTGTTGTCTTTGTTAATATATATGTCGATACGAAATAGAATAGTTCTGGTAATTTGCTAATGCAGGAGAGGAAATAGTGTAGTTGAAAGGTGAAGTCACTGCTTGGTGGTGTGCTAGGTGGGTATTTGTTACAATTTACCATCAGATTATCTGAGGCCAGGGTAACAACATCTCTTTTTTTGTCTATACAAAAAGAAAGATCCTGTTCTAGTTTTCCACGTAAGTAACAAATCATTGGCGGCGTAACATTTACAATCTATAGGTGTTTTATTGATGAGCCGCAAGCTCTGGTGCTCGCATTTTGCCAATGCCCATGGCGATTGGAGTAATCATTTCTCAGAATAGCCTCCATTTTCTTCATTTCAAAGTTCTGCCGACAAAAGACCGTTCTCTCTTGATGCTTTGTGTCACAGAATGAAATGCTAGTCGAACTTAAAATGTTTTAACAAGAGGCAAAGTCTCGATCTTTTGTGTAGTTCAACCGGAATGTGAAGATTAGAACTCTTTTGCCGGCCTTTGAATGGCAGCAGTTAAGACTACTGTTTCGATGACGTCTTTCATTATTTTATGCCAGCTTAGTCCTGTGTCCAAATTAGCTGGTAGATTGTATGCCGGGCTCTGTATCTGTCGTCTGCTCTTTCCTATTCTCTCATAGCTTGATGGAAGCAAATCGTATTCTGCATTTGCATTTCTGCGACCGTGATGTCCAATTTTTTGGCTGTTCTCTTTGTATTTTTATGGGGAAAACGTTTCGCATATTCATCAATGATTTATGCAGGGTTGAAGTAGTCTCCACGCCTTTCAAACATCACTATATAACAGATAAATACAATGCGATGGAAGACAAAAAGAAAAAAAAAGGTCACAAGCCAATCCAACCAGGCTCTCTCTAAAAGCATGAATCAATATCAAATTCCTCAAGAAAGCGTCCAAACTGCCCACCATCTTTGATGTCATGGCCTGCTTTTGGCATCCAAATGAAATCTGAAAAGCATGTAAAGCTCATATCCTGTCCATAATGCAGGCGATAATAGGTATCCAAAGCAAACACTGACTACTAGTGGTGGCAAACCGGTAGAGAGATCGGACCGGCTATTTCGATTACTCCAAATGAAATTTACGTCGTTTTCTTTTCTTGCAATTGAAGTTCTTCAAAAGAATGGTGACACAATCGATTTTAATCTGGTCAGGCATAAAGAACATTATGAATTTGAAGGTTTATTCCCTAAAGAAGACTAAAAGATTGATGCCACTAGAACTAATGTCTGTCGACCTCCATACTGCTGGATTTAAATTAGGGAGAGTAATCATCTGCGAGGGACCGTCATTAGGAAGTAACAATCCGCTTTGAAATATTTGTGAAGTCAAATTAAATTTGTGCAGTCAAGTTCTCAAAAACAAGGAGCATAAATAATTTGGATACAAGTAACTGTGAAGCTGAGTTGCCATCGCTTGATGGAAGAAATGCCTGTGTAGCTAACCCTGAAATAAAACGTTGTAAGAGACCCTGTACTCGTCATTCCTCATGGATTGAGTGAATATGACTAAATCAGTAAATCACTTCGTTTTCTCGTGAAAATATCGAAAATACATTGAAATTTCAAAAGGGTCTGTTAACAGTGTGTCCGAGACATTCGTTAGGTATATTTAATGAGGAAATATTTTGATTTTCTATACATCAATTAATGATAACACAAATGAGGTGCTGCATTGAAATTAAAGTCCTTGTGTTTAACAAGTGCCCCAGTCATTAACAAAAATCCATTTTCAAATTCATACATTGATTATGCTGCTCAATCAGTCTCTTCTGTCTATGATGATCTATATCTCTAGTCATCACCTCAGCTGCAAAAAATTGTCAGGTTCCATCAAAAGCAAAATTGCAAGATAATTCCACGGAAGAAACTGACCGCATCTTGGTAGATGTTAGACTCATTAATGTGAAAGAATAAAAAATGGTAAAACTTCCAATGGAGAGGATCAAATTTGTGCTTTTCCAAGCATGGTCAGTCTGAAGATCAGCTGCCGCCATTATCCGGCACCGCAATGACAAAGACCCAAATCAAGAATCACGAAGTAACCAGAAAGTTATCTTGTCTTTGAACATTGGGATATAATCAGATGCATATGAACTTGCATTCATCTGTATAGAGAAAAGAGAATATCAATGCAATGGAATTTTTGTAGGAACTGGCAGTCAATTTATGAATATGCACATTTGAGAAAATAGACTAAAAAGGATAATTAAGTGTAATTATGCTGGCTGCTTTGACTTGATATACTGATATGTATAGTTCAGAAAGAAAAATCCAGTAAAAGTCCATTGCTTAGGGTTACAGCATTTGTATTTCCGTACTAAATAATATTAAGTGTGTGTGCATATCTATATTGTTAGACCAAAGTCATGACGTGGTAATACTCTTAATGAAATTTTGCTTTAGGTACGGAATTCATACTTTAAACTGCTGAAAGAAACTATATGCCAATGGTGGTGAAAGAAATTAGCCCTAGAACACGTACTGATCTTCAAAGAGAAAAGAATAAGCAAATAGATAAAGAAATTATCCAATTAGCACATACCTGGATGTGTAAATGGAAGCAGACTCGATCATGCGGAACTTCAACAGTGGAGGCATTCAAAATGCTAATGCCTTCGGCTTCTAAATTCCACAAAAGATTGGAAAACTCATGGTTTCGCTGGTCCCTCTTCATACATATCTGAAGGACGAGTTCACCTTTAGCAATTTCATGCACTGAAATAGTCGGACGACCATCATTACTTTCCGATGATGTGTGAGAGCTATCATCAATGACTAATTGCTTGTTTTGATCAATCGCAGATAACGTATTTTCCTTCTGGAGGGTTAGCTCCTCGATTTCCTTCTTGATCTCTGGAATGTACCCAAGTACCCCATCTATTAAAGCCGGGGCACCCCGTTTCTTCTGCAATTTTATATAAGCATTGTTAATTCATTGTAAGATTTGTACAAATAAATAAAGTCATAGTAAACTGCGAGAGCGCTGAAATTTTTTCTCGCTGCAAGATTCCAAAAAATTGCTCACACATATATGAGTACAAACAGTTGACATACATAAGTTTCGCAAAGGAATAAACATGACCACCTCTGTTGATGAAGCCAGTGGATATATTCAATATCTGGGGAAGCAACATATTACCTAGCTAATTGATAATTCAAGTAATTAACGATCCAACCTACATTAAATCTCATTTTTCATATTTTCTGCATCATCAAGATTTGATGTTTTTCTCACTTTCTTTTGCTTCATTCACGCTCAAGAGAATATGTTAACCGTGAAGATTTGCCTCAATGGCCGCTGCTTCAATCTTGATCCTGGAGTGATGGAGATGGGTCAATTGGTGCTACACTAGGAGGCAGGAAAACAAAAGCGAGAGAGAATAATTAGAGTAACGGGGAGGAGGTGGAGAAGGAAAC
This sequence comes from Metrosideros polymorpha var. glaberrima, assembly GCA_001662345.2. NCBI lineage: Eukaryota > Viridiplantae > Streptophyta > Magnoliopsida > Myrtales > Myrtaceae > Metrosideros > Metrosideros polymorpha. The sequence goes on from BCNH02000009.1 coordinate 21,009,513, forward strand.
CTTGGATGAAGGAGAATGAGGGAGCAAATCAGCTAGTGTCGAGTAGCAGGTATTGAGATTCATCCTCCTCACTCTCTCCTTGGCATTGTGGTCTTCCTTCTTCTTCTCCCCGGTCATCTCCGTCGCCATTTCAGTCTCGCAGCTCATCACTGATTTGCTGCTTCTGGCCACTCCTAATTCTCTTGACTTGGCCAACTCAAGCATTAATTCGTTGTTCATGTCATTGTCCCTTTCTATGATAGCAGCTGCTGAAAATGATGATGTGCTGCATTCTTGGGGGATCGCAATCTTCTGCAATGTGCCACCACGAATCTCTGGTCGGTTCGATAAATTGTCACTCTCAGGAAAGCTTGGATATCGATCGGTTTGTGATAAATATTGGTCTTGCTGATTGAGAAAGGTGCTTGCACTGGGACCCTCATTGTTGCTGGTTTTGTTTTCTTGTAGAATTAGTTGCCATAAATCATCAAGCGATTCCAGGGGAAGAATTGGGTGGGTTCCAGATTCTATAGGATTAGGGTTATTGGGGTTTTCAGGAGGTGGAGGAAGAGACATATATGAAGCTGGTCTGCAGCTAGCTAGAGAGAGATAACTCAGTAGATGAAATCTCTTGAGAAGGAAATTAGAAGAACGGTTCTGGGTTGAATTGAAGGCATGGAATACTAAATTTCAGATTCTCCAATGAACATCACTGAAGATTAGTGCAGTACAAGAGCCATGGGGGGGACCATAATGTGATCCAGTCTCCAAGGTCAAGAATGAATACGAGCCCTAGCTAGAGCTACAATTGTGTGAAGAGAAATAATAATAACAATAATAACAATAAGTGTTATAGTTATTATTATAATAATGGAGAAGAATGTGAGAGCTGAAAACCCTAGATTTGAGGCATCTTTCTTGAATAGTGAAGAAATTACCAAAAAATCAAAAGCATAATATGTGGTCACATATTCACAGTGATGAGAGGGCTAATATGCGGATTAACCTATGCTAAGCAATCGCAAACATTTGCCCACCCATGCACACTGCTTTCATGAAATCTGACTGAGATGAGAGACATACCAAGAAAATTCTATGGCATATGTTAAAGAACAGATTCCAAGAGAGAGAGAATGAGTTCTATTCTGCAACACCATTTACGAGAGAGAGAGAGAGAGAGAGTTCTATGTTAAAAAACAGATTCCGGGAGAGAAAGTACGAGCTCTATTCTGCAACACCATTAGAGAGAGAGAAAGAGAGAGACAGAGATGAGAGAAGGGTTACCTCTTATATTGTCATCATTCCAAAGGAGGATTCCATAAGCTAAACAATTCCCCAAACTTGGCAAAGTCAATGGGTCGTGAAAGAAAATGACATTCACAGAAAAAAACAGATTATCATTAGTAGAATGCAGTAGAGAGAGAGAGAGAGAGATTCGTGGAAAATGAAACATCGAGCTCTCCAAGACACCCATTACTTGAGAAAGGAACTAACATACGAATATAGAATGCGTTTGACGTGCTACCAGGGCAACAAGCGCTGTACCTCCAACTAATAAACAAAATTATCTTAGTTTTGCAGTACAATTGAACCAGAGAGAGAGGGAGAGAGAGAGAGCTTCCTATAGTAGTACACTCTGCCATTGGTACGCACCAGTACGAGCATCTTCTCTTCTTCCCTCTATATATCTCCTCTCCGAACACACCACTGTTTACATCCATTTGACTTCTCACGTTCATGCCTTTGTCGACCCTCGACGAGTATAGCTTTCAGATTCCAAGTTTTTAGCTAACGTCTCCATTCATCGTCCTCGCATGCCGATGCCTGTCCAAGGCTGTTCGAGACGAGAGCAAACCCGGTAACAGTGAATTTGAGAAGGATCAGACCGGTCGATCTTTTTGTATTAAGTGTATCAATGTGTAGTTTAAAGTTGTCATGTTGGGCACAAAACAGATTGAGTTTTACCAACCCTGACTATTGTTGTTTTATCCCCCACAAAATACGAATTTATTAGGTACTGAAAATTTCGACAGTCATTCGTAAGGGTGAAAAATCCATTGGTAGAAAACAATCGAAAACCTTTTCTCAGGGAATTTACCGAAAACGTTTATGAGATTACCACTTTTTTTATAGTTAGTATAGTACCAATATTAGTACTTACTTACTTACAAACTTTCGTTTGCATTACTTATCATTGCTTCAAATATACTAATTCTTTTTGAAATTACCAATCAAGATTATTACAGTGATTTATCAACTTTTATAGGATTAAATTACCAACTAATTTTAGGTTGTCGACTCTTGTTTGAATTACTTACCGATGTTTTTTTTTTTTAATTTATCAATTTTAATTTCGAGTTACCAAATTTTCTTTGCTTTGATTGGTAATCCATCTACTCATTTATTTTAGAGATTGCGGATCTAAATTAATGTGACTTGCCAATTTTTGCCCCATTAAATTACCGCATAGACTAATTCAAACCATCCAAACGTTTGACATAAATCTGTGGTATCATTTTATATATTAGATATAGGAGGAGTTGATAATTTATATATACATTGGTAACTAGCTCAAATTAGAGATTGTAACGGAAAGTTAGTTGGTAATTTAATCATAAAAAAGATATGGCAAGTAAGGCATGTGAAAGTAGTAACTTAATAGAAAGTTGGTAAATTAAAACAAAAACAAATATACGTCGGTAAGCATTTCAAATTAAAGTTGATAGCACAAGCCAGCTTTGTAACTTAATTGGAGAAAAGTTAGTAAGTCACGTAAGAAAAAGTTAGTTGTTTTATATAATAATTGATCAATTTAAGGCGTTGCGTTGCTAGGAAAGGTAAATAAAAGTTTATAAAAGATTAGAGGAGTTTTTTGTCAGATATAAGAGAAGTTGGTCATTTAAAAATAAAAAACCAAATAAATGTTGATAACTAACTCACGTAGGAGTTGATGATGAAAGTAGTTGATAAGTTAATTAGAGAAAAGTTGGTAATTTCTTTTCTTTAGGGTTAATTTGTTTCGTGGAAAATTTACGGTCAAGATAAATTTTCTTTATTTTCCGACATTTGGATCATTTAGGAAAATGATTGAGCGGAGAATCTTTTCATATTTGATGGAAAGTTTATGTTTAAATTTAGGAAAACGATTTCCCTTTCTTAAAAATCAAAATCAATTCTCAAATTACGACTAAACCCCGATGCTTGAGCGCAAGGATTCGGCACGGATCCTCGGTGGCCGAGCCACTGTTCCATAGAGGCTGGCTCCCGTCCCTCAAAGTTGGGCCCAAAACCCCAGTGACTTACCCATGTCCCCGTCGGCCGTGGTGTGGTACCCGGCTCCCATGCCCAAGCCATCAGCTTTCAGGCCGGAGTTCACCGAGGATAAGCCCGAGTTCCGCACGATTGGCCCCAGAAACCCCATCTCCAGCGCTTGGGCTTGAAGATCCTGACGGTCGAGCCCTGGTCCCAAGGGGAACTAGCTTCTAGAGCAATGAGATTTCTCAATAAAATTATTGGATCTAACAAACACGTCAGCTTGCTTTACCAGATTTAGAACTGGATGGCTTCGATTAAAAGATATATGTAAGTTCAAGGACTTGGTTGGACAAATTAAAAATTATAAAGACTTTCATTAGGAAAAACACACAAATAATTTAGTAAACAAATATATGTAGCCCTTATATCACACAAATAGTGCATATCTCTTTAGGAAAATTTGTTTTCATTTTCAAATGATGGGAAATAATTTCCAACTAAACCTCATTCCAATGATGGAAAATAGTTTCCAGTTAATTTTCAATTTTCAATTAAACACAGAAAAATGTTGTCATTATCTTGAAAAATAGCTTTAAATATCTTCTAGAAATGTCAATATTTTTTTGCAAAACAAACCGAACATTATTGTTTAGGTTTGATCATTTAAACATCGTAGTAGTCTGACAAAGAAAAACATCATAGAAGGATATTATCTTTTCTTACCAACGTGACACTTATAATTTCATGAGAGTTACCAAACAAATGTGCGTAGCATGTGGATCAAGTTCTTATGAGTCATTCAATCAACAATGCTTTAGCCTTTTTTTTTATGTAAGAAAAAATTATCAAAAAGATCATAAACCTATTGCACTTTTACCAATTCAATCCTAAATCTTTCAATTTTGCTGATTCAGTCTTAAACATTTTATGATTTGTCGATTCAGTCTTAAACCTTTCAATGTTATGATTAATTTGGCAAAATTGAAAGGTTTAAGACTGAATCGACAAAAACACAATATGTTTATGACTTTTTTAACAATTTTTCCCTTTCCAATTGAAATGCCAGCTTCACCGTCGAAGCTTTAAAGCGAAAATGCTGGGATACTTCGATTGAAATTAGTATACGGTTGGTGGGGCTAACAAAGTGGTAGAACATGGAACACAAATCTCGTACTCAACATTCAAAGCATTTATTCTCACAATTAATGAATTTGTTTGGGAGCACAAATCACTTAAAGTGATAAATAAGTATATATTTTTTTATGACAATCGCAACAAATTTATAATTTATAGATAGTTTGAGATTAAAAAGAAACTACTCGAACGATAAAAGTTCGTGCATTATCGTTGTCGTTATCGTCGTCATCGTCGTCATTATTATTATTTTGTTGCGTGATTATTATGGAGATTATCATGCACTTGCTTTCGTGAAACGAAAATGTGATATTTTCATCGTTCGATTTCTCAATGGCGACTGAACAATCAACGGCTCATAGAGAGAGAGAGAGAGAGAGAGAGGGCGCTTCGTGATTAACGTGCGCACGGGTCAGGAAGAGAGAACGGTCAAAGCCCCCAACGCAAAGACAATAAAAGGAAAAAAAAAAAAAAAGGGAAAAAGAAAAACAATTCGGGAATTATTGGATCGCAGGTTATTCTCGGATTTCGAACTTTTCCTGGAAGAGCCGGAGAGAATCGAGTGAAGAAAGAGAGGGAGAAGAGAGTGGAGGAGGAGGAGGAGATGGTGGTGATCGCGTAGGAGGAGGGGAATGGATCCGGAGCAGACCTTCATTCGGGTCCAGGAGCGGTTCTCGCAGATCCTGACGCCTCGGCTCAGAGCTGCTTTGGAGTATGTCTACCTCTTCATTGCCGTCACTCTCTTCTGCATCCTCGTCGTCATGCACGCCAATTACGTTCAGCAGGTACCCCTCCATCGTCGCTCGCCCCTTGTTCCGAGTTCTTTCTTGTGTTTGGGTTTCGTTCGCCGAATGGCTTGATGAATAGGGTTATGTACAGTTCTTTTGGTTACTCATCGCGGTGATTGCAGTGTGACGATTTGGTGAGATAGAGGATTAAGCCATGCGGGTTTTGCATGGGCGAGAAATTGGTGCGGGTTTGAGACAAATTGGACGTTGGGGGGTTATTTAACACTCTCATGTTGTGGGCGAGCATCTTGATTCCGGATGGTCATGCATATCTTATCCCGTGTGGGGGTGATGATCTGTTGAAGTGTAGCCTTAAGTTACGCAGGTGGCGTGCTTGCCATTAACGATTTCGAGATTCAAATTTGTGAATGATTTTGCTTAACCTTAAGTTTAATGCCAGTACGTGTTTGGGTAGTTGCTATGACCTCTTGCTGAGTGATGATCGCTGGGAAGTGAATCAAAATGAAATCCATATCTTTCATCTAGCGAGGTCCAACTTTAGAATAAACAGGAGTTGTCTGTACTGCTTGTCTTGGGAGAGAGTCTACTCTCTCTCTCTCTCTCTCTCTCTCTCTCAAGCGTGAGCTTTGGTTCGTCACTTGTTTTGTTCAGTTGGTGGTATTCTTTCTACTGCATCCCGCGTTTCATCTTTCAGTCAACTAAATAGTAAACACAACCACATGTTTTAGATAATTTAAGATATGCTTATCTCTACTCTTTTAGTGTTTTTGCACTTTGGCTATTGTGATATAAGACTGAAATTTAGTTCTTGTTATCAGCCTGGCTGTTCTAGTGAGTTCACTGGAGTCAAAACAGCAGATGCCCAACTCTTTCATATCAAGGTATGCGATCGTTTTGCTGTTTATTCCAATTTGACTCTACTTTTGCTCTCTTGTCTCTATTATCTTCCCTTCTTTTAAATTGTACTTTTTCCTTATACTCGTATTTAACCCCCCACTCTGAATCCCTTTTTGTCCTTTGTTTTCTGCTTTTGTGGGTTGATATTTTTTCCTTATGCCTTCTCATTCGTGATCCGGTCAATAAATACTTTTAACCTGTTTGGAACCTGTGACGAGCAGTTATTGAGGTTTGGGGTGATGGGAAGAGTTTAATGATTTTGTGTTGTGCTGACGTAATAGTAGTTTGATTTTCCTTGACATAATGAACATTTTCCTTGTGGAATCTCGACAATCATATGGTGTCCACACATATTTTGGGTCAACTATTCTCTATCAAATTTAGTCTTCTTTACTTTCCTGCCTTTATTTGGTTGCCTTAATAAGTTGTCAATTTTAACATGTATTTCCGTTTTATGTAGTTGCATCAGTAAATGATCAGTTTCAATATGCAGATATGTAATAATTGCCAGTGATGTCGCATACCTTGTATTTCCGATTTACGTAGTTGCATCAGTAAATGATCAGTTTTGATATGCAGACATGTAATAGTTGCCAGTGATGTCGCATACCTCTGGTATGATCAAAGATATAAAAGTAGAGGAGCTGCTGTTAACTTGGAAATACTGGTTGGGGCTGTGGGAACAGGCTGTTTATATGATTCGGCAAACTTGATGCCTTGATAATTTGGGACTGTGAAATGAGTGGAGAAAAGCTCAATGGAGTGCGTGACAATTGGTAGCTAATTTTACAGTTATGGACATATGTTATATTCAGAACTTGTTTTATTATAATACTTTTCCAGACCAGTCTTTATATTTAGATTTGGTGGCTCAAATCCTTTCTCGCCCTTTGCCAAATGTGAAGTGTCATCATTTATTGACCTTTAACTTCTTTCTACTGCTGTAGATTACCAGTGTAGGCTTGTGGTCACAAAATGCGACTGCATTGGACAGGAGAGATCTTCCTGTTTCTGAACATGCAGAGGGTGAAGTTGAAGTTCAGAATGTAGATGGAAAGGGATTGACACTTCTGGCTGCAAAGTATTGGTTAAACTGGATTGTCTCAGGTGTTAGACGGGGCAAACTAGTCTTAAAGTTTTGGAAGACTGACAATGAGCTATCTGACCATCAAGCGGAAACTTGTCCTAGCAGCCAGAATTCTAAGTCAGCAGATGACGAAGCAATTGGCAGAATTGATAAAGAGGAGTCTCGGTATAGCTTTCCTTTATCCGCCAAGGAAACATTTAAAGCTGCTATTGCTCACTTCGGCAGGAAATGGTACAGACGTTTCTCATTCATATGGAGACTTGTCAAACAAATCGTCGGAGGTTTCTGGAAGTTGTGGGTAAGTGGACTACAAATGTTATCGGTTTTTACTAATATATTTGTGCGCACAATCAGCTCTCATTTTTACACCTTGTTGCTTTTGGTTAGGCAATTTTGATGATGGTGAAAAAACGAGGCAGTTTTGACCTCTATTAGCTGGCATTTGGATGTACAGCCATCATAGGAAGAGTAGATTACTTGACTTATAAAATTTTGAATTAGGGTTTATGTGTGTGCCTTGATTTAATTGGGTCTTAGGTATTCATATCGGGATTTTGGGTGATGAGAAATTGAAGTGATTCACAATTCTTATCGAATTAAGATTCTAAGCTTAACAGCAATCAATTCTATGATTTGGCGACTCCACTCTTCAAAGATCCTCTAGCAGTCTTCCGCTTTCCCACCCCTCCAGACCCTTGAGCTGTATAAGCTAGTTATGTGCTGCCCATTTTAAGTGGTGGACAACTCGACTGCTCTTTAAGGAGTTCCGTTGAGCACCTGGACCTGCTATTCAGATTGAGCTTGAAATTCTGTATTGCACGTTTGGAGGAGGGCTATGTGTTGCTTTAATTTCGGGATTGTTTCGTCATGGCAATTGTTCCTTACTGCATGTGGCCAGGGTACCACATAAGCATCACAGCTCATGTTTGACAATGTTGTGTGCTATGCTATCTTTTGGACCTTAAATTTTTTCAGCTGGCTCTCTTATTAGCTGGTTCTGACATTTGATGTATATTTTCCTTTTATGTTTATCTGGCATGTCATTTCATAGTTCCAAGGTAATGCTCTATGTATGAAATCTCTCCGTGTTTCAGAGTGGTTACAGATGCAAAATGATTGCTTCAATCAATGTGCCAATTTCCTGAGGCTGAAATCGAAATTTTTACTGCAGAATATTGCAGGTGTGCACTTCAACATCGACATACCCAAGTGGCTGCACATACTTCATCTAGATAGGATCAACTTATATGCAGGTAAAGAGTTGCAATATTGTGAATTTTTAGTACACACATAGCATGAGCCTAGATGTAATTCTATCCTTCACCAAGTGAACTCTATAACTTGTAAATAGGTTGGCATTCCCTTTGTGTCACTTTATGAGTTTCTTTTACTGATAAGAAAAAAGAAATTGCAACTTTTAGTGTCCACTATTGTTTAAAAAAAAAAAAATTCACTTTGAGTTTTCGTACATATATAAGACGGTTAAGATAAACTAGCCTATGTACTTTTCTATTGTGGCACTCTATATCTCATTAACATTGCATTTAAAACAATGAAAGTGGAACAGATAGCATTGCGTGGTTTTCTCGCCTTCTCGTAAGTACTATTAGATTCATTGAGAAGTCTTTTGCCATGTTACTTGCACTTAGGCTGCGTTGGGTCGTTTGGACTTTTTTGGTCGGATAGGATAATGACAGTGTTTGTAATATCTTATACTGTGTTTGGTAGATGTCCGAATTCTTCTCCCTCCCCCCCCCCCCCCCCCCCCCCCCCCCCCCCCC
>BCNH02000009.1:21018479-21062186 GCA_001662345.2 Metrosideros polymorpha var. glaberrima
CACCTGTCAAGCCACTGTTGACATTGTCTCATTTCGTCGTGCCATCGCCAGTTGTCATCACGTCCCCTAGCGGTGCCCAGTCATCAACATGTGGCGCCCAGTCAGCCACCATCTCTGTCCAGTCTCAATCCTCGACACTGCGACCCTTGTGACCTCACAATTGCCTCAGATGGTGTTGTTGGCATTGGGCGACATCAGATGATCTTTGAACCTCCTGTTGCACTCTAGGATCTCCACCATCCCATTTAAGCATCACCGCAAGTCGGCGTAGTTGGCGGTGAACGCGGCGAGGGAAACCCTAGAGTGGCGAATTGCGTCGAGCAGCTTGGGTTCAATGAAAATCTCGGTCTCCACTTTGTCATTGTCCCCGAAATAGTAGATTCCCAATGTGTGGAAGAGGTGGGCCACGAAGGTCTTCCTTATGTCCTTGCCTCTGAAGCTCATGAAAACACTATACTTCCTTTGATGAATTGAAAGCAAAAGACGGAATGTGTCGCTCGATGTCTTTGCTTCCCATGAGGACAATGCATGATTGAGGGAGAGACTGAAAATGGTGGAAACTTTTCCTCGCAGTCGAAGTATATATGTAATAGAGATGGCACACAGGTTGTTAATGAGAAGGACGATGAATGAAAGCTCTGCCATGTCCACCAAATTTGGGCGAAGGTGGAGATGTCGAACAAGAAGCTCTGGTGGGGGAACACAATTGGTTGGCCGGTAGTTGGAGCTCACGACTAGCGGCTGTTGTGGCGGCGGTCCTCCGTAGTGGCCGGTGTACACCATAAATATGAAAAATCCTATCCACCTTCATCCCACCCTGAACATGGGATTTTTTATCTGGTTTATATCCCTTTTTTATCCAGCCTTATCTTGTCTTTGACAGCAACCAAAAACCAGATAGGATATTATCTGGTTAAAATTGTCCTATCGTAACTTTCATCCTCACCACCAAATGTTGGCTTAGATCTTTATGTGCTCGAAGCTCACTATATGTTTGTGAGTACTATCTGGCAATCAGTGTTAGCACTTACTGCTGGTGCAGATTCTGGATTTATCCATTCTAGTTGTTTATATTACAATTGGTCAAGAAAGTTGGTTTTTCCTCTCATACTTTATTTAATAATTTTCTCTTATCGTGTCCTGCCATTTGTTGCAGTGCAGTTGATTGAAAAGAGAATTCAAGCTTTTGAACCAACGTACTTATACACCATGGAAAAGGTATGATGACAGTTATTTGTTCTTGTCCTTTGCATCACAATTTTGCTGAATCACTTGTGGCGTGATCGTTTATTTTTTGACTGAAAGAGTATGTACTAGGGTTTAAATCTCAATCTAGTTGGACCAAGAGAGTACTTTTTTCCCTGCAGGGATATTTTCTGCTGCCTGAAAATGCTAAGACTGAGCACAACATTCGTACGGTGAATATTAGCATATCAGCTCAACATTCTTGCTTTGGCAACAGGTTAACTTCTTTAACTTAACATATTTTTCATCTGCTTTACAGGAAGGAAAAAAAACTATTGTTTCTTAGGTCTTATATGTCTATTATATGATTTTAGATAATTTGTCAATTACCATTGCTTTGACTTAGCTTTTGGCTTTAAAATTTCAAGAGCCTGTTCTTAGTCCAAGGGCGACGAGATTTTTGTTATGCATGTTTATTAAATATATATTCTGGATGGATTTCCATCTTGGTAATTTTTGCCGATGTCAATCACGATCTGCTCCTTCCCGCTCCAGTGAAGCGTGGTCTCTGGGTTACATTTTATGATCATCCAGATACATAAGGTCATGGGTGCTTGTTTTATTAGAAATGATCGTCCATATAAAAAAGGTCACAGGTGCTTGTGTAATTAGAAATGAAATATTGTAAAAGTATTTACCCATAAAGCCGATATCAGAAGATAGTTTTTCTGCACTATCATAAAGCGTCTCTTGGCGGACACTCGACACACTAGGTTGGTATGATCATATATGGCCACTATCAAAAGTACAACTGACTCTCGTATGAAAATGTGTTACTTTAGGAGTTGGAGTACCGTTCACATTTCTGGCTACATTTTTAAACCTATTGTGGCAATTTCAGGTGGCAGCAACTTCTGATAAACAAATTTGTTGGATATGATACCATTTTGATGAATAGTTTGTTGAACTCTTCTGAACAAGGTATTTATATGTTTCAGCAAGAATAGTGGTTTTCCTTTCGTGAATTTTCTTTCCAGTTCTCACGTGAAATTCAATTTACTAATGGGCATATGCTCTCAAGGAAGCCTGCCTCTCTATCAGATATGCAGTTGATTAAAATGTTCAGCACCATGTTAGGAGTCTTAGAGCATTTTTTAATATGAAGTGTTGAGATCAGGATACTTTTGGATACCAATAAATGTATGCTTTTCATACTTCAGAATACTGAAGAGAATTGAGAGGAGGCAAGTCTTAAGCATATGGTCTGCCTACTTTCTTAATCGGTTTTAATGAGAGTGTAGTAGCACTGCAGCAGTGTACTGCCATGTAAGAATTGGGTGTGGATAAAAGAACTACAAAACTTGTGAGAAAAATGATTGTTGTGTAAAATGAAAAATCTGCAAACATTACACGGAGAATCAATAACAGTTAATGGGGTGGTTTTGTATATGTGCATTACTCCGTTGTTCCCTTGATAATATCTTTACTTTTACTGATAAATTAAGGGAATGGTTTAGGAAGATATAAATAAAGAAATCAGTAGTTTTTTACAGGACTTTTTAGATTTATGAACAAAAGAAGGGGTTAGCAAGACATTTCTTTGAGGATATGTTGTGGAGAGTATTCAAATATGAAAGACAAAAGAGAAATGTTTCCCATGCTGCAGATCCTGTATGAGGCAAGCTACTATTTATGAAACTGTAGGCTGATGCTCCTGAAACCCTATTTTTCATCCATTTTCCTTGCCTTGGGATGATTAGGCATTGTACTTGTTGTTATCTTACCCTACCGTCTGATTATTGTTCACTGGATCTGAGATTATGTTGCCAATTTAGATTTTCATGTGTTCATTGGGGTTCAAAACATTATAGTGATAGTTTGACAGCCTTTGATGTTCCAGTATTTCAAGTAGAAGCTTTATGGTTCCCTTTGAATGGTAAACCTCCTGCAGGTCACCTGTACAATTACCAGACCAAGGAGTTCTTCAATCTTAGTTATGCGCACGAACCCCCGGAAGGTCCAGCAAGATTTGGAGGTTAGATTCGGTATTTTTCGTGTGTCTATGATTGTAGCAAAATGGCAATAAAGGAGATTTTTGTGAAAGAAAAATAAAGTCTGCTACGCTCCATTGTTCACATATATTTCTACAGCATAAAAATAGTCTGAGGTTTTAGGAGCATGGTTCTGGTTGGATTAGTGAGTATTATACTCGCTGGTTCCCTTGGACTTTGGAGTTTTCAATCTACAGTTTGTTGGTGAAAGAAGAACCTATCAGTAGAATTGATGCCAAATCACCTAGAAGGCAGGAATGGTTTAGCGTGTTTGGAATGGCCGTGGCTTTTAACTTGGTTTTAGATATTTACATTAGTATTTGAGTGTTATTATGGACTATTGTGAATTGAACATTTCAAAATTCTTACTTGAAAACACGTACTGCTAAAGTCATTTAAGCTTTTCAGGAATTTATTACGCATTTCTTCCCCATAAGACAGGTCTTTTTTTTTTTTCCCTTCTGGTTTCTCTCTCTCTGGCTTTTGTGCAAAAAGCATATCAACTTACCAGCAGTTCCACAAGCTAAGTAATATGGCCAAGCCACCAATTATCTCTATCTGATACGAGTGTAGTATCAGTTGATGTGGAAGTTTTCAACATATGAAATGTTTACGGTACCAATTTTACATAAACATACATGTTGGACCCCTGTAGAACATGTTCGTGGTACAATTATGAAACATCTTTCCCGTCAGAAGTAAAACCGTTGGCACAATGCTTACCTGTTCTGTAAGAGTCATCTTTTCCAGTATGAAATCTGAGTTTAAGCCATTGGATGCTTAAATAACATGTGCCTGTTAGTTTGACGTAAGAAAATGAAGTGTGATGTTAGTGGAAATGTATGGCTGGATGTTGGTTGTTTAGATATAGTTTGGCCTTATGAGTTCACGTGCAGGGATGTGAATTTTACTTTCCTTTAATCTGGCTGAACACTAAACCTTGCTTTAGACTTGGTTTTAATTGGGTAGATGTTTCCTGACTAACTTCTTTGAAGACATGTGGCCCCTTATAATCAATTAGTATGGCTGTTAAAAGTTCCTTTACAAAATTACTAGCGCCGTTGGACTACTTAACAATATTGAAGATTGTGTCAAAGCAAGGTATTTGTGATATTGATGAATGTACAGAGCGAAAACTATATGGAAAATCGTTAGCTTGAGAGTTGATAGTTATCAACCTTATAACTTTTGGTTAATTTGTCCTTGTTTATTTTTAAGAGAATCTTGTCACTCAGTTTTCAGTTAATGATTTTCACTTGACAAGTACTGCATTTACTGCCCACTTGCAGACTATTTTGTGATGAAGTGTGGAGTGCTCATGATGTCTCTGTTCGTTTTTTTCACGACCACAATGTCCGTATCATTCACGTTGAGAGAGACACAAACCCGAATGCTGAAATTCACAGGTTTGTATTGGATCCCTGGCATGATGGAATGTATTGATCCAGGAACAGTGTAATAAGATTGCTGCATATATAAAAGTTGTCTGATGTACACTGCCAATTATATGAAAATCGTTGATTTTGTGAGTAGCTGTCTGGAGCTTATCTTCTCTCTGATTCGGGTTAGGGGGTCTATAGCTCTTCAGCTGGTGGCATCTTTTGAATTGCACCATCATGCTTCTTCTCTATTTTCTTCTTTCATACACTTCTATATAATTCTAAAATAATAGTCATTTGCAGTGCAGCTTCAACATCACGCAAGACATCGGCTTCCTACATTTCAACTGATATTTGTGCATGTCATAGAATCCCTTGTCTTTGTACCGGTGAGCATTATTGGTTCGAGGATGGTTTGACATTAGTATGGACACCCCATCAAATATTGTAAAATAGTACAGAAGCTTCTTAACAAGCAGTGAATTGGATTGCAGATCATGATTGGGATTCTCTTTTTCCTGTTCGAGTTTTATGATGACCAGCTATTGGCTTTCATGGTGTTAATTCTCGTGTGGTTATGTGAACTATTTACACTCATAAGGTATCTCTCTCTCTCTCTCTCTCTCTCTCTCTCTCTCTCGCTTATGCACCAGCATGAGGAGCTACAGGCATACACTCGTGTGCATAATAGACAAGCATGTATCCTTGCATGCCTGCATGTTTGTAAGCATTTGTTATATACACCATTGAGCTTATGCACTGTTAGGAAGTTTGCATCCTTGTATTTAATTGGGAAACCGATGCTTGCAGCCTTCAACTGTCAATAAAATTTTTTAAGAAGTGTGAGGATAAGTGTTGTTGGATGAAGGACAGTTTTCCACCATTCAGTGGATTAGATTGTTTCCTCTTTTGGTTATGTGGCAACCAAGATCGTGATAAATGCAATTATCTAGCAATTGAAGTTTGAATATTATTCCTCGCTAGTGAATTTATCAGATTCTCAAAGCAGGTAAAAATTACTGACCATAATTTTCACTATCTTACTTGGGAGAATAAGCACTTTTTTCCTGCAAAGTATCATTTACATTTTTCTAGATTTATCTTATGTAATCCAACATAAAGGGGAACCTTGAGTTTATTGACCATATGGAGGAAATAAACCAAATGCCGTACAATGACATAGGTGGATCCACGTGATGGACTCCTGGGAAAGGCTCCAGTGGTGTTGGTGGTTGGTATTTTCGTGTGAATTTGGAGTTTAGTTGGCATTCAGGATATGCAGGACTCCCGTACTTTTATGGCATAATCAAGCTGCATTTTGAGCAATCAAACCCAAGGGGTACAGGAAAAGATATGTTTCTCTTTTTTAATAGGGGAAAGAGATTGTTATTAGATGGAGCTGGAAAGCAATGAGGTTTGGATTATTTGGTTATATAACTTCTCCTTTTCAATAGTGACAGGTAGTAGCCGATATGAGCGGGCCCTGTTAATATTTTTAGCTAATATGTATGCTGTTCTTTTGTGCTGTGTCTTCTGCTGCTATGGATTGGGTAATAGATGGTTTAGAAGATTGTTCTAAATTTTTTAATTTGCAATAAATTCTTTAAGCTAAATTGAACATGATGCCCATTGTCCTGTGATGCATCGATGCATCTTTTCATACTAAACAGTATCATCGGGCCTAAGATAAAGACTTTACCTTTGAATAAAGACTAACAGCTAAAGTCTGATTATCCTTGCAGTGTCCGCACACCAATATCAATGAAGTTCTTTCCGCGGTTTTTCCTGCTCTATTTCCTGGTTTTCCATATTTATTTCTTTTCCTATTCTTATGGTACGTTTCCCTTTGCCTTTCTTTCTTTCGGATGCATACATGCATGCGCGCACGCATTTATGGAATGAGACTCTCATTTTAAGTGTTTCATGAACTTTTTCAGGTTTTTCATACTTGGCACTCTCTACAACGGCAGCATTCATGCAGCATCTAATCTTATATTTCTGGAACAGATTTGAGGTAATTGTAATATAGCAAGGGCTGCATTAGCTTATACCCGCAATTATGAAGCACGGTGTGTGGACCTATAGGTCAGAAAGATATTATTAGGATGTTATGCCAGGTGGTACTGCTTAGTTAAATGCATATCATTAGAATGTTGTACCTATAGTTTAAGGAAGCTCTGGAGAAAGAAACTATTCTATACTTAGGAATACTGTCTGCCTCTCTCCCTCTCTGAAGGCTTGTTTACATTGCTCACTTAGGTTCACTTTCTTGTATTGATGTTATAGGTCCCCGCTCTACAAAGGTTTATGCAAAATCGGCGGTCACAGCTTCAACAGCACCCAGACTTCCATATCACCTCCTCCACAATTCTCGCATCAACATTTCACATCACCAGACTAAACACTAGGAATGCAGGTCCAGCTAATGCAGACATGATAACTGGACCTGGACCTGGGCCTGGGCAGAGACCTGGGATAGATCTAGCCACGCAGGCGAATACCATGCGGAATGGTTTTGGGCTTCAGGAACAGGCTGAAACTGACAATGCTGGACAGCCCGACCTACGCCAAGCGGAGGGTGGTGCCAACCCGGGAACTATGAACTCCTTTAGCTCTCTCTTGTTGTGGATATTAGGTGGTGCCTCTTCTGAAGGCCTCAACTCGATCTTTTCTATGTTCAGAGATGTGAGAGACCAAGGACAAGTATATGCAGAATCCCCTAGGCATGAAAACCGCACGACTCCAAATGCTCGATAGCATAGGAAATGAAGATGATTCAACCGTCCGCTGAGAGAAATGCATCTTGATGTTGAAAGGTGAAAAAGGCAATAGGTGAATGGCATTCGCTGAGCTTTTGGTTGTACAGAAATTATATGTGCAATATATAGGTGAACCTCCAAAGAATATACTTCAGGATTCAAGTTGGGGGAGAAGGGAAGACTGGTGGATATGATTTGTCGATGTGGTTTCAATCTCAATTCCACACTTCCCTTCTTCAAAGATATAGTATCTCAATGAAGAATTGTGGCTCTTGTGGAACATGGTTTTTGTAGGGAAAGCTAATAATTCTGAACTGTTTGTTCCTTTTCTGGCACTGGAATATGAAACGTACCATCCTGGTCCAGTGTTCTGAAGGTGTATGTCCATGACTGATTGTCAGTATCAGGTTGTCCCAATCGACTGCTTTTGTATTATAGGAATGTTTGGGTACTTGTACTTGGCAGTGATAAAAGTTGTGAAAAGTCTAGTTGAGATTTTGACAAGGCGTGGACGAACACTTCACAATTACAGCACCTATAACAATTGATTGCTGAATTGCTTTTTGGAAGTCATCCCGCTCAAATGCAAATTTCTCAGCACAAACGCCCAAAAATATTTCTCATATACAGTAATGGTAAACCAAAATCATCTGGGTAAAATTCCCTTTTAGAGAAGATTCAAAATTAGATTGAGAATCTCTCTGCTCTAAATTGATGAAGGTAAATAAGAAAGAAGCAGAGAAAAAAGGGAAGCCGGAGGACTTTACTGGAGGGAAACGATTTTAAATTTGGGAGGCATGAAAAAAGAAGGGACAGGGCGTGAGTTTCTTTGTCGGTACTTCGGAGGTGGAGAAGCAGAGATTAGAGAAGTGCCGCGCGCATGGCAGAAGCTCACTCACTCCACTGGCACTAACCTGCGATTGGCCTGCGGCGAGCAATGATGATCACTCATTCTCAATTATCTGCCTTTTCTGCTTTTTAATCATGGCTCATGACCCCCCATTCACCCGTTCCTGGTCCACAGTCCTCTCTCTCTCTCTCTGTGTCTGCGCAGATTGCGGAACTCTCTCTCTCTCTCTATGTGCGTGTGCAGAGTGCAGAAAAGCAGAGTCGGCGATGAGATCGAATAAGGAAGGGGACCTGGTGCGAGGCTGGAGATTATAATATGCGGTGCGTGCATGTGAATGGATTCTACTCATCATTTGGCCCAGCCCCACATAGGTAACACAATCATCCCACTCCTCCTCTATTTATATCACTTGACCCATCATCTCCACCGCATCCAACGCCGAGCATGGGTCGCAACCTCAAGAACGCCCTCCTCGCTTTCGTCGCTCCTCTCCCCTCCATTCTCTTCTACTTGGCCTTCCTCAAACATTCTGACTCTGTCGCCGTTGGCGATGGCGGCGATCGCCTCTCTCCTCTCTGGAGTTGGTGCCTTCAACACCCTTTTCTCTTGGCCAACGCCCTCTTCTTCGTCAACGTCAACGTCCTCTTCTGGGCCATCGGTCAAATTCAGTCTAGCCACTGGGTGAGTGCCTCCCGCTTCTCTCTTCTCTTGTTTCTCGGGACCACCAGCAAGTTGAACGTTTCTCCTCTGTTTCTTGCTCGTTGCAGATGATAGATCCGTACTGGACTGTGATTCCCGTGATGCTGACGCATTACTATGCCACCCACCCTCTGGGACAGTACAACTGGTGGCGATCCAGAATTCTGATGGTGATGATATGGGCGTGGAGCTCGAGGCTCTCCCACAACTACTTCAGGCGAGAGAAATGGCAATGGGGTGCTCGGGAAGACTGGAGGTTCACCGAGATGCGCGCACAGTATGGCAAGAACTGGTGGTGGGTCTCCTTCTTCGCCATCTACGTTTCTCAACAGGTGCTCTCTGCCATTTCTTTCGAGTCCCGAGTCAGTGATCTCTCTTTTACGCCCGGTGACTGTTTGATGAAATGGCTGAACGACCTCTGCTTGCAGGTTTTCCTCCTTGGAGTGTGTCTCCCGGCATATGTAGTACACTCGGTGGACAAGCCCCTGAACGTTTGGGATTTTGTGGCCGTTCTTGTCTCGGTTAGCGGCATCGTCGTGGCCTACTTTGCCGATACTCAGCTTCACGACTTTGTCTCTAGAAATGAGAAGCTGGAAGAACTGGGTAAGCCCGTGGTGCTCAATCTGGACGAGGGCTTGTGGCACTACTCGAGACATCCGAACTACTTCGGCGAGCAGCTATGGTGGTGGGGACTGGTCGTATTTGCGTGGAACTTGGGACAGGGATGGACACTTGTCGGCACACTGATCAATAGCCTGTGCTTAGCTCACGTGACCGGGCTTGTCGAAGAGCGGATGTTGAAGAAGACTCACAGGGCCGAAGCTTACAGGCATTACCAGAGAACTACATCGGTATGGATCCCTTGGTTCAAGGCATCCGATCAGTCTGGAAAAGATAAGACCATTTGATCTTTGTACTCGAACTGTTTGTGGAAACATGTGTGACCCCGGTTTGTGTAGTAAAATGAACACCTTTCCGTTGTTTCCGTTGTTTCATTCGGCTTTCTATTCTTCCAGGGGCGTGTCCTTTTGGTTTCTCGACCATTTGGTGTGTTCTTCACATCGATCCTTGAGATCCTCGTAGGAATAAGCAAAGCAGATCACTCTTGACGCGGTAATTATTGTGTACTCGGAGTACGAATAGGAAAACAGACGCACCAATTCAGTTGCCAACAGCATCCGTTGCTGAGTATTTGCCAGAATACTTATGAAAAACATTTTTAAAAAAATGATCGCTTGAATGAGTGAATGCAAAATATTTTCATCACCCACGAAAATAGTTAGGCATAAATTGTTGTCGATAACGAAAATATTATCCGCTGATTAATTTTTCTAAGCGATGTAGCCAATTATTTTTCGAAAAATACTTTTCAAATCTTGAGTTTTTTCGTGAAACAAACGCCCCCTAAGATTAGTCCATCAAATCGGTAATGCCAAATGAAATGGACATTTAGATATAAACAGGCGAAGGCTGCATTGAGAATCCAATATCAATTTCATAAATCGACTCACTATCCCAAGCACTTCTCATGTGAATCAATCTTAATCCGTTTTAATAGGCACAACATGGAATGATTGCCCCCATTGACTTCATAGTTTAACGGGAGAATCAAAGTTTGTTTTTGGGAAAATGATATAGGTAGTCTATAAATTTTGGCTCAATATGTAATGTCATCTTAGATTTTTAATTTGTTTAATATGGTTTTTGAATTATTTTTAACATTCAATCTAATCCCTAAACTTTCAATTAGTTCAATTTATTTCCTTAGCTTTCTATAAATAAATAAAAAAGTCAAATCGTAATATTCACAAGTGATCATAATTATATTATTGTCCAAATTTTGGAATATCTTTTATTGAATCCATTTTCATAATCGACAAAAAAAAATACTATCTTTTTAATGCTTTTTACCTTTTTGATCGTTATAAGTATTACTATAATTCCGTTTAAGTATATTTTAATTCAGAATATTTATTACTTTTTTCTGCCTTTTTTTTTGTCTTTTATTACCTTTTGACTTTTTCATTAAAAATTGAGAGTGTAATATTAAACAAATTAAAAATTTAGGAACTAAATTGAACATTTAGAAATAGTTCAAATATCCAAATATGAGATTGAACATTGAACCACAGTTTTATGAACTATTTGTGTCATTTCTCTTTATTTTTCACACTTAATGAGGGGACTAACTCCATGGGAATTCATCTTAAAATGGAAGATGTGTATAAAAGAAACCCTTGTTTTGTTTGAGTTGATTTTACTAACAAAATGCAGCGTACATTG
This sequence comes from Metrosideros polymorpha var. glaberrima, assembly GCA_001662345.2. NCBI lineage: Eukaryota > Viridiplantae > Streptophyta > Magnoliopsida > Myrtales > Myrtaceae > Metrosideros > Metrosideros polymorpha. The sequence goes on from BCNH02000009.1 coordinate 21,029,686, forward strand.
GAATAATATGATAATCTATTCAAATGCATCGCTTAGTATATTTGACAAAAGAAAATATTCATGAAGTTATTGTTCGCTATTTCATTATCTTGTAATTTTGGTTAAAGATTTCGACTTCATACCTTAAGATGAGAATTGTCAATTCATCTTTTGTTTTTGCATGATTGCAATTTGTTAACCCAAAGAGTATCGCTAAGTATTAAATTCTGATTTCACAAAATCGATATAACAAATGACTTTGCCAATATGGCGTTATTTAATGCTCAGGCTCGCTTGCAACATGCTAATTTATAAATTAGTCATAACATAATTAACTTCTCTTTGCCAAAACAAGTACTTCTTATAGCTCACGGATCTACACCTACATTGGCTCCCATTCCCAAGTCACAAGCTGTGGATCAAGAGAAGGAGGGAGAAACCGAGAAAGTGACGAGAAGTGGCTAATTACTACAGTAATTACAAATCAGTAAATAAATTATCATCGGATTTTCTTATGAGGGCATAGAATGAAACTTGTTATCGTCATCTACTCTTCATTCTAAAAGGAAGGGAATAATGGGAAACGATTTTTAAAAAAAATACATGTCTTGTAAATTGCAAAAAATGATAATAATAATAAATAAAAAAAACAAAAGAACCTATCTTAGAGCCTGTTTGGTAGAAATTATGTCCCCAGGAATAATTTATGAACAGAAATATTTTTTTCTAATTTTGTTTCCAAAAACAAGGAAGCAGATTTTAATTCTTGTTTATGTTCCAATTTTGTTTGTGGGAACAAAAAAATTAACCGACTTATGGTGCGTATATTAATGTCTGTTTCCAGGAATAATTTCCGAGCAGAAATGATTTTTTCTGATTCTGATCTCAAGAAGAGTTTTTAAATAGAAGAATGCGTTTGGTAACTATACAAAAGTTATATTATTAGAATAGAAAAATAACAGAAATGCATTTGATACGACCTTACAAATTTTTATTCATAAATTTTTTTCATTTAATTATAAAAATATCAGTGAAGGCGGCGGCGGCCAACGATGGACTTCTGAGCTTGTTTCTCTTTTTGTTAAAAAAAAACAAAAATTTTAAATTTTTGTTTATGTTTCAAATCCATTTTTGGGAACATAAATCGTTCTTGAAAATAAAAAGTTACTAAACGAATTTCTGTTCCAAATATATTTTCGAGAATAAAAGAATAAAGAATTAGAGAATTTAAAGTGTTCCCAAATAGCTCTTTTTCTATTTTTGGGAACAAAAGAATAGGAATTAGAGAAATATGAGCTTTATTAAAAACACCCTTAGCTTCATCCGAGCGATGTCCCCAAAATGCCCACGGCCTGACGACGTGGCACTTGGTTATTGGTTGTGACACGTACGGGGTGCATGTAGACGATCATGAATCCAAGACCGTCTTGACTCTCTTCCCCCAGTGGCTTGACTTTCCCCCGCCGAGTCCACTCTCTGCACTCTTCTCTTTAAAACCTCCACAACAAAGACGCGACGGCGAGGCATTCGTGGAGTTTGCATTTCTCGATCGATCATCGGCACCGCAATCGAAATACGACTTCAATGTCGCCGTCGTCGTAGCTACTCGAGGGCGCTTCGCAGCTCGGAGAAGAGATATGAAGACCTGGCTTAGATCTGGGTTTTGGATTGCTGTTGTTGTATTGGTTTGTCTGGGACTAGCGAGCGTTCATGGAGAGAATCGGAGACCTAAGAACGTGCAGGTCGCGCTTCGGTCCAAGTGGTCCGGCACTCCATTGCTCCTGGAAGCTGGGTATTCTCCATTCGTATCCTCCTTTTTCGTTGATGAACACGAGCGGACTTCGAATTCTTGTCTCGTTCCTCTCGATGATGGGATAGGCTTCGAGAGTTTATTTTGCGATTTCTCTTGCGGCGCTCTTGTCACGAGTTCGGATCATCGGTTGTTTTGCTCCTGTTCCTTCTTCGATTAATGAATGAATAAGATCGTCTGGGTCATGGGGCATTCGTAGAATGGCGACGTGGATTGAATTCGCAAATGTCGTTCCGTCAAAATGGTCTTCAGGGCTCCTGTACCTGCCCACAAGCACGATTAAATATTTTGATCACTCTTCTCCTTTCCAAGGGAAAATCTCTTTCCGATAGATTTTTCCGAGTGTGCAGCACTAGTGTATCTAAGTAGCTTAAAATAGTTTATCTGGGTTTTGTCTTTGATGATCCCATCGTTCTGTGAGTTCTTTGACAAGCACGTGTACTTATCCTGTCGTGGGAAAGTCGCCTTACTGAATGCTAATTCCTTTTGTTATGTAGTTTTTTCTCGTTTCACAGTTTCTGGACTAGTGAAAATATAGTCAATAGTTCTTGTTCATCGTACTTCTGAATAGGTTCACTTTTTGCTTTCCCGTTGTTTCCCTTATACTTGAATTTCCTCAGTCAAACATTTGGACCTGGAGGATTTGTTACTCGAACTATTTAGCCACATTTATCTAGAGTTTATTGTGCCATTCCTTTTAATGACGTCCATCTTTATGATCAGCGAACTACTATCAAAAGAATGGAAAGACCTCTTTTGGGAGTTCATTGAGGTCTGGCTTCACTCTGAGGGAAACGATGCCAACTCCTCTACAGCCAGGGACTGCCTAAAGAAAATTTTAGGGCACGGAAACTCTTTGATAGGTCATTCGTTGGCATCATTGTTCGAATTCTCTCTCCTTCTCAGATCAGCATCGCCACGATTAGTGCTTTATAGGCAACTAGCCGAGGAGTCTCTCTCATCTTTCCCTCTGGCTGACGATGTTAGCTCAAGTAATGTGAATACTGGGTTTCCTAGGGAAATGGAGGGATTAAAGAGAAAGTTAGATTCCTTGCCTGTTGGTGGGAATCCGGATAGCCCAAATGGGAGATGTTGTTGGGTAGATACTGGAGGGGAACTGTTCTTTGATATTGCAGAGCTAAACTTGTGGCTTCAAAGTCCTGAACGGTGCGTTCCATTCTCTTGTTTCTAGACATTGTTGTATTGCCAATTAAAAATTTGTTATGATTGCATTGTCTCCTGATCAAATTTGGTACAATTTTCTGTGAGCAGTAATGGAGATGTTTTTCATCAGCCCGAACTCTTTGACTTTGATCACGTTTATTTGGACTCAAATATAGAAAGTCCAATTGCTATCCTATATGGAGCTCTTGGGAGTAACTGCTTCAAGGAGTTCCATGGAACTCTTGTTGAGGCTGCTAAGAAGGTTAGTTTCGTTATCTGGAGTTGTTCCTTACCATGTCTCGGCCATCTTCTCATTAGCCTGATTTTTTTATCTGTTGTATATGATCAAACAAAATTGTAATACTCTTGGGGGATATTACTGCTGACAATGTTGAGGGACTTATTTCTCAAGGGCATTTAGTTGATTTGTTTTTAGAATGTATAGTGCCATAATTGAATACATAAATTGCACATTTTTTTGAGAACTTTTTAAAAAACTGTTACTATTTTGGCTCAACTGATCGTAATTTATTTATGTTCATTTTTCTTTTGTGGGTTCTGCCATCGCTAACTCGGGACCTCAAAATATACAGGGTAAAGTTATTTATGTTGTCAGGCCAGTATTGCCATCTGGCTGCGAATCAAAGGTTGGTGTTTGTGGTGCCCTTGGAACAGAAGATTATGTAAACTTGGGCGGTTATGGTGTGGAGCTTGCTCTGAAGAATATGGAATATAAGGCTATGGATGATAGTGCGGTGAAAAAAGGTCTGTAATGGGACTAGATTTAAATCTGAATCCATACAAGCAGACGACATCATAATTCTACTCTTTTTTCTTATTCATTAGTTACCTTAATATGTATTTATCGTTCTATATTGATTGCCAAAAACTTCTGAAGTTCCTTTTATTAGACAAAAGCCTCGAGGAAAGAGAGGAGGAACTCAGACAGTACAATAGGAATTTTTGTTGATGACTGCAAAGTTCGATTTCAGGTGTCACTTTGGAAGATCCTCGGACAGAAGATCTTACACAAGATGTTAGAGGATTCATATTTTCCAAGTTCTTGGTATGTTACCCATAAGTTTAAGATTGTCCATATGTTCCAATCTATATTAGATTCAAACATGACCTTATCACACTCATTTGTCTTATTGAAAAAAAAATTGAATCTTGTTCTACTAAATAGTGCCCATACCACAAGCAAGATGAAGCTTTATGAAAAGATGTTAGACATACTAATTCGAGTGCATACATTTTCTTCATTGTAAGGTGTAAAATTGTGTGGGACCACTACCTAATGTCCTAGAAGATTAAACTTTTAGATGAATGGGTCATCTAATATTCAAGCACTCTAATGCTCCCTCTCACGGTTTGGCTAGACTTAAGCCAAAGATAAAAGCGTGGAAATATTTATTGGGGAGACAAATAAGGAGTCCGGAATTTGAACATAGGACCTCTTTTTTTAACATCATGTGATATTGTGTGGGACCACTGTCGACTGTTTAAAAAGTTTAAGCTTTTAGATGATTTTTTTTTTTTTAATATTGAAATAAGAGACCTCTAGATATGGAATGTTGAAATGGGGTAGAAGTAGTTCTTTGACATAGTCTAAGATGTACTATGATCTACCAATTCATGCAATAGCTTAATGCATGCTGCTTAGGTCAGCCATTTATAGACTGTATCTTTTTGGCATAATGTTTTGGGAAGTTTGTGCAATAGCACAAAGCATGCTGCTTAGGTTCAACCATTTCTTGACATAGTGTTTTGGGATACGCGTTGTTACTGGAGAAGGAGATGTGTTATCACTTTCTGTTGAATTGATTCCAGTTTCAATTCTTAATTTGCAGGAACGCAAGCCTGAGCTGACATCTGAAATTATGGCTTTTAGGGATTATTTATTATCAGCTACGGTATCAGATAGCCTAGATGTTTGGGAACTGAAAGGTATCTATTATGTTAATTAGGTTATATTGTTATCTGTGTTTGATGACTTGCTTTTCTACAGATTTAGGACATCAGACTGCACAGAGAATAGTTCATGCTTCAGATCCTTTGCAATCAATGCTGGAAATCAATCAGAATTTTCCTAGTGTAGTTTCGTCATTATCACGGATGAAGGTAAATGTCCTAGTGTCAGATTTTCATTCTTCTAGACTAAAGCTTACAAACTGATTTGTTTATATCATTCTTTCTGCTTTGGGGTTCTCGTCTTCTTTCTTTTGGTTGTTGCAAGACTTACTAGATACTCTCAGAAAAGTAATGGACACTTAATCCCTGACCCTGATGCTTTTGGCACCTGCAGCTAAATGATTCAGTGAAAGAAGAGATACTTTCAAACCAGCGAATGATCCCACCTGGGAAGTCTTTAGTGGCGCTGAATGGGGCTATGATCAATATTGAAGATGTTGACCTCTTCCTGTAAGGCTTTTCCACCCTCATACTGTTTTATATGTCACTTTTGGCTGAAGACCCCCATTTCTGCTCTTTCAATTTTCTAGCATGACCATAACTATAGCTTCTGCCATTCCTGACTGCCCCACCGCACCCAAAGTTTCAGTCTGAAGCTTTGGTGGAGGTCCACTTCCTACAGTTTTTGGATCGGAACATATCACATATGAGCATAGGACTGGCAAAGATAATCTTATTTATGGGCATAATGATACTTCTCTGAGATTTCCCATATAACTCAGTGCCTTGTATTGAGCTATGTCCTATTATTTTCAGTTGAAAGTTGTGCCTTATGCCACTTAAGTTTATGTATGGACCGCTAGTAGCATTTGTTTTGTTTGGGGAAGGGGGGAGGCGGTGTTGAAAAATCTGTGATGATGTGTGCGAAAATCAAAATGGAAAAAACAACTGTTTTTTGTGAAGTTGTTAATCATCTCTGCACTCTAATTAATCGTGTAGATTCACTATAGCTCACTTATGATCTAGGACATCATCATGATGAGCAAATTTAATGCATTTACTTAATAGAAAGCAATGTTTCCCACTAGCACCGTGGTGGGGCGATAGTGATAGGCTCACTCAAAATGAGCAGTAGTTATGGCTCAAACTGCCCATTCTGTCACAGATGTGGAACTCCTATGGAACATCCAGGGGGTTGACGACATCAAAGAAAGCAACTTCTCTAGTTGCTCTGTTTGGTTTAACATGTCAAATACTTTTGTCTGCACATTTGGGATTTAGGAAGACTGAACTTTGTTGTACCAACTAACTTGTATAGTTTAAGTCATGGTTCTGAAATTGGTAATTGGAAAAGCAAATAATTTTAATCATCTGTTGAATAGATTTCATTTGGATCAGAGTTAAGAAATTTAGACAATTCTGTAGTTATGCTGGATACAGCTTCCCGAGCTTCTGGATAGCATGTGGCCTTTGAAACTTTCAACATTTAATGCTATTTTTTGACTGACATACAGCTTGATTCTAGATCTTTACTTTTCATTCCGTCGTTTCTTCTTTCTCTCCTCAACAGGCAAGGTGAATACCCTACCTTTTTGTTCGTCGCGCATTTTCTTTTCTGTCATCTATAGTGGCTTCCTTCTGTTGAAACAGAAAACCAAAATGTATGTCCTTACATCAGAGGAAGTGGGCATAATATCTTTCTTTTATTTACAAGGCCATGGTCATGTACTCTTATGATGTTGTAGATTTGATCCAAGATGAGAGGTAGTTGATAATCTTTTAGAAATAGATGCTTTCCATATTGAGCTTACTTACTGTGGCCATATTTGATTTTCATTCGATTCTTTTATTTCTATGTTTTTCCTTCTTTCTGTGGAAGATTGTCCTTATCCTTAAACAAAATTTATTACTTTTGCTGGTGTTAAATTGATGGTGTCATTTTGTTCTCGCTGGCTGTGACAGGTTAATGGACTTGGTTCATCAAGATTTGTCTCTAGCTGATCAGTTTGCAAAGATGAAGGTAAATGGACGTCATTGTTGGCATTAGGGCTAGGAGATAACTGACTACACAGCTTGTGTATTAAAATATTTTCTTTCCTTTTGACCTAGAAAACAGTTCATGTTCTGCCCTCCACATACGATCATTTCCTTCATCTTGGAAAATGTGATACATTCAATATTGGAGAGGAGTAATTATTACTGTTTTAGCATTAGACATATGAGTCCGCTGAGCTCTTTAACTGTTAGGTTTCTGTGTTTGACAAGTACTCAGATTATTGGACATTCATATATGTCAATAAAAATTAGTAGAACTAATATAGTCAAATCGGATTTGACACTTACCCGCATAGTAGACACTGAAATGGATACAGTATTTCATGTACCAAGAGGAGCCAACTTATGGGGTGCTGTTATCATAATATGGATATGAATGTGTTTTGTACCTTTTGGTTGAGGCTTCCAGCATCTTAGCTTACAAACGTCTCTGACAGGAGCTTCATTTTTACTGTCACCTCTGGCCCAGTTTATGATGGCTGGAGGGAGAGACTTATAAGTTTGTCTCTGCAAATCTGCTAAGATTGTGGAGAGATAACCTACTTTCCAAATTATGTCCTTTCTAGCACAACCTTGCAAAATTTAAGGACATCTTACCATGATTGCGGGAGATGATTTTTTTTTTTAAATCATGCTACTTGGCAATGCTAGCTGTTGAGAAATATTTGTGTACATAGTGTATGTGTTTGTTGTGGAGAGAGTGGCAAACTTGTAAACAGTCATAAAGTACTTATTATAAATAGAAGAGGGCACACACTTGTGAACCTTGACCCATTCCGGACAACTTCCTCTCCCTTGCATCGTACTTGCACATCGTATCAGATTCAGGTTTTACCCTAGATTTATTTAGCACACGAGACTCCCTGTCAGTCAATTGGACGTGCTCTTCTCAGTCTGTTTTGCACGTAGGCTTTATATTTATGAAGTCTCCCTTTACTTTTCAGTTTAAATTTTGGGTTGGACTTTCTAATAGTTAGCACCCCTATGAATGAAGTTTTGTTTACTTATAAAAGAAACTTACACTTTAAATAGAATGCATGTCCTTTTTGGAAACATAATTATGTGTTTTGTGGAAGCACTTTTGTGTTTGATAGCCTTTGTTTGTCAATTTTCCAATTTGAGTATTTGGCCGAACTATAGTTGAAGTGAGTGAAGCTTGCTTCACATTTGGCAACTGAAGTGGATTTGACATTCCTTACGCCTGCAGATTCCCCAAAGTGCTATTTTGAAACTCTTGAGAACTATGCCTCCTCCCGAGTCCAACATGTTCCGGATCGATTTTCGTTCGAGTCATGTTCATTATCTTAACAACTTGGAGGAGGATCCCATGTATAGGCGATGGAGGAGCAACATAAATGAGGTAGTCATTTTCTTGTCCAACCTCTCACTTATTGGCTCAACTTTCACTGTATGGTTTTGTTATACAGATATTGATGCCTGTTTTCCCTGGACAACTACGTTACATCCGCAAGAATCTTTATCATGCTGTTTATGTCATTGACCCAGGCTCTGTCTGTGGCCTTGAGGCAAGTTCTGATGTCATCCCAACTTGTATTTCCTCTTCTTTATTCGTGGTCGTCTTGCACTGAGTGACAGCTTGTTTCATTTCCTATTCTTGGCCATCTTGCAGTCAGTTGATATGGTTATATCTTTGTACGAGAATAATTTTCCCGTGAGATTTGGCGTGATACTCTATTCTTCCAATTTCATAGAGAAGTCTGAAATAAACAGGGTATCACGCCATGCTGAGGATAATGGTGGTCAAACTGAGGATCTATCCAGCTTGGTACTTTCTCTCTTTTACTTGTAGTCTTATTTAGTGTAGTTTAAACAAATAGAGAATATTGATGACACTTCATCCCTTTGTTTTTTGGCACAGATAATTGGGCTTTTCCTTTATGTCGAGGAAAATCATGGAACTCACTTGGCCTTCCAGTTCTTGAGCAGTGTACGATTTGGGAGATAAACTCAATGTTTAAACAAATTGGTCTATCATATTGTATAATATGGACCTGATGGGTCCTGTCCACGAGGCTTTATTTTGCGCGTTTTCTTTGAAGTTTTTTTAAGTGCTGTAGCTTTTGGTATGTACTGTTGGTTGAAGGACAAAACACTTTTTGTTGAAGCACCTTTGGTTCTTTTGCTGCGTACAAGACCCATAATAGGAAAAATGCTGTCTGTGAGTGTGGAGAGCAGAAATGCTTTGTCATCCATGAGACTTTAGGTTGAATCATAGAAAAAAGTTTCCCCATAAAGAAAATTAGGTTTTGCATCTGATAGTTCCACACATCTATTCATCCATTTTGGCTAGTTGTTTGTTAGAATTGTTTATGCCATAGATCATTGGCTTATAAAAAATTTGCATTTATTGCTCTAAACAGCTAAATACATGAGTTTTCTCCTATATTTGTTTGTTCACACTTTGTTTATCTACCAGAATGTCCATCTTCATATCCTGTGAAGCTATAATATTTAGTGTCAAGTTTGTCTTTTTTATGTTTTAGTGTTCTTGCTATCCAGGTCAACAAAGCACGGATCGAGTCTGTGGATTCTGAAGATGATACTCTTGAAAGGCACCATGTAGAAGGAGCATTTGTAGACACAGTGCTGTAAGTCTGTCTTATGTAGCTTGGCTTAATCTTAACCTGCTACATGCTGATTTCCCCTCCCTCTCTAATATTCCTCTCCATCCTGAGCTCAGTGGACAACAAAAGAGGTATTCTCTTCTTTACCTCCTTTCAACTGACATAATTTACTTTGTTTTGGTAGACCCAAGGCAAAATCTCCACCACAAGACATTCTATTGAAGCTGGAAAAGGATCAAAATTTTCAGCTATTGTCTCAAGAGAGCTCCATGTTTGTTTTTAAGCTGGGGTTGGCTAAGAGGGGCTGTTGTCTCTTGATGAATGGTCTTGTCCTAGATGCTAATGAGGTACTTTCTCTCAAGGAAGGAGGCTTCTTTTTTATTGATAATTGCGCACCTCTCTTTCTTGGCATGGCATCTATGTTGGATCTTTTCTCTGTCAAATTCAAAAGGCATGATGTTTGTAAATCCTCTAAGGAAATGTATAATTTGCTTAGATAAGTGCTTGAAACTTCTTGCTTATATTGGACAGCAAGTTGCGATGATGATTTTTAAACTGGCTTATATCTAGCAGATTATAATTGTTTCGGTGTGATCTTATATGATTGGAGAGGCACAATGTCTTTAGGTCTTTTGTGGAAATGTATATTTTGCTTCAATAAGAGCTTGTAACTTCTTCATCATACCAAACATGAAGTTCTGATAGGGGTTTTTAAACTGGCTCATATCAAGCAGATTATACTTGTTCTTCTTGTGATGTTATATGATTGTAGAGGCACAATGTTTGTAGATCTCCTTTGGAAATGTATAATTTGCTGCCATAAGAGCTTAAGATTTCTTCCTCATACCGAACAGCATGTTGTGATGGAAATATTTTGACTGGTTTGTTTCTAGCAGATTAGACTTGTTTTTTGTTTTTTTTTAATGTTTACTTATTTGTGAAGTTATGAACTATTTCATAAGTCCCCTGATCAGTTACCAGTATTTTCTTTCTGCTTCATCAAGAATGTCCAACTTCTTTTAAATTTCTGTAGGCAGTTTAGCTCTTTTGTTTCTTATGTCCTCACTGCTTCACTATTTTCAGGAGGCTCTCATGAATGCAATGAATGATGAGCTCCCAAGAATACAGGAGCAAGTATATTACGGGCACATAAATTCCCACACCAATGTGCTTGATAAATTTTTATCAGAAAGTGGTGTGAGCCGCTATAACCCTCTGGTGAGTGATATAAATATTTAGTGAGACGGTAGATTACTTAGCTAGCTTATTAGTATGTTGACTTTCCCCTTGATGTTATGTACTCCAATAGATCATTGCTGACAGCAAAGCTAGACCACGGTTCATGTCCCTCTCATCACTTGTTCTCCGAGGAAAATCTGTCCTTAATGAGATCAACTACTTGCATTCTCCTGAGAGTAAGCAGTACTTTATTTTCCTACTGTAGCAGTTGCTTCTCTATTTGACTCATATTCTGATCTAATGAGGACCCTTTATGCAAATTCACTAGCCATGGATGATCTGAAGCCTGTATCTCATCTTCTTGCAATCGATGTGACATCAGAGAAAGGGATGAAGTTACTTCGCGAAGGAATTAGATATCTGGTTATTTTACTTCTAAGATACAGGAATTCTTATTTGGATAATCTATTTTTATGTCAAAATTGTCTTCCTACACTGACGTTCTTGAATGCTTGCATCAAAATGCAGATGGGAGGGTCTAAAATTGCTCGTTTAGGAGTGCTATTCAATGCTAATCAGAGTGCTGATTCTTCTAGTCTGCTCTTTGTGAGAGTTTTTGAATTTACTTTATCCTCTTATAGGTGGGTCAAACATTCACCAGTCTGTAAATTTCGACTTTCTGTCTATGAAGCACATTCGCATTTTGAACTTTTACTTGGGGTATTATGCAGCCACAAAGAAAGAGTACTGTACTTTTTGGATCAGCTGTCTTCGTTTTATGAGAACAAGTATATTCTCCTTTCTTCAATAGCCACTGACAGTACTACTCAAGAATTCATGGATAAAGTCTATGAGCTGGCTGATGAAAACGGATTATCTTCTGATGCCTTCAAATCAATGCTACTAGAATTTTCTGTCAACAGGATGAGAGCAAATCTGAATAAGGTATTTTGATCATGTAATTAATTTTGGTGAATGGATATTTTTTGTTTCTCCATTTTCCACAATAAAATCGAGTGAGAATTACTGTAGCCATTAGGCTTTTGAAATCTTTGCCTTCAAATTTGAACTTTGTTCAGATTTTTCTTTTCCTTTTCCTCTCTTGATTTCAGATGTTTCTGCTAATGATCTTATGCAGGTTGCACAATGTTTGTATAAACTACTTGGCTCTGGATCCAATGTAAATGCAGTCATCACCAACGGAAGGGTAAGTTTCATGAGGCATACTGCATGCTGTATTGCTCCAGGCCAAAAAACAAGAAGTGCTGTCTCGTTTGAAGAAAGTTTTGATCAAGTCACTGACCAAAGTCACTTGTTCAGCCTGCATCCTAATAAATGAAATGCTGAAAAGCACAAGTCTGTGTTTGATCTTGATTTTAATAAGTTAAAAACCCTAGGATAATGTAATGAGTGTGAAAGAACATAGTCACATCTTCTGATATTTCTTTATCAAAAAGGAAAATAAGAATTACTCTCCTTTGTCCCTCTAAACAGTAGGAAATAGTTGCTCATTCTTTTAGTCAGATTGTACTGTGTATATTCTTGCATGGATCCAGTACTTTGAATCTTTGATTTACTGATCTGTTTTTTTAACAGCTGCTTTACATATTATTTCATTGCTTTCTATAGTTGGGCGATAATGACCATTTAATATCCTTTATGATGTTAACAGGTGTTGTTTCCTGTTGAAGACACTTTTTTGAGCGATGATCTACGACTTCTTGAGTCCGTGGAGCTTAAGCAGCGAATCAAGTACATAATGGAAATCATTGAAGAAGTAGAGTGGCAAGATATAGATCCTGACTTGCTAACAAGGTTAGAGAGAAACTGTCCCACTGCTAGTTATCTTTTATTTGGTGTGTTCACCCTCGACCCCCCAACCCAACAAGTATATGAGAGAGACAGGTGGTTAACACTTTCAGTCTGGTCCTAATGTAATCAAAACATGATGAGCTCTTTTTCATGATGGATAATTGATTAAAGGCTTTTTTGCAGGTTTCAATATCATTTTTTTCTTCGATTCTGCATGTTTGCATATCTTTGGGAAATGCTATAGAGACATGGACAAAAGCTTTAATAAAAGATGTTTTGTGGCATTTAAGGGAGTCTTAAGAATAACCAAAGTGCAATGGTGTAATAAATTTATGTTGCCCATTCCACTTTCTGGGGGAGAAGTCCTTCACTCCTCTCTTGTCAGCCTCCAAGCCTTTGTGGCTTCATGCAATGTCTTGTTATTCTATTTCTTGATATCCAAGCCTATCAATACTACAGAACCACCACTTTCATAGCCATTCTACGGAATCACCACTTTCCACCAGAGCTTGTAATGTTCTTTCCTTGTAAAGTAATTTTCGATACATGCATATAACAAACATAAGCTGATGCATCTGTGGCTAACAAATACATTTTCTAGGATTTAGTTCATTTGGTCCATCATTTAAGGTAACTTTTCTTTTACTTAGACTTTATATTTTTCTTTGCAGTAAATTCATTAGTGATGTTATTATGTTTGCATCATCTGCAATGGCCCTGCGTGAACGGAGTTCTGAAAGTGCACGATTTGAGGTTTTGAATGCTCAGAACAGGTAACTATTAACTTTTCGCAATAAACACTATATCGTTTGGTTTTTCCTTCGAAAATGTATATAGATGAAGTCTTTTCGTAAGACTTTGAGGTGAATAAATTTTTTTGGCTTCTCTATGTTTTCTTGTGTCACGCTGCTATTTCCTTTTATCACATTACATTTCTAGATGTTATGAGTTGATGTGCATAAAACTGCTAATAGTGAAATCTAAGTGCATTGATGGCAGCATTAGCCTCTTCACTGTGTAAGAAGTGATCATATTTGTCTTTTTGGGTAAAGAATGGGCGAATTTAGAAAATGGGCGAATTAGGAATTCGATTTGAGTCCTTAAGATTGATAGAGGTGGAATATTTCTAAATTTTTTATGGTGGTTCTCTAGACCAATCTGTTCTTGAATTTCCAAGTTGATCTGATTGATTGATCCAATTTTGATTGTTGGATTGTGCAATCTCTAACTAGGAGTATGAAATTTGATAAGCAATCCTGAAAGATGCAACTCATCCTCTTTCAACCATCATTTTGGAGTGGAAATTGTTCATTCAGCTGTGATGGACCCAAAAATATGGCTTCTGTCCTTTTGTCCCTTTTCCTTTTTTATCATTCTATAGGGTGAGGGTGGTGGCTGTGGGAATCTGAGTTTGAGGTGCTGTGGTTTTTTTCTCTATTAAGAGGCAACTATTGTGAGGACCTGGGCCCAGAGTAATCATATTTGCCACATGTTGGTCAATAAATTTAATGTAGGCAAAAATTAGTTGCTTTTCTGTCTGGTCAGACTATTAGTTTCTGCCAAACTTCCACCTTTTTTTATTTCTACAAGCCCGTGCCTTTAGTTCTTTAAGTGTGGATCTCTGCTAATCACTTCTAATTATATTTTTTGTTTTCAGCGCGGTTTTGTTAGGTAATGCAAATGCTAGTGTCCAAGTCGATGCAGTCATTGATCCTTTGAGTCCATCTGGGCAGAAGCTAGCTTCGCTTCTTCGCATCTTGTCGAAGTATGTTCAGCCAAGTATGAGAATTGTACTCAATCCCTTGGTGAGTAAAAATATAGATGGAGCATTTTCCTTATATAAGCTTAATCGGTTTCTGTACTTGTTATTTGAAGACGGAGTAAATAAGATCTTAGTAGCTTTTTTCTCATAAAGGTCCTTGCTATGCCAATCCTGAAGGCATGTTATTATTGCTTGGTCTCTTGCCAAAAAGCCATTGCATTCAGCAGATAGCAAACTCGAGAAGTTGAATGACCATACATTGAATTTGATGGTTGTCTTCGTCATACCTGAATCCTAGAAGATGCTTTGTGACTTCTCATTTTCTCTATTCTCAAGCTTGCTGCTTGAAAGCAGGAAGTTCTGTCATCTTCGCAAATTATACTGTTCTGCATTCAGTGTTGCATTCTTGATGAAAGTAACATCCCAAACCGTGTTTTGAATCCTGGAACTGGACCCCCCCAGTTCAACCAGTATAACCAGGAAAAGGACCTTGGTCCGGACGGCTTTTCCATAATACCTGGAGCAGTCAAAGAACCAATCAGACCTGGTATTTACCTGGTTCAGCCAATCAACCCTGTGTAGGGTCAGACCTGGAGTGAGAGTTATTTAGCTGGAGTGATATTTAAACCCCTAACTTCAGCGTTTGAGTGTTACTGCTCTACCACTTTGCCAACAGCACAATTTAATAACTAGGAAGGCACTAAATAATATATTCTGGCCCCTACTTAAAAACAGAGGCAAGCTGATGCTGAGGGGATGTGAACATGCATCTTCACTGGGAATGGAGGAGCACCACCTTAACTATCCGACCTTTGCTGACTTTGACGATCTTATTGTATCAATCTATTTTATACATTCTATCTTAATTTTGCTTACATCGCCTTTTATCAACCCAACAGCTCAACCTGTTGACACTGGTTGAGTCAGGAACTGCTGCCCAGACTGGTTTTTGCACCAGTCCTTGTTTAGATGCACCAATACCAGCTGCTAGCAGGATTATGAGGAAAAAACACATGGTAAAAGGCCCAACTTGGAAGTCCATAATATGTAATGCCTAAACCATGTGACCATGAAAACAAATACACCGATGACAACTATTTTGATTACAATCTTTTTCATGATCTTTTAATATTGAAGATGTTTCCGTTTTAGGTTTTCAAATTTTGGGAAGAAAAGCTACAACAATTGAAAAAAAGCTGGGACAAGTGGACCCTACAGGAATTAATGAAACAAATAGGGCAAAATTCTAGTGCGCTTTCCAGTTTGGTTCAGGCCATTTGGGTTTATAACATTCAAACCATATTCGAACCCATATATAGGAAATGGCCTGAACCTGAACCGAACATAGTAGATCCAAAATTTATAATTCGGGCATTTTCTTTCAGTTATTCAGGTTTCGGACACGCATTCCCACAGTGTAGCAAATTGTGCGAGAGTGTTAGCAATTGATGTGCGTGAGTATTAAGTTCAATGGAAAAGCTGTGACACTGAGATTGCATGGAAAAATATTTGGTTAATGTGTTCCGGGAGGAACTAAGTCTATTATTCTTATTCGGCAATAAATCTGCATGTCATCTTCTTGTTGGCTTTGCTTTTGTTTTCTCTTTTGTTCTCAACTTTACAGAAACCATACTTGATATTGCATTAGCAATCATGTGAGTTGTGTTTGATCTAGTTCTAGTTTCCTTTTGCATCTATTATTTAGTTTGACAAAACTTGGCATTTTATTGTCATCATGGTTGCATTGCAGAGTTCCCTTGTGGATCTTCCTTTGAAGAATTACTACAGATATGTGGTGCCGTCAATGGTATCATCAATCTCGAATATCTTTAAAAGTTCTCAAGCTTGACATGACAATTGTAATTCTGACTTCCATTTCGATTTGCAGGAGGATTACAGCACTATTGATTACTCAATAAATGGACCTAGAGCTTTCTTTGCAAATATGCCGTTGTCCAAAACTCTCACCATGAATCTTGATGTTCCCGAGCCATGGCTTGTAGAGCCTGTCGTTGCTGTGTATGATACTCTTCTACAAGTGACCTAAAACGGATCGCTTGCACTAAATGATTTGCATCCCGCATCTTTCTTTTAAGCAAAGATTTTTTTTTTCATGCATCATCTTTTCTATTTGACTGCATAAATTGTTCATTTTGTTTTTAATTGCGGTTTTGATCCTGAATGCTTCAGGCATGACCTGGATAACATTTTGCTCGAGAATCTTGGAGAGACAAGAACCCTGCAAGCTGTCTTTGAGCTCGAGGCACTGGTCCTTACTGGTGAGATCCAGTTCGGCCTTTCTAACTTGTTTGAATGCTTACTTATTTATCTTTACCATCTCATGAGCTGCCTTACTCAGGTCATTGTTCTGAGAAAGACCATGAACCTCCTCGTGGCCTTCAATTGATTCTTGGAACAAAGAGCAAACCTCACCTGGTCGATACACTAGTTATGGCCAACTTGGGTTATTGGCAGATGAAAGCTTCTCCTGGGGGTTGGTACCTACAACTTGCTCCAGGCAGAAGTTCTGAGCTTTACATTCTGAAGGAAGATGGTGAGGGAAGTCAAAATGAGCCTTCACTAAAGCGCATCACGATTGATGATTTGCGGGGAAAGGTAGTTCATCTGGAAGTAGTGAAAAAGAAAGGCAAGGAAGAAGAAAAGTTACTACTTTCAAGTGATGATGATCGCCAATCACAAGAAAAGAGAGTCAGTTCTCATCTTCTTCTTCTTCTTTTTCTTTGGATGTTATTCTCTACAGTATAGCTTGTCCACTGATGAAGCTGTTCTAAACTTTTTAGGGAACCCAGAATTGGAACTCTAACATACTGAAATGGGCATCTAGTTTACTTGGTGGCAGTGAGCAATCAGGGAGTAGAAGTATGGCACAAGTAAGTTTTCTCTGTAGTTTTTCATCTTTGGTGCCTAACATGTCAAAGAAGCAAAAACCTCTATTCTTTGGTTGGTAGATATCTGACTCTGTTAAGTTGATAAGCTATTTTTGGTAATTGATGGGGTGATATTTCCATCTTCATTTTTCACACATTGTGATCTAAATTTGGCACTCTCAACTATGCCTTAAAGTCTTGCACATCTCAACTCCCATCTTACGGGGAGTGGTTTCTCATTTCAAAATTTTCACGTTGTGTTTCATTTTATACATACATAAGGAAAGAACATGAAAACAGTTTTTCTCATCTGAGGTATAGAGCAAGTTTCTAACCTATTTTCATTGTATGTCTGACTCTATTTCCCTAGGAGCATGGGAAGGGTGGAAGGCATGGAAAACCGATTAACATTTTTTCTATTGCTTCTGGACACCTGTGAGAATTCCTTTGAAGATATTTCTTGTATTGTTGAGAATATTGTATGCATAATTTATTATTATTTGTCAACTTTAGTTTTCACATCCTGAAGTAACTTCTCATAACATATAATTATTATTGGACATAACAATTGGTATCAAGCGCAAGCTTTATGTTAAAACTTGTTTGTAGTACTTTGCGATAGGACTAATAGTTTTGCTTCATTGTCCCAGCTTTAACATTTTCATGGCATCTCCCGGCAGGTACGAACGTTTCTCGAAAATCATGATCTTGAGTGTCCTCAAGAATACACAGCGCCCTGTAAAATTCTGGTTCATAAAGAATTATCTCTCCCCTCAATTTAAGGTTTGTTCTGTGTCGCTCTCAACAGCCTCTAACCTCACCCAAACTAAGAGAAGTATTGATTTATACTTGCATACTTTTCTGCTTTGAACTTCGCAGGATGTGATCCCACATATGGCTTATGAGTATGGTTTTGATTATGAATTAATCACCTACAAGTGGCCTACATGGCTACATAAGCAGAAGGAAAAGCAAAGAATTATATGGGCATATAAAATTCTGTTCCTAGATGTCATCTTTCCCCTTTCTCTAGAGAAGGTAAGCATGTGATATCTATGACTTTGCCTTTTGACTGTCTACTCATGCTATTGTCAGTTCTATATGACATCTAAATTCTACTGACCCTCTTTGCAACAGGTTATATTTGTTGATGCAGATCAGGTGGTGCGAGCAGACATGGGAGAACTTTATGACATGGATCTGAAAGGAAGACCGCTTGCATATACTCCTTTTTGTGACAACAACAAGGAAATGGATGGATATCGCTTTTGGAGACAAGTAAATATTGAATCAATTTATTGTTGTTTTTTATTCCAAGCAATAGAAGGCCTTCGCCTTTTCAGATCAATCCATTCCTGTCTTTTATTCCAAGCTATAAAAGGCTATTGCCCTTTCAGATCATTACTGACTACAACCCTAAGTGAAATTTTCTAATTTTCTCACAAAAACAGGGTTTCTGGAAGGAGCACTTACGCGGAAGACCTTATCATATAAGGTAGGTTTTTTGGGCAGTTCCATTCTGTCCAAAGGATTCTTTTGGCTCCGTTGGTATCATGTATGGGCTTAAATTATGATATCATTCTGCAGTGCGCTGTACGTTGTTGATTTGGTGAAATTTCGAGAGACTGCGGCAGGAGATAACCTGAGAGTATTCTATGAATCTCTCAGCAAGGATCCAAACAGTCTGTCCAATCTTGATCAGGTTGGTTCTTGGATAATAAACTGCATATTCTTCGGCATGAGAGATTCTTATGTATTTTAATGTTGTGCGAGCTTATAGTTGTATCTCTCTAAAAAGATTCTTGCAAGGTGTTAAATTGTGAAAGCACTGCTTGATATTTCATGAGCATAAAAATATTAGCTGTTTATCTAAGTGCCATCTCTCATGCTTCAGGATCTCCCGAATTATGCTCAGCACACGGTGCCTATCTTCTCATTACCCCAAGAATGGTTGTGGTGTGAATCGTGGTGTGGTACAGCCACCAAATCCAAGGCAAAGACCATTGATCTTTGCAACAATCCTATGACTAAGGAACCCAAGCTTCAGGTAAGTTCAGTGGGTTGGGTTTTTCTTTTCCCACTGCTAAAATGATTCATATATTTATGATGTGATTTCGTTTTTGTTTCACCCTCAGGGTGCGAAGAGAATAGTTTCTGAATGGCCTGATCTTGACTTAGAGGCAAGAACGTTTACTGCAAAAATTCTTAGGGATGAATCTGAGCTTCAAGAAGCAGGTGCTTCGGATAAGTCGCAGGGTTCACAGGGTGATGAGTCATCGGTAGAGGAACTTGACCTAGAATCTAAGTCAGAGCTGTAAAGGCATGGTGCCATCTGAAGATTATCTCATCCAACCATGACGCGATTGATCCCAAGTGTCATCCCAGTCGAGGCTGGAGGGGTAACTATTAGTAAAGAACGTTTTGGAATTGCATCAACTAAGCAAAAACAAGTGGTTATGGTGTGAGTGTGCTATCGAGACGGAGATGGAGACGCACACCATCTACAAAATGAGGTCATGGAGAGGGAGATGCGCAAGGAAGCGCTGGTATAGATCTAAAATTTTCGAGAGAAGCGACCTATTCATTGTACTATTAAGTTTTTGTTAATCGATATAATCTTATTTAACTGGCCTATTTGCGAACGCGTGAAATGGTGCCCTTGATTGGGGAATTTCTTCTCCTATGAACAAACCACAGGTGAAAAGCCAACATTCCGATTTTGTCAGAATGCCCCTAGTACACACTTGGGTTATGTAGTCAAATAGAGAAAAGTTGTAAAAAAAATTTGTGGATTGACTTGTTCTCGTGATGCTTTCGGAGACTACTCAAAATTACAAACTAGCCAAAAGTGTTATGTTCGATTGTTTTAAGTGGGCCTGGTGTATTTTGCTTAAACTTGATCTCAGGTCTCGCCCCTTGTCCCTTAAAATCACCCCACCTTCCAGCCCGGGGGTGTTCTAATTGCCGGGCCATATGGGCCTTTTTCTGCCCACTTGTTCGGAGTTTGACGTATGGCTCGGCCCACTATTTGAACTAAATTTTTCCGGCCCGGGCCCATTATCAGGTCTTGACTTGAGCCTGGCTCGGTCCATCATTAGGCCATTAGGCTTAGATTGGGCCCTCTCGGCACACTATTGAGCCATAACATATTTCTAGCCCGGCAAGTTGTTGGGCCTTAACATGGGCTCCGCAAGTTGGGGCTTAATTTTGGGCCGGGCAGTCTATGCGAAACTTAAGGTGGGCCTAATCGGACTCTTAGTTGATCCCGGCCCACTGTCAGCCTTAATTTGGGCGTCAACCTGGGCCGGTCAGGCCCATTTGTGCTCTTATCTAGGCCCGTTATCCGGCCTTACTTTGGGCTTCACTAGGCCGAGTTTGGGCTCTTGTACGGCCCATTGGTCAAATTCTCGTCCCTCGCTCAGGCCCAGTACTTGCCTTGATTTGGGCCTCGAACAGGCCCTCCCGGGATTATTCGAGCTTAATTTGGGCCTGCTCTGGCCGTTCACTCGGCCTTAAAATGGCATTGGCAGAAGCCCAATATAGGACTGAGTGGGCCCACTATCGGGCCTTGGCTATCGTACAAATTTTTAGTGAACTCGGAGGAGATAGCTTACGAAAAACAGAGAATACTTGATGAACACGAGCTACAACACTACTTTCTATCGCGAAGTTTCAGACTCAGACTAAAGTAACACGCTAAATCCTATTTACACTTGGAAACCCCCCCGACAGTATTATTATATCCACCTGCTAAGCACAATTTACGACACAAGAAGCTGCACAGAAATAAGAATAAATGGCTGTGGCTTATTTACAGTCGTGCATTTTCAGCAATCGTCCTATGCTTCCCTTCTTTACACAAACCAGCTACACACTATCAACAATACAACCATACCACGATCCATGAACACGCACCGACACAGAGGCCGCAACTGCTAAAACTTCAGCTGCTTCGACCACCCTTGGAGTCAGTACAACCGCCCCAATTGGCCGCAATGCCATTTCCACCAATTTCTTTGCAATGGGAGCGTTCCCCCCGAGCACAACCGCTCTCGCAGCAAGATAAACAGCATGCGAGACCCTCTCAAAGACAGGATCCCCAGCCTGCAAGCTCTTTGCCAGCATTCTAGCCATGACCACTTTCCTTGATTGGGGACTCTTGGTATCCACAACTTCTTCACCATTCACTGGAAACTTACTCAAAATCTCGACAATCTCTTCAATACCCACATCTTCAACACGGTCCACAAGCTCCATCACTTTCTGGATGCAGTCTGATAATATGCCTTCCATGTCTGTCGCACTCGTTACTACTCGCTCGCTGAGAAGGGTTTGTCGGCAAACAAGAATGCTGCAATGCAGGATTGATTTCCAAACAAGTTCAACAGGCGTCTCAATAAATGGCTGATGGCAGCCTACAAATACAGGACAATTGCTAGCACATCCTTTACAAACTGAACAGACACCTATGCGTGTGAACACACAGATAAACTTCAATTCATGCCATTCCTTTTTTCTTGTCACATTTTAGTATCAACTTAAATTTAAGCCATTCCCTTATGCCGTGTCACATTTTAGTAAACATCAACTTCAACTCATGCCATTCCCTCATTCCTTGTCAAATATTAGTAAATACCAACTCTAGAGTCGGATCCACCTGAGTTATTACCTCGTAGAAATTACCACGATCTTCTGCATTTGAGCCTGAACAGCCCTTAACCTGGGAAGGTTAAGCATGAAAGTCTCTGGCAAGGCATCATGAGTTAGAGCAGATACTCGACTGACCAACTTTAGCAGGCCGATTCTAACCAACAGGTCAACTCTTTCTCCTTTACACTCCTGGATTTGATTCACTGGTGCACAAACAAAAGGAGGCCTCGATTTACTGCAAAATTTTCAGACCCAGCAACATAAAAAAGTACTATGGCTAACTTTACAACGATACCTGTCTTGTCTCCTGAATCACCAGGGAGAAGAGAAGTTTCATTGACATTTGTATTCACCAGAAAGCTTCCCCCAGTTCTGAGGGTTGTGGGAGGCGTATAGCCTTGCAATAAACTCTCCTGGCTCAACAATGATGAGAGAGACGAGGTGTGCTCATTCCACTCCTGATCAATGCTACTCTTCAGAGATGAGAGCCATTGCACAGCAGCTGGCAGAAC
Organism: Metrosideros polymorpha var. glaberrima; assembly: GCA_001662345.2. Taxonomy (NCBI): domain Eukaryota; kingdom Viridiplantae; phylum Streptophyta; class Magnoliopsida; order Myrtales; family Myrtaceae; genus Metrosideros; species Metrosideros polymorpha. The sequence goes on from BCNH02000009.1 coordinate 21,051,993, forward strand.
TGTGAGGGCGTCTGAAGGATTTCCATGACGACTAGAAAAAGCAGTTCTCAGGTAATCGTATCCAGCAGGTCCCTTCAGTATAGGTTCCATCATTTTGATGCGAGCTTGGCTAATCTCTAGCTTCAGTGCCTATAAAAGAAATTCACCTTCATATAATTGTCACATGTTGTGCTAACAAGATAGGAGGTTGCTGTAGCTGAGCACAACAAAAGTCAAACCTGTCTGATACCCGGGTATCTCACGCACCACATACAAACTAAATAACAAAAAACAAACTAGGCTAATCATGCACACAATGGGTGATTATTCCAACCTTAGAATGCGCCATCTAGATCAAACAACTCAACTAATTTAATCAGCCTACCAAATCAAAATTCTCATATTCTCACAAAAATGACATTACACAAGCAGCAATCCCATCCAACTGAACTATAACCAGAGAATGATGAACCCATCCATAAACTATTGAAAAACGAGAAAAAAAAAATCTAACACGGATTATGCACAGCAATCTTTCATCATCTCTAAACTGTTATTACCGATCCAGCATGAAAGAGCCCAATCTAATTTAGAACATATTTGAACTATTCTAAATTAGAAAAGTTTAAAGATGAAGATACTGCACAGAAAAAGCAACATAAGCAAAAGCATGGGCACCTGAATCTGTTCCAGAACAAATCGCAGACCCTTTATCATAGCAATGGCATGTGGATTCTTTGAGTCATTTCTTTCTTCACATATCTCACCTAGTTCTTTCAGTAATTGCTGGTGACTGGTCTTCAGTTTATCATCACTAGCTGGAGAAGAGAGCTTTTGCACAGTAGCCAATGCAAACACTAAAATCTTTGCCAGGTAATCAATGTCCAGGTTACCAGACTTCAAAACCTAAGACAAGAAGACCATAAATTGTTATTCATACTGATTGCACAATCAGTGCAACATGCACAAGTTTACTATAAAAAATTACTAGTCAACATTAACTACATAAAAAGTAACGTATGATTAACTATGAATTGATCAGAATGTATTACTGATGAACCTCACAAATTACATTCTGGTCAGATATGAAAGAAACATTACAGGAGCATGAAGATCAGAACACTGAGAGAAAATGGGCTACCTGAGAGAGAATGTCCAAATCAATTGCATCAGTGATCTCTTCCTTCCAGCTTTGTGGAGCAATATCGCAAATTTCATCTCTCATCTCCAACATAAGCTGAACAACACGATCATACTGAGGGTCATTCCCTTCAATGGACTCCACGACGCCATCCCAAAAAGCCTTTTCCATTGCCTGTCTAATTTTACCCTGCTTTCAGGAGACAGTATTAACATAACTGTGGTTGACAGTATAAAAGTTCAAATGGTAGTAGATCTAGAAAGTTTGACACTATAGCTAAATGTTGAGGTCAGACCACCAACCTTAATCGAATTTTCATCTTCACTTTTGGTGCTGAAACCGTTTAGAAGAATAGGACGCTGCTCATGGAGTAATGCATTCACAATCACTTCATTCTCAGTCGCCAGTTGTATGACAGAAGTCCCTGTCCGACCATCAGATTCCAGCGACAATGAACCAAACTCGTTTGGCAAAGGAGTTACATCTTCTCTAAACAAAGATCGAACAACACGGTTTGGCCTCTCAACATCCTCGCTCAATTTCCTTTTCTCATTGCTTGCAATGGGGGAACCATCAGAGGAGCTTGCAGAGCTTGGAGAGAAACCATTGGTCATCGGTGAACCTAATGGGCTTCCCTCCCCTGTAGCTTGAAAGTATTTGCTTCGTGTTTCAGAAAGAGCACATTCCATCCGTTCAATCCCAGCATCCCCACCCAGATGCTGTATCTTTTCCCTCAGAAGTTTTTGATCTTCAAAAACCTGCATAGTAAAAAACATGATACTATTCAAAATAAGATAAAAATAATTTTCACCATCTATTTATTCATTTCTAATACAAAAAAAGAAAAATTCTATGTAAAAACCGCTACATAACTTACCACCCTTTTACAAATGTTTATGTTCCATGTGTCTAAAGTTGCATAACTGGCTACTGCCCTAAAAAATCCCCCATAAGAGAGACATTTTCACTGTCACAATAATTCGGATTATATATCCGTCCACAAAATAATTAGCTTTGAATTACTGTGGTGATGACGCCACGTGAAAACAGAATTTTCAGTTGAAAGACCAAAGTATTCGATGTTGTATCTTAAGTTTGCCATGCTGAGAAATTTGAAGTCATTGCATCAATGAGTGATGGATGGTTGTGAGGAGTAGGACCTGTTTCTGAATAGCCTTCATGTCATGAGTAAGCACGCCAGTTTCTCCTTCTGTAGATAACTTACAGGTTTGCAGCATAGACAGCTCGAGCTGGCAAGCTGCTCTTACCAAATCATCCTCCAGTAACTTGGCATCCCTGACCTTCCATATCACAAAGCTATTCAAATAAGCACACCAAGCTTTGTCAAAAGCTGAAAGCTGAGATCTAAAGGTCCAACGCTTTGGCATGGCAGAGTCAGACTCCTCATCTGAACTCTGTATCGGCCCATCCAATATGATCTTTATCAACAGCTCTAATTCTCGAATGAATTCTCGGGCTGACATAGCAAGAGCTATCTCACGCTCTCCCTGACCACTAAACACCGCATCCGGATGGCCCAATATCATGTACGCACAGAGAACTACTCTCACTGGATATCTTGACATTTTCGCTGGGCCTTTAGGTACCTCCCTACTAGACCCTATTTTCTTTGACTCTTTGCCCCTAGTTGAAACCCTAGCACTGGATCTCTTCCGAGGTGTAGCCACTCGTTTGAGAAGGTGATCTATATTACCCACGCTGGACCTCTGGTTGGCAGCAGCAACCGACCCAGAAACTCTTAAGCGGCTCTCAAACCGGTCAAGTAAGGCTTTAACTGCATGAATTGTATCAGAAGATTCAATAAGCATGGCTAGCTGTTCAAATGGCATCGAGTTCACATGTGTCTCGTTGATCCCAAGAATGTTGTATGCTTTTGCCAAGTCGAAAGTTGTCCTCCTGACTTTAAGGAAACGCCTCCAGCACCTAAATGTATCAATAAAAAGTGAGCCCTAGCAACATAGAATTAGATTTGTGAGGACATTCATGACCATTAAGCATGCTGATTAATTTTCAAGCAACGACCTCAAACAATCCGGCGGTCATACAGATCAGGCAACTGCTAAGCTTTACTTACCTTGCCAATTTCCTGGATAGGAGATCGGCCTGATTTAGCATTATGCTCTGGCTCGGTTTAACAAAGTCGCGCAGCTTTCCTCTCTGTCTCAGATACTCTGCTCTTTGTCTCCTAGCCTGTCCATAGATTTTTCATGAGAGCCATGCAACTTAGCAAAGCCGCAAAAAAAATCCAGCGGCTGAACTGTTAAAAGATGAAAAGCGCAAATTGTACAAATATATGCATGTATACCCTTTGCAGCCGATCTTCCAGCTGGTCCTGCAATTTCTTCCTTTCAACCTCGCGTTGGTGAGACACTGACTTCGCTACATTGCGCACTTGTAATACTCTAGCACGTGCTCTCTTCATCTCTGCTTCCAACAATCTCAAACGCTTTTTCTCGGCGGCTGCTCGCTTTTGGTTGATTGCAGCACGTACGCGCTCCTTATACTTGCTCTCACGCGTCATCCTCCGCAACAGTGATTGGGAAGATCTCTCCCTTATAGTAGCCCTTCTTTGTTTATACGCCTTAAGAATAAGCATCCTATTCACCTGTGCCTGCTGAAATCGGAATTCGACTTTTGAGCCAAGCTTCTCTCGCTTCATTTCTAGACGCAGCTGTACCCCATTTTTGGCTGCCTGCCTAATCTCATCCAATTTAGCAAGGCGCATCTGAGCCTCAGCTAACATGCTCAACCTGTAGTTAGGTACATCATCGAGTTACGAGAGGTAAAGCACCTTAAAGGATTAGTGCACTATCCCAGTTATCAGATAGGCATCCACAAGAAATAGAAAAAAGCTCAACTAATCCACGGGTAGTCTCCAAAACCAACTACAAGCAAATCTAAAAGTAGTGCTTAATAAAAAATAGGCTTCTCGACACAAAACCAACCCGTAAAATGCAGAGAAATAGATATCAGAAAAAGTGCAACCGCGTCTTCAGGGACCAGAAATTCAGAGACCTAACAAATAGAAACAATGCCTGCAACTATGACAACAATCACCCAACCATTACCATCCTCTAACCTTCATTAACCAACAAAAATCGCTGGTACAGAATAAGAGTTTCACCTCTTCTGCTCAGCAGCTTGAAGCTTGGCTTCCAGTCGATGACCCAGGTCTTCCTCATTGGAGGAGGCTCGAGAGGGGCTTCTCTGCTTTGGGCGAGCCTTGCTCGACAATTTCTCGTAGAATTGCTGAAAAAGAAAACAAAAAGGCGCAAGGTAGGTTGAGCCAAGGTCGCATCCACACATGATTAAAGTAACTAAGATACACAAGTCTTTCCAGGACAAACAGCTAGAGTATGAAATCCCATGTGCAAATATACATGTTGCTATGCAGAGTAACAGATAGGGTGAAAATGCTCAAACAGACTAGCAAGTATAATTAAGGCTTTTAATATACTCAACTATTCGTCTACAAAATTCAAAAAACTCAGTCCAGAATGGGAAGACCAAATTTGGTATAATTCCGCAATAGTGCATGTGAAAATGGTTAGATAATGATTCTATTACCGTAACCAGAAAAAACAAACGTTGCAAGGGGAAAATCCCAAGGAATTAACAGCTGCTTTTGGCAACCAAAAAAAAAAAACAACAACCAGACACACCAGCGTTAGAAAAAATTACCGATGAAAACTAGAGTAGAAAAATTGCAAGCACGGAAGAAAAACAGCAAGGATGCCTCTAGAGATAGACTCGGATCGTTTTTCACGAGACAGAAGACGACGAATGAGAAGCTATTATATTTACGCTAGCCCAATACTTGACAAGAACAAAGAACAAAACCACAAAACAACAAACAACCGACCCGCAGCCACTGACGACGATTCGATAACAATTAATCAGGTTTCGATATGATACTTCTCGAAAATATTACGAAGCAGAGAGAGGGAGTCGAAAATCTAACAAAGTCCGAAACCTTCAATCGATCAGCTTAGTCTCTCGGTCCAAAACCCTCAAACGAGCACGACGAGAAAAAAAAAACGTCCGTCATATCTCTTAAACCACGAGTAAATAAACATCGGCGGAGAACCAGGAAAGGAAATTTAACGCAATCCCTCCAAAGAAGAAAGAAGACGGGGAGAAGCAGCAGATTAAAACCTGTCGCCGAAGATCGGCATCGCGAAGCTTGGCCTCGATTTCCTCCACGGAAACGGGAGACTTACTGCACTCGGCGAGGAGCCTTCTCCGGAGCCGCCTCGGCATCCTGGGAGGCCAGGAGTACGAGGCGGCTCCATCGGTGGCCGGGAAATCCAGAGCGATACCGGCGACTCGCTTCTCCGGCGTCTCCATGGGGGAAGAAGTAAAGTGAAGGAAAAAAAAAAACCGAAGCGAACAGCGGTCGACGGCGATGATCCTAAGCGGGAAACAACAGAAATCGGAGTCTCCCGCGACGGCGAGCGATGACGATCTTGAACAGAGAGAAACCCAACCGAATTAAATAGAGAGAGAGAGGGAGAGAGAGAGAGAGAGAGAGAGAGAAGAGGATTCGGTCGAGTCGAGTCCTCAACGAAGCTTTTTATCAGAATGATTCTAGAGAGAGAGAGAGAGAGAGAGAGAGGGTTTGGTTGGGGATTTGGTAAGTGGGAATTGTGAAGAGGAAGAAGAGGGAGGACTCGGAGTGATGAAGAAGAGGCGTGTTTGGGGAGGAGGGGGTGGAGGAGCGTTTGCGTAGTGGGGGGCGATTTCCCCCTTCGCTTCGCTTTATTCCTCCGCCGCGCCACGTCAGCGGAGGCTTCCCCTCCAACGGGTACATTGCGCACGCCCCCCCTTTGCGCGTCCTCCTCCGTCACCGTCATCATTAATCATTTGGACTTACGATCGCCCCCATTGCCTGGGCCCCACGCCCCCCGGCCTTTTCTGACTCCCATTCTCTCTCTCTCTCTCCCCTCTTTTCAAATACAATTAGAATTCTTCGACCAAAAAAAATAAAATAAAAATTACAATTAGAATTCTGCACCTCTGTCTTCCTTCTGTTCAGCCAAAGGAGTCTCTCTCCCTTTTGAGATTGGGGGAAGTTCTGTTTCTCCTCGGTTCCTGCTCTTTCCCTTGATGAGTACCTCTAAAGTCTGGTTCTTTTCTTTTCCTCGATAATTTGAATTGATTTCAAGGGACGAGGACAGATGGGCGATGTCTAAACTCTTAATTTGTTCGCTACAGCTGGCACGATCGGAACGCCAATCGACGTTCGTTCAGTTCGCAGGCTCGAATATGAGCAAAATCATCTTCTCGAGCATCAACCACCGTAAAATCATTGGATGCAAGTCAATAAGCGCAATATATCCGGATCCTCATTCAATTTTATCGTTTCCGTCGTGGCAAGAAAACCGATCTATTCACAGTACTCCATCGACTAACATGCATGGGTTAGTCTAATATGTAGTGTAGGTACCAAGCAATGACTCGATCCTCATGCAGATTTGCACGCAATGATAACGTTCGCATTGATGCTGCGATTTGAATACGGTGAGTGCCAATGTGCTTGGCCAATCACGTGGGAATTCGCGAGAGGAGGATGCGGTGTCTTCCGTGAACAAGTCAAAGAACGTAATTGGTCAACGGCCACCTTAATCTATGGGAAAACAATCCTTAAATCATGGATTCAAGTTGGAGTTAATTGGATTTTAAAGTAGCTACCTCTGACTTTTCCACGAGGAGTGCTTGGAGTGTAAGAGCGCACAACCTTTCTTATATTCCCATTTCACAATCTCGAGGTAGAGAATTTTGAAGCAAAGGCGTTAGTTTCTTAACGCGTATATTAATGATCTTTCGCCTTCTAATTAAATCAACTTATTGTAACTATAAAGAAAAGAATCTCACTCTTTTGCTTGGCGCCGTGCAAGCAGTTTGACCTTTTTTTAGGGACTATTACTTCTCAAAGAATAAAGCATGTTCCTTTACACTTAAAAAAAGAGAGAGTAAAGAGTCCAATAATTTTTAAATGCAATTGAATTTTAAGAAAATTATTACAAAAAAAATTATGCGAAATTATGTATGGATATTTGAGTAATTATGAAATTTTCATAAGTTTCGAATATACCAAAAAAAAAAAAACAGAGAAAATCCACAGAAACTCTAAATCATGTCAACCATGACATGTTTATCTTGAAATTTTTTTGTAATATCAAAAGTTCCAAACTTTACCCACTATGACACATTTAGCATAATTTTTTTCTTGTGAAATAAAAAAACTCAAACATGCACCAATGTGACCCGTTTACCTCCCGTCAAAGCTCAATTAGATAATTTTTCAATCAAAACAATGCCAATTTTATCTCACCTAAGTCACGTAAGTGCCATGTCAACATTATTTGTTTTTTGGCATCCATATAAATAGATTTTTAACGGTTGCAGAATTTTGACTGAGGGTAAAAATGTCATATAGATATAAGTTTGAGATTTTTTGTGTCACGGAAAAAAAAGATTATAATGAATGTATCATAGTTTAGGATTTTTAGTGACTTTTGCCCTTTGGGTTAAAATTACAAAAAAAACTCAAACTAGTACATCTGCAATAAATATACCCAAACTAATTTACAAAAACCCAGTACAGTTGTGACAAATTTATTCGAAACTCTATTCATCTTTTCCGACAAATCTTAAGATTTGGGATAAATTTATTATAGGTGTATTGATTTAGAGATTTTTGTGATCAAAAAATTAATTTAAAGTAAATTCATTATAAATATATTAATTTGAAAGTTTTCGTGATAATGACCCGTTGCCCTTTGAATTAAGCAAAAGGCGAAAAGCAAAAATCATTTCGGTCAGGCCCTAATTGGCATTGCACGATCATGTGATGTTACAATTAGAAAGGACGACTAGAGGGCAGGTAAGTGTAATAGTCAATCAACGTCTTGATTTGAAAACCACATGTGTTTGCCGTGGAGGACATCCATTCCTTCCTACAACCTTTGACGATTTTGGGCCTCGCGATTAGCAGATAACAATTCCTGACAAAAGTGGCAAAAGAACGTTGGATATATTTATGGCCTTCTTGCGTTGTATCAAGCACGTGGCAGCACGTGGGACCCGCCAAGTTTTTGCTCGAATTTTCACGAACACAAAACCGACATTAAATCCAAAACACGCTGTCTGAATTGGGCAACAAGCGTGTTGCGAAACGTCGTGACTTTTGTTATTTGATAACACGTGCTTCAAAGATTACAATATTTAAGAACCGAGTCAGGCGGTTTGAAGAAAACTATTGTAAAGCTACTGTAATTATGAGGTGTTTGGTCGAATACCCGATAAAAATTTTAACACTCCTTTTTCGCAACTCAAAGTGTTACAAAGGAGTTCCCTTAACCGGTATTTTTGCAGAAGTATATTAGTTATAATCCTCAATTAAAGTCAACCTACGATCCAAATTCATCACGTGCCTATTGAGAGGGCGAATTTCACTTTTAAATTTTCTATTTTAAATTTGCGACACCCATACATTTACTTCTATTTGTCATTCTAAAATGGAAAGTCCTCAAAGTCCACAAATATTGCCATATAAGATCGTATACAACTTTATCGCAATCTCGAGAAATTTAAAACAAAGTTATTTCGTTTTCAAATTTTGGTAGGGCACGTTATTAATACTAGTTAGAACTAGATAAAAATCCTTCCAAGTGGGTCTATGCATTTAGTAGTAATTCTTTGAGACTCGACTTCTATTTAATACCAAACACCTAGACTTCTGAAGCACATTTACATCAAGATAATTCTTTATTCGAAATAAATTACCTTCATTTGGGGAAAAAAGATTATACTTTTAAAAAAAACATCATTAAGGATCGAGTTGTATAGTAATAGTATTGTGAATACATTCACATAATTGTAATCAGGGGTGTATTGTCAAATATATAACCAATTGAATATCGAACAAGAGAATATCACATTACTGTTTTGAGAATCGATTTCGTACAAAACATGATACTTTCCTTGTACAAAATTTGGCCGTTATTTTGATTCTCTTGGGCGGGCTTGGGGGGAGTGACGACTTAAACCGCGAAGGATGACGCAATATTCTTTCAACAAATTCACGGAAAAGGCAAAATCGGACGGAGAGAAAGCAAGGGCGAGACGGAGAGGGTCAAACGTGTAATTTCAGTCCCCACTTAGGGGTTTTCGAAAACGATCGAAGCGGCGATGGGGACGCTTCGCCGTGAGGAATTCACGATCACGCCCTTCCGGGTATGAAAATATGGCCACCCTTCGGACGTCTCTTTTCAACTCGAGCACACCAGGGAAAGAAAGAGCGAGAAGGCACTCGAGAACACGCGCGAGAGTGGAGCGACGAGGCTATACTCGCCGCTTCGGACACACACCTGCCTGTCCAAGGCGACTGTTCTGGAATGCGGACACGTGTCGGAATCCTACTTGGAGGGATAAAGCAAGGGAACGACGTCTCTCTTCGAGACGGTGCCACGCAAAGCCGTTTCAAGAAATGGCCACTGGCCGATGAATTTGGCTTTTGCGGGATAGGACAGATTAACTCAACCGATGTACATCAGAACGTAAGTTTTCAACTCATCGATTCCTTAAGTTGAGGAAAAGAAGGGAAAATAAAGGTTTCGTTGAAAGATGGACAAGATCACTCAATGCTTTTGAAAGGAGTATATGTTTAATTGAAAGTGATAATCTCGATCGAAGTTATTTGTCAACAAGGGAGTTGATTTTAAAGGCACTTGTCAACAACTCATTAGCAAGATTGTCAACAACAAACGGGAGAAATCAGAGACAAGTATTATCACCGGTCTACGTCTATGTTAATGATTCATCACTTGCAAATTCTACCAAAGTGTCGGAATTAGAAGGGGGAAAGTGTAAAAAAAGTCATAAACTTATTGTATTTATGCCAATTCAGTCATAAACCTTTTATTGGTACTAATTTAGTCATAAACCTGTTGCATTTGTGCCAATTGAGCCTTTTCGGCCAATTTTGATCGGAAATCGATGACATAAACGCCAGCCGTTTGCCAACCATTCTACATGGACATTTTTAATAT
>BCNH02000009.1:21062202-21075558 GCA_001662345.2 Metrosideros polymorpha var. glaberrima
ACCTTTTATTGGTACTAATTTAGTCATAAACCTGTTGCATTTGTGCCAATTGAGTCTTTTCGGTCAATTTCGATCGGAAATCGATGACATAAACGCCAGCCGTTTGCCAACCATTCTACATGGACATTTTTAATATTTTTTTATTTTTTAATAATTTTTTAATCTTTTCTTTTTCTTTTCTTTGCTGTTTTTCTTAAGGGAGCCGGCGAGGGTTGCTGGCCGACCCCCACCGGCCACAGGCGAGGGCCGGCGACTGTCCTCAGCCTTGGGCGAGGGGATCGCGGCCCTCGCCCAAATTTGGTGAGGGCCGCGACACCCTCGCTGGCCCCAAGTGAGGGTGTCGTGGCCCTTGCGGGGTTTGGGTGAGGGCGCGACGCCCTCGCCTGGGGGCGGCGAGGGCCGCGACACCCTCGCCCACTGTTGGCGAGAGTCGTCGGTCCTCATCGGTGCCCTTAGCCCAAAAAACAACAAAGAAAAGAAAAAATTAAAAGAATTAAAAAATTAACAAGGAATTTGTTCTTCATCCCGTCTTTCAATTTCCAGTCAAGTGATCTCTTGCCCAAGATCAACAAGGAACCATTTTCCTTGTAAAAAAAAAGACCAAAATCAACATTTTTGTGGAAGATTTTCACTTTTGGGGTGAACAGGACAAACCACCGAACCACTCGTGATATAAAAAGCGATCGCAATCATTGTTAGCATATTATAGTGTTATAAAAAGTAAAAGAGGATTTCTACTTTAAAAGTGATCGCAATAAATTTTTTTACACAAATATCCTCAACTGCTTATTTTTTATCAATCTCCAATTTGTCCTCCCCTAATAAGGAAGCAGCATATGAATTTTCCTTTCGCTTCACGGTGCTTTTTTCTGTCTTTGCTGAAAGGTGGAATCAAACATAGGAATATACTTTGCTAAAATAGGAATGATACTGGTTCTTCGTACGTGTAAAATCTGAATCATGTTTGGTGCAGGTAAAATTTGTGAAGACTTTGGTAATTGTCAAATCCCCCTAGCAATAAAGAGTTTCATCCACATCTTACTTGACGTGTCATATCATAACAAGTTACCGACACTTATTAAAAAGTGTCGGTACCATTTGAATCTTCAAAATTACCTATTATTCCAATATTTAACACGCATGAATTTTCCGAATTTACCTACATGTTACTATTATTGATTGAATTTTTCAAACTTATCAACTATTCGAATAATTTACCAATATTTAATCGAGTCAGTAAAACTTATCAAATAAGATTAGTTGATTTCGTACGACAATGAATAGCTTCGTATGCGGATAATTAATTACAAAACAATAAAATAATTGTTGGTAATTGAGTCAAATAAAGTTATAATTGCATGTATAAAATGGCAGCCTAAGCTCTTCAAATAAGTGTTTTGTAAACTGTTGGGATAATTGGTAATTGCAAAAAAGAGTTGAAATCCGGGTCTAAAGATCGACCCTTGCTCAGGAAACAATCGACCGCATGAACTAGATTTATCTCGAGTGATGAAACTGCAAAATACTACTGAGGTCCTTATTTGGCTAACAGCGCAACGTAGCACTGGTAGTTGATGATACCGAAAGCATGCGAAAGGCTTTCTTCTCTGCTTTGCTCATTTTCCTTCTCTCTTCCTTTTTGTCACAATGTGATGATAAGCTGAGCGAGCCGGTTGCAACGAAGAATCCATAAGACAAGAAACGCAGAACCATGATATTGTATGCCTGCAATCGCTGAAACCTCGTATGATGATCTTATACTAACAGTGTCAGGAAGGTTTACAATCGAAGGAGAGGCTGAAACAGGATAAACATGACAACTCTTGCTCAATCTCATAAGAGAGAGAGAGAGAGAGAGATTAAAAAAAACAATGGAGGAAAACAGTTTTTTTTTTTTTGGTCAAAGAGGAAAAGAGTTTAGAAAGTCATATTCAAGGTGAGTGCACTGAATCTCTCAAAACAACTCCTACCAGGAGCAAGCTGGAAGAGGGAACCAAATAAACTGGCAGTGCCCGTTAAAAGACACAGTAAAGACCCACTTCAACATGCTAAAATCCCTATGCCGATTGATCATGCGCACAGACCTTCTCTGTTTACACTTGCTAATTGAAATGTACAGAGACAAAAACCAGGCAAAAAGCCAGGCCCCAGCCCTCACGGGCCCTCCTCCCTACCACACTGACTTTACATGGTCCAATACCATGTGAGAAGTAAATCACCAATCATTTCTACCAACTTACTCCATCAATTTATTCAACACTTTGGAAGCCTATACACAAGGAGGAAAATACCTGCACTTTTCCTCTTCAGCAGGAACGAGGCAGCAGCATGAAGGTAGAGGAAGAAACATTGATATAAACATTCCATTCATAATGCAATCCCCATCTTAAGCAATGGCCACTATGTTAGAAGGCAACAACCGTAAAGCTGGAAATCCTCCGCTCTCTGTGTAAAATCCATGGAAAGAGAGACCAAAGGCTGCCTAAAGCTTGCAGCTGGCTGACATAAATCTCTAAGTTTCCACTGCTCTCATGCACGAGGTAGAAAACCTCTACCTTTCCCAGAAAAATAAATTCCTCCTTGATGTTTTGTTCTCTCCCGCAATGACAAGCAACATCTTGACCCATTAATGTCTGTGCTACCAATTTGACATATAATTAACCAAATTCTCAAAATACTTGATGCACGTTATCAATGGCTTGATGCTGGAGAAAGATAGCATCCTCAAACCGATAGAACCATTTAGAAGTCAAAACCTGGCATGGCAAACTGACTCGCAAAGGCCTCTACACGAGTTCGAAGCTCAACAATCTCCTTATTGCTCTGAAGACCCTTCAGAAAAGCCTTCTGCAGCTTGCCGTGCCCCCTCTGGATTGTGCTGGCAATTTGGGCAGCTTTGAGAAGATGGTCAGCAATTATCTCAAAATCACTCTCCAGACAACCCCTCGTAGTCATAGCAGGAGTACCTGAAAATGCACCACAGCTCCATAGAATCTAAAAACCAAAATAAAGACAAAGCATGACAAAGAAATCAGTCTTACAAATTCAAGCATCTCATAAATTCACCTACCAATCCTTACTCCACCGGGGGTAATTGTGCCATTATCATCAAAGATCGCTATCTTATTGAGAGTTATGTGACACATCTCACAGACTTTCTCATAGTTCCCACCTGTAAAATCATTTAACGAAATAAGAGATCAAGTAGTGTGACTACTCAGAAGACCTTGTGCATTAGCAAATAGCAGCCAATCACGAATAAAACCACATTCAAGCACACTAACAAGATTGGGAGGAACACCGAATGATACACAAGTCGCATGCAAATTGAGCGAATCATGATGCCAAATTAGTGGTGTCGAACCCTATTGAAAATGAAGTTGCAAGAAAAAACTTCTCAAATAGTGCCAAGATCAGACACTAAATTAACAGCTAACCAATCCCTTGGGTCCTCAGAGCAGAGCATCATATTTGCCTGTAATACGTGAAAGAAAGTTACTACCCAGTAGCATTACAACTTTCATTCTTGCCAATGTCTCAGAAGAGAGTCAAAGTAAAAATCTTATGCCACTCCAAACAGGATTTAAGTTGCTGACCAGTCGACTTCGATTGTCTTTTCAACAAGAAGAAGTGTAAACAATGAAATTCTGAAATATTATGTTCTCAACAATCCTTGGCCCACTCTAGCAAAAGGTCTAGAAAGTTTCTGATTTTGCCCCGTCTAGTTCTTTATCTCACAATATGGCAGCACTGTATACTATTAGGTGTTTTTATCAAAACATGATTTCAGATGCACCTAAGTTAGTATATAAGCTTGTGGCTTTTACTTTACATTCCGAGACACCTAGTCACAATGTAAACAACCAATGCAAACTCCAGAGTCTCTTATCAACTTGTTCGAGCCAAATAAGCCTAATAAGGTGTTGCTTCCAGTTGATAAATGAATCACTTAAAGACTATTGCAAGTAAAGATGAAAAATAGTTGATCAGCTTCACCATCATGCTAAGAGCATGAAACCCTTGGGCTAACACAAATGACAAATCAATGAGACAACAGAAGAAAAGAAGGAATCCAGTAGACAAATATGAACACACACAAATTACTTTGGTTTGATCTTCATGAAAATGGATATGTAACACACAGCATTCGCAGATAGAAATATACCGGTTAATCCAAGAGGCCTTAGATCCCAGAGCAATAAATGGTTATCCGTGCCTCCTGTCACAAGCCTGCATTTTCTTCTCAGTAAAGCAGATGCTAATGCCCGAGCATTTTTCTTTACCTGCTGCATATAAGCCTTGTATACTGGGGTGGCTACCTGCTTTAAAGCTATTGCAAGAGCAGCAATGTGGTTATTGTGTGGACCTCCCTGGAGTGATGGGAAAACAGCAAAGTTTATCTTCTCCTCAAAGTCGTAGTACTCAATTTCATTTCCTTGAGATAAAGGAGTTCCTCTTTTCCTTGGTTTTGCACCCTTTCGGCAAAAAATTATACCTCCTCTAGGACCTCGAAGACTTTTGTGAGTTGTTGAGGTAACAACATCACAGTAGTCAAAGGGACTTGCACATTCCTGAAAGGACATCACCCACGAATATAACTACAACTTCCCTTAATAATATTAAACTTGAAACTTTAATATTCATAAGAAAACGAAAGATGAGTGTAAAAGAGAGAGAGAAGACTGAAAGCATGTCAAATCCAATCCCCTCTATTTTTCACCTTCATTTGCATTTTCTTTCTTTTCCAAGACAAAATATTTGTACTGCAGCCTCAATCTGCTTCCTCCCTTTTCTTCCATTCATTTTTTCAATACACCAAACACAGCCTTTGTCTATTGTTAAGTTGGACGTTGGTGGATACGAACGAAAACATAGATCCCATTCAACCAGCAGAATGAGTTCCGCTTACCAAGGGCGGGCTTAATCTAATCAAAAGTTGGGCTATTGCCCCCCTACTCAGTTCTCTGATCTTTTTATCATTAAAGTTAAAAAATTTCAACTGTATGTAAGATATGCCCCATTATGGCCACATAAAAGGGGAACACCCCTATCAAATTTGCAACAAACTTTTAGTTTAGTAGTTAATATCGACATTTTCCTTTTCCATTTCCCCCCAAGAGTTAATGAAACATAAGGTGCTAGTAATGAAAATAATGTGAGCAGAACCTACCCTGCACAACGAATCTTATTTATTTTAAATTAGAGATCCAATTCAACCCCACTAGTACAAGAAAGGATCCTATAATGAAACATAAGGCGCTAGCAGTTGTCTCACCTTACTAGATGGTAGTTCTTATTTTGTGTTGACTAGTATCGGATGTTAGTTCAACCAATCAGGTAGAGGTTAACTGGAATCACTTTACGCCAAATCCCACCAATCTAATCTAAGGAGTGAATGAACTGAATTAGTATTTGCATCAAAATAAGTCCCTTACTACCAACTTTTACCAAGAAACCATTTCCTCACAAGATTTACTGTCACTAAGTGAGTCGCAGTGAGTCTGACCAGGAACAAATAAGAAAAGGCAAGCATCACCTCACCTCAAATAGCACATTATGAAACAAATGCACCAATAAATCCACAACCACCCTCCCCAGAAAAAATGATAACAATAAAGCAAAGGACTGAATCACAAAGGAAGTTATACCATTGCCGTTGGCACTCGAGATAAAAAATAAGGTATCAATGATGAGAAGCAGGTAGCTATATCTATATAGATAACATAAAATTCACACCTTAGCTGCAACAAGACCACTGACTTGAGCCATGTCACACATCAATACAGCACCGCACTTGTCTGCAACCTGCCTAAACCTACCATAGTCCCATTCGCGAGGATACGAACTTCCCCCACAAATAAGAATCTTAGGGTGAAAATCACTTGCCCTCTCCTCAAGTTTATCAAAATCAATGTACCCAGTATGTGGGTTTACCTTATAGGGCAAACTCTCGAAAAAAATCGATGCCCCAGAAACTTTCCTTCCATCAGGCATATAGCACCCGTGGCTAGTATTACCACCTGAGGGTGTATCCAACCCCATGATCCGATCCCCAGGAAGCAAAAGTCCTGTGTAAACCGCGAAATTTGCAGAAGTGCACGAGTATGGCTGTACATTCACTCCTCAATTCTCAGAATCCAGATTAAAAGCTGCCAATGCACGCTCCTGACAAAGAGTTTCAATCTCATCGATGTACTGATTCCCACCATAGTACCGCTCACCAGGCAATCCTTCCGAGTACTTATTTGTTAAGTGGCTACCCAGTGCTTCCATTACCGCTTTACACACGAAATTCTCCGAGGCAATCAATTCAATTCCCTTCGCTTGCCTGTTCTTCTCCCTCCCCATTATCTCGAAAAGATCAGGGTCCGCCACGCCAATCGGTTCGTTCCCCCATGACCTAATTGCATCTCTTCTCGCCTCCATATCGGCAGCGCTCGAAATCCTCTTAGAGGAGCTGGTGGAAGAAGACGTTGACTCACTTTCTCTTCTCCGCTTGATGCAGTGGCCTAAAATGCGGAACTCTTCAACGTCCGCGTCATCCTCATCCTCTCCATTCTCTGTGCCCACGGTGCCATTGTTCTCGGGCTTTTGGGCCTGCGGCTCGAGCAATTGAAGAGGGATTAGTTGCTTCCGGTCGAGCTGGAGCGAGACTGCACCATCGGACACTTGGTTCGATCCGGGGGACGAGAACCCCAGCGAGAGAGTGGATGGAGAATTCGACAGGTCCATTCGGAGAGAAGAATTACTGCGAAACGGAAGCTCAATCCGAACACATGCAACGAGCGAGTCGCTTACAGGGTTGTAAACGACAAGAGGAGAAAATAACGGCACAGGCAGAGATTAGAGGGTCGAAGGTACGGCGGCAATGGCAGTATCGGAGGAGGGGCATCGATCGATTGAGCCCCAGGAGTTGATTGGAGATGGAGACTGAGAATCTGGTTTGAGAGAGAGAGAGAGAGAGAGAGAGAGAAAGAGCGAAGCTTTAAAGGTAGGAGAGAGAATGAGGCAGAGATGAACGATAGATGCTGACATTGACGGTTGGATTCCGGCGTCCTTATCAAAGATGCTGCTATTGGTTGCGCTGATCGAGGATTTCGCCACCGCCGGTGAGATTAGATCGGTTTCGATGGGTTGGCGTATCGGGTTGCCCGGTTTTCCACATGGTGGGCCGGGGCACTACGTCGGGTCCATCAGATTCGTGCCTCGAGCCACCGTCGAAGTGCTAACGGTTGG
The DNA here is from genome assembly GCA_001662345.2 of Metrosideros polymorpha var. glaberrima. NCBI lineage: Eukaryota > Viridiplantae > Streptophyta > Magnoliopsida > Myrtales > Myrtaceae > Metrosideros > Metrosideros polymorpha. Next base: position 21,069,439 of record BCNH02000009.1, read on the forward strand.
TAGGGGTCAACATGGTTTCAAGCTAAAATCGAAAACCGATCAGTTCTACAGTACGTGGAGTATGTTTCAAAAATTGGGGAACCGATACTTGGAACAAGTTTTTTTGTATTTTTCTTGTTTTATATCTTCGCGCAATCATGCAGTATTTTATATTGTCTAATGATAAGTGTGTAATTTGAAACCATTGAGCTTCCATTTATGACGATATTCATTAATGAGACTTTTACTTTGTTAGTGTTCTATTCTTCATGTATCTAAATTTGAATTGTGGTTAGTGAATTGTAGCAGTAAATGATGATCATTCGATGTGATGCTTCATTGCAATTGTTTAATTAAGAATACAAGTGTAACTTAGATAGACCCTGAAATTTGTGACAGGATAGGTTCCAGGGTATGTAGAGTAGGTTTTAAGTAGGTTCCAAGTTCAAAAAATTAGAGGATCAGTTCCAACGAATAGGTTCCAAATTCCAAGTGAATCTTGAGTTAACCCTGGAATAGCTCACCCCTTGTGGTTAGTTGCCTCACCTCGCTAATAGCTAAACGCTTAATGGGTCGGATCGGGAGTTGAGTCCACACGATTCATGGTTACATGGGAAAAAACAAGGAACACAATCAAGCCCACAAAAATCACCAGGCCAACAGCCTCATGGGCAAAACATCAGAAACATCTGCACAAAGCGAGCAGCCACAGTCAACAAGCAAGAACAGCATCGTCAATAGAAGTATTCTCCAAGCTCGAGCAGAGCTCCGAACGAAGAGCTGAAGAAATCTTCCCTCGAAGGCCCTTGAAGTCCTTCCATTCCATGCTTAACATTTTCGACAGTGTGGTGTTGATTTAACCTCGAGAAAGACGATGAATGAATCATATATAAGTTCGTTCCAGTTGCAATGGTCAAAAGAAGAACAGCCGGCACTGCTGAATGGGGGAGAAAACCAAAAGCATCACGTTTATGCGGAATACGAATTGAAAAAGGCAAAGGACAGGAAAAAGAGAATGTCAAGAGCAGCCACGACAGTTGACAGCAAGTCATGGGCAATTGGGCAGACCAAGGCGTGAGCAAATTCCTTTCTTTGCTCAAAATGCCTTGAACCGACTGACAAGGAGGCCCCCCCAGAAAAGAAAGCTACATCTTGGGACACCACATGTTTCTTCTGCAATCACCAACGTTTCGGCTCCACAGCCACACGTGAATGTCCCTACAGGATCTCTAGAGAAAGGAAAACCATGATAGCAATAACAAGAGGCGCTCGGCTGTTTAGTATTTACCCTTGTTGACAAATCACTACAAGCCCACAACTTCACAATTAAGCTACAAACTCTTATGTCCTCCATACCCTCTAAATTCACAAGCAGCATGAATATTCATTAAATAACTTCACCAATTTACACACACTCAGACATCAGGATCTAATTGCCAAACCGACATCACTCTTCCTTCAAATACTAACATTCAACTTCGTCTGTATGGATGCCCATTCAATAGCTTATAGACCTATAATGAGAGAAAAACGGATATTATCAAATGACACGGATTTCTCCACTAGCATGCACCTCCTTGACCCTCTTATCGTATTCATCTTCTTCTTCTTCTGCATCTTCTCCCTTTGGATCACCATCTTCATCCTCTTCCCAGCCAAAGCTCCCGTGGGAGTGCGATGGTGGAGCCTGTCTTTTGGCCTCTTCCACAATTTTCATGATCTCCTCAACACTCTGAGGGGAGAAGCTTGGCATTTCTTTTCTGTACTTTGCTTGAGCTGCCTCTGTTAATTCCCGTGGTAAGTTTGGGTTTTCTTTTCTGTAGTACTTTGCTTGAGCTGCCTCCGTTAATTCACGCGGCAAGTTCCTTAGGAACCATGGGTGAGACTTGATTTCTTTGATGGTGATTCTCTGCAAAAGAGCATAGACCATGAGAAACGATGCTACAAATGCTATAACAAATAAGGCAGTCTCATAAGCATGCACACTTGGCCATGGAAGGCATGCTTCACCAGAAACAAGAGTATGTATGCACCAATCGCTTGACCCACAATGTATACTATTGATCTCCCATGCCAATCAAGGCATAATAATATCCAAAGGATACCAAGAAGTATAAATTACTGAGGGGCTCCAGTGATCTAAGATGCAATAATCTTATTATCGGAGAGCACAATGTTGCAGTTGCAGGCTCCCAGCATATCTTATCTAACGAGAATGAAAATTCAAAATTGTGGAGATTGAACCTCGAAGAAAAGGAAAGAAGCAGAATGAATTCATTAACTGATAAGAAGTCGACCATACAAACAAAGCCAAAATGTTATCTGATCTAACATCCTAAAAATCCTAGACAGAGCTAAACAGATATTTTTGGGGAGGCGGGTGGGTCAATGACTGCCTGCAGTAGAAGTTATTAGCAATTAATTGCTAATCCAATGAATCAACAAAGAAGGCTTTCTGACATCATTCTTGCACTCATCCTTTGCTTCATTTTCGCTCTCAGTCTCACACAAAATTCGAAAATTGAAGTCTTGTGTACCCTTGATGGATTTGCAACAAATATGCGCGAAAGGAGATGTCTGCAATCTTGAGATACGTGAACGTAATCAGGGATCTTGTACTGAACAGCCATGATCCGCTGCACAAGGCAAAAACTGCATAAAATCAGAAAACAAAAACATCTTCATTGGTCAAATGGAACGATAAGAGTATATTCTCACATTAATAGTTTTTCTGAAGTTTTTTGGATCTTCCGGGTCTTCAAAAGGGTATGCTCCCACAAGCATCACATAAAGAGTCGCACCACAGGACCAAACATCTGCCAACTGATAAAGCACAAATTTATAGAAAACTCGACCTTCATGAATGAACGGTTGACATTGCCTTACTCATAAGGACCGCTAAATATAAGTGCAACCCCAAACTCAGGGACACTGGCATTCCAAGGGTATAAAGTATACTGAATGGTTAGGCATGGTTACACGAAACTCAAGTATTTATTACGCGGGGAGACAAGACAAAATAGGATACTCATGGGTAGGAGATGAGACATCAGACCTCAATGAAATAAAGGCAGTTGACAGTTTCAGACACAAAAATGAAGCTTAGAGGGATAATATACAGCATCTCACAAATCCCAAATTTAGAAAAGCTACAAAAACAGTCCAATCCTGAACAACATTTAACCTACCTAGAAAAGCCTATCAAACAAGTTGGAAATATCTAGAGAAGCGTCACCAAAATAGTTCTACCGCAGGTTTTGCAGTTTTTAATGCACATAAAGTAGCAGCAGGGCCATGCAGAATTAGCTTAAGACAATACTAGCACATAACATCGCAGATGAGCGAGGCCAAAACTGGACAAGACTGACTTTATGGATGAACAGCTTTAATGAAATGACTTACCTTGCCATCATATTCCCTCCTAGAGAGAACCTCAGGTGCAATGTATGCTGGAGTTCCAACTGTGGATTTAGGTCTTGAATGAAGCAGAGAAGACTAAAGGCAAGTTAAAAAGGTAGACTATAAGTCGACGAATCAGCCTAACCCTGTAAAGATATTGCATAACCAACGTAAAGATGCCGCAAAAAATACTTCACACTTGTACCTTAGAATACCCAAAATCACATATTTTAAGTCTCGGCGCAGGGCTTCCATCTAAGAGGGTGTTCTCAAGCTTCAAATCTCTATGGCATATTTGCTTAAGAACAAAAAAGAAAAAGGATGAGTGATGAACTCTACAATAATAAGAATACTAGGACGTCACTTTAATAGAAAGTTTGGAACTTTATCTTACCATGGCATGGCAGAAGCAAACTCCTGAGATTAGCTGCTGGAAGAAATATCTGGCCTGGACAATGTGAAAGAAAGAGTAAGCTGACCAGTACTTCAAAGAACATCAGATCACCACCAGTAACGTATAATGAATGTGTCGAATTTGCTCAGCAGCTAATATCAGATCACAGCCTCTAAAAGGTTCCAAAAAATAAAAGATAAAAAGTGAAAGCTCTTTACTATGAGTTTTTACTGATTAAGGAAAAGCAAACCTCATCTTCGCTGAATCTTCCAGCATTGCAGATTCTCTCAAAGAGCTCACCCCCCGCCGCATATTCCATTACAATAGCAAGATGGGTAGGCGTCAGAATCACCTGCATATACATTCCAAACATTAAGACCTGATAAGTCTGATAGTGAATGAAAAATCCTCCATCGCCAGACCTCAAAGGCATGGTCATATTCCATATTCTTGTACTGACCTCTTTGAACCGAATGATATTTGGGTGGCAAAGCGATCTATGATTAATAATCTCCCTGGCCACATTCTCGTCAATCTGAAACCGGAAAATAAATGGAATTACAGTTACTGACGAGACCAGCAAGTGAATCCATAGAAAATCAATCCCCCCTCGACGCTAAAACTCCAAAAGTAAACAGACTTGTCGCAGGATTATACAGTTTCTGAGGTTGCGCTCGCAATTCAGGAACGATTTACTCCATGAAAAGCAAACATCAAACGTAAAAGGAGACAAAAAGAAGGACCTTGCGTCCTCGCTCGATGTACTTCATGGCAACAAGTTCTCTGGTTTCCTTATTCCTCATGAGCCGGGCAACTCCGAAATTGCCCGATCCTATATCCTTGATAACCTCGTACTTATCCATGTCGCACACCCTTCCTTCTGGGACTATGTGAATCAGAGAAACCTTCACTGATTGCCAAAGAACGCTATAAATCTCGCCGGAATCGAGCTTCAAACCAAGCCCATCAAAGCTCAATCAAGAAAAGCAAGGAAAGGCTCCGAGTCTTGAATCCTCGATCGCAGGACATCAAGGGACAATTGTATATACAGCAGAAAGAGGAATTGTGAGTGTAAAGGTTGGATTTTGGGTTGTGGAAGGAGAAGCGGAAGCGATGGTGGTGGTGGTGGTGGGTTTGCTGAGGATTTGAAGGAAAGCAACGAATCTGGAGAAAATTTGAGGGAATCGAGGAGAGGAGATTAGCGTGAGGAGAGAGAGAGAGATGGGTCCTGAGAAACTTTTGAAGAACGATTGGGGGAATTTGTGAGAATAAAAATGGGGGCTGGGTCCCAGATCCCGGAGAGAAGACGAAGGAAACAGGCGCGCGCAGTAGATCTGCATGACGCGGGTTTATTACCGTATGTCGTCGGCCGTGCCCCAGAATCTTTACTTAGCAAGGATTCTTGCATCGTCTCGGCGTTTTTAAGGTTATCCCCCTTGCCCGATCCAAATTATTAAATTCAAGATATTTGTCAAGAATTTCGCGAGTTATCATCTTTCGCGATCTTACGATAATTTAAAATTCATATTCTCGAAATTGATTTGACTCTTATAAGTTATTTTTATGGTTAATTTGAAAATACGTTATTACTAGTCCTCACGTATAATATGTGTACTCGTTTTCTATAAATTCCATGTGTAGTAGCTATTGGACCTGTGTTGTTTCTTTTTCTAATTGCCTGTAATATCAATATAAGGCCTCTCACGCTTGCAACGAATTTTCACATGAATTCAAGTGACTGCTTTTCAATCTTTGAAAAAAGAAAATTATTGAGTTCGACAAGAAAATTGGTTTGATCATCAAACTAATTAGTAATATAGCTTGGTGTTAGTGTGAATTAAGCAGTAGAGGAAGTTTTGATCGGAATGACTTTGCTAGCAACTACTAGATATGCTTGTACCTCATATTGATTGTGAAGAAAATGGAACATTTCAAAGTCAATGACCGGAGTGAAACTAAGGTGTACCGTACATTTTGCATTATAGTCACTTTCACGTGTGCAAGTTGAGAGAGGGCAATTGGGAAGATAATTGATATATTCGCCTCTCCATTCGGAGCCCAAAACAAATCTAGTGGATTTGCAAATCAGAGTCCCAATGACTAAAATACAATAGGTTATGGTGTGTTGTATCCTAGAGTGTACATGTTTGATGCATGAGGTGATTGATGTGCGGACTTGAGAGGCGAGCCTCGTGAAAATTGCACATGGAATTTGGCCAAGATTAGGGTTTAAAGGTGCGTTTGATAACCTGCCAGAAGTTATTCTGGAGCAAAAATGTGTTTGGTAAAGAATGACTTCTAGAAGAGTTTTGTACTTCTGAATGAAATTTGTGTTTGGTAAAGAAGTG
>BCNH02000009.1:21075739-21112639 GCA_001662345.2 Metrosideros polymorpha var. glaberrima
ATTCTATTTAATAAAAAGTGAAAATAAAAAAAGTTTGGGGGTAAATGCGTCTTTTTATTTCAAGTGAGGTAAATGTGTTGCACAATCATAAATTTAGGATTTTTTTTCCCTTTTTATTTTCACTTATCATTTTCCTTTTCACGCTCGTAGGCGCCGGCTGCCGAACCCCAAGCGCCGTTTGGTAAACTTGCTAAAAGTAGAATGAGAATGAGGGTACGTTTGGTAAACATAAATTCTCATTCTCTGCCAGAATTAATTCTCGAAAAAATGAATTCTTGCTAGAATAAAAAATTATTGCAAGAAAAGTTTTCATGCGGGCCTTAAGTTGCCTTGTCCGAACCCACCTGTTAAACTTGGCATAGCTTCATGGTCGAGACCAAAATCTTAGGGCACTCTTGGTAGGATGAATAAGAGGCCAAATAGGATAAAAACATCGTATCTAGCATTCGATGTGGATAAACTCGAATATGTTTAAGAAGTCGGGCACCTTGTGCGGTGATCAAATGCAACCTCGAGGATAGTCATTTTTTCAAGCTCACGCCACCTTAATCTTTTTCCCTTTCGGCCCGGGCCCAATAAACAAATGTTGTCAAGTAGATTCAAATTTTTCTCGGGCATACGTGTGTGTGGTTAGCTAATGAGTTGTCCATTCTACTTATATGTTGAACACGATAAACTATAGAGGACACGACAAGAAGCAAGATAGAAACCGAACATCTTAATTGGACTGATGATCAATCCGTTTTGATCTGCCTTTGGATCCTCATCTCGCTAAATGCCGGCGGTTCTTTGGGATTTACCTCAATTTATACACAAAATCAAATCAAAACACCGTGGGATTTTCAACTACTTATAACTACGTATTCCTCTCCCAAAATTTATAAATAATTTAAATTATGTAGAACTCGTGTACAGTATCAAGTGTCAATATCTAGATATTTTATATCATCCTAGCCATTTTATTTTGCATAGATGTTAAAAGCTTCGATTCCGCAAGATTCACAAAAAAAGGTGTATTAAGTCATACGTGATCCTTTACTTTGATATATAGATTCGAAAAGTGGACAACCACCTGTTCTAGACGTTTCTCGAATTAATTCAATCTTGAAGCATTTCAGAGTTTTGAGGAATGATCGAAATTTTTAACTTGGATTGCTTCGAATAAAAGGGCTTACTCAATGCTCTATTATTTCATGCTGGCGAGTCAATCTCGAAATGCTACCGACGAGTCTTGGGAGAATTCTTTTACCATCCTACAAATATAGGAGGCGAATTGTGGACGGACCATGTATATTGCATGGATCCTTACATAAAAACATTGATTATATAAACGGTTCAACGTAATATATTGCGTTTAATTTTAGAAAGAAAAACTCATCGAATTATTGTTATGTTCTCAATCACATAAGTGACCATGAGCCTGACAGCTCTCGATGTCTATGACATATTTGCTCGAATTTAATGGAACATTTCTATTTCGAGGCTAGAGTCGACCCATTTGGCTAAGCATGCTTCAAATCAATTGCTTTTACGACGAATGATGCAATACTTTTCGAAATGGACTCATCATAATCTAGATGAAGATTTGTAGTTCTGATCTCGATCGCAGCATGTATGCAGCCCTCTCAATTATCAAGTCTCCACAAAAAGAACCGCCTTCACTAGGCAAATGAACGCATGCGGGGACGGTGCACGGGTCCCCACGTGTCAGCATCCTGAGCGTCCATTACTTAAGTTTCAGTGCGCAGCGGGCGAGAGAGAGAGAGGACCCGATCCATGGCTGTGTCGAGCTAAACCCACTTTAAGACCCGACTCTCCCTCCAATTTGACACCCTGCAGCAGCTCAGGTACAGAGAGAACGAGAACGACGACCTCTCTCGGTCCGACTCTGACCTCGATTCCCCACCCTCAGATCCGACCCTCGCCGGCGACCGCCATGGTTCCCGCCCTCCGATCCCTCTCTCTCCTCTCTCTCCTCCCTCTCCTCCTCCTTTCCTCCGCCCTCGCCTCCGAGTCAGATCACAAGGTAACTCATCCTCGTCCCCCCACGCCGCGGTTGACTCGGCCACTGTCCCCGGCGCGGCTTCCTGAATCCTAGATCTCGTTCCTTTGCCTTGTTTTTGGTCCCTAATTTGCTTTAGATCTGCTCTTTTGGGATTGCACTGTTTCGGCTCCGGCGTTTTCTGCTTTGATTCGAGGGTTCTCTGTAGAATCTGGTTTGTCGGCTTTAGATTTGTGTGGTCGCGCAGGATTTGTGTCGGTGTAAGTGCCTATGGCTTAGTTTGTTCGGAGGAAAGCTGTGATACCTGTGAGGGTTACTCGCTTCTGTGCACATGCATGGTCTCAGATGTTTTCTCGGGCGTTAACATTATAATGTGTGGCATTGATCGGGATATTAAGCTTCTTTCGTGCATCTGATTGTGAATGTCATGCCAATTCTCTTACAGCGGCACTAGATCTTTATACGTTGCAAGTCAATTCTCAGTATTTTTAGTGTCAGTAGTTGGATCTCACTCGCTGATCATTATCCGAAAGTGGTTTCCGCGTCAATGAATGTCGACTTATTTATCTATCTTTGGCCTAATGCAAAGCACTGACTTTTACGCTTTGATCTCAATTTCCTAGAGCTGCTTTCTCCTGTTTTTTCTTGGCAGTAGATAATCTTGATTCGACTCTTGAGTGCTAGCTGCTTCTGCTAATATAGTTTGATCATTTTAATTAGTAGAATTGTAGCCTTAAGCTTGCAATAGGAACTTTTATATTATCTTTGTAAAGACAAATTTTTCAAGACCAAGATCAAGTCATAGGTACTTCAGGTTCTTGATGAGCTTTCTGAAAATCTTGAGATCTTATTGAATATAGTTGCGAGGGAAGATACTCACTGATATTTTTTGATGGAACGAGAAAGAATGGGGAGAAATTTATTAGACTGCTGGTGGTTTTAAAGGCAGCATGTCTATTGCTGTATCAGTAAACTCTAGCTCTAATTTGGGAGCAACAGCTCGATATTTTATGTTTCCTTATCCAAACAGAAGACGTACATTCTTGCTGACAAATTTTCACTTCTCTTTCAGTATAAGCCAGACGAGTCAGTCACCCTTTGGGTTAATAAAGTTGGCCCATACAACAACCCCCAAGAAACATACAATTATTACAGCCTCCCATTTTGCCATGCTCCTGGTAATCATGCACATAAGTGGGGTGGTCTTGGCGAGGTCCTTGGTGGAAATGAGCTCATTGATAGCCAGATTGAGATAAAGTTTCAAAGTATGCAGAGGGCCTTCACGGTAGTTTTGACTGTTGAATCTGATGTGATGTGGAGCTTATTGTGAGATGTTTTCCTTTGCAGGGAATGTGGAGAAAGGTACCATTTGTCAACTTGAACTTGATGAAGGGAAGGTCAAACAATTCAAGGATGCTATTGAGAATAGTTATTGGTTTGAATTCTTCGTGGGTATGTAAACCTTTGTTAAGTACTTCCTTGACTTAATGTTTAGATATCATCTACCCTTATTTTAAGTTGACATATTTTGATAGATTAACTTCTTACTTTATGCTGCTTGTCCACCCAAAACTAAAGAGAGAACTTTATGGAACTAGCTTTTTGCTAATATATGATGGTTTGACACAGTGTGAGGAAAGCATAACTTTAATACGTACAATTTGTAATGCAGGAACCCCATAGTTGTGCTTTCTCCTTCTTCCCTTCACCCCTCCTTCTTTGTAGAGAGTTGGAGGGGGCTGGGGAGGCTCCTTGTAGAGGTTCCAATGAATTTATTACAGGGATTACATATTCAAAGTGAATGTGGATATAATTTGCTGGGCTTAGAAGTGTGAATGCAGCAGCCACGGCAATTGAGACCATTACTTTATGCATGAATGGACATTGTTTCTTATAGTGTCAATAGACCCGTGTGGTATCACTGGGACAATTTGCGACATGGTTTTCGTTTTTTTCCCCTCCCCTTAATATTGATTAATATATTTCTTTGTCTGGTGGGGTGAATATCTCTTTTATTATTTGCCCTTACTCATTTCAACTTGATATCTTTCTGGTTCATGCTTTGGGATATCGCCTGCTGAATGCAAATCCAGATGATCTGCCTTTATGGGGTATGTAATTAATAGTTATCGTTAGATTGAATTTCAAAACTTTGAACTGTTTCAAGTCTCACACTTTTCTTTCCCGTTTTAGGTTATGTTGGTGAACTGCACCCCGATAAGAACAGTGATAACAACAAGCATGTACTATACACTCATAAAAGCATCAGCATTAAATACAACAAAAATCAGGTGTGACTATCAGTTCATCTGTTATTTGTAAGAGTTAAGGATTCTGATGCTTACTTACCACTCTTCTTTTGGGTAGATTATTCATGCTACTCTGACGCCAGAGAATCCAAAGCCCTTGGAAGCTGGAAAGTCATATGATATGACATACTCTGTCAAATGGGAACCAACTGATGTTGCTTTTGCACGTCGTTTTGATGTTTACTTGGATTACCCTTTCTTTGAGCATCAGGTTAGTAATAGCGGTTTACTAGCTTTTACTCACGTACATACATAAACACAAGAAGATCATCTTCTCCATTTGCTTATGGCGTATTTGTTTATCATAGATTACTAGATGATCATCGTCTATACACTCTTTTGCTTCTGTCATTTGTTTATCAATAATCAATAGCATTATGGACCATCTAGTAATCTTCGTGAAAGTAGCATTATTTTTTCTCATTGATTCATGTGCAATTTTCCTGTGTGACAGATCCATTGGTTTTCTATCTTCAATTCATTCATGATGGTGATATTCCTAACTGGCTTGGTGTCAATGATTTTGATGCGGACTCTTAGAAATGACTATGCGAAATACGCAAGGGAAGATGATGATCTGGAGACTCTGGTGATTCTCTTTTGATCTTTTGCTGTCCCCTCCTGTGCTCTGATGATTGGTCTCTTCTTTTTGATAAAGCAGTGTTGCTGACTAAATTACGATGACCATTTGATGCTCTGCCCAGGAAAGGGATGTGAGTGAAGAGTCTGGCTGGAAACTTGTACATGGCGATGTTTTTCGGCCTCCACGTAATTTGGTACTACTGTCAGCTGTGGTTGGCACTGGTGCTCAGCTTGCTCTACTTGTGCTCCTTGTCATATTGTTGGCAATTGTTGGAATGTTATATGTTGGGTATGTCTCATACTTTATGATCATTTGTGGAAAATTTTGTTTAAGACATACGTTTAATGATTCTCTAGCTGAAATAAAATAATGCAGCTTTACTGTTCTTGATGTGTTGAAATCGAATATATGTTGTTTTTTTGGTCATGACATGAATTGCTATTTTTCAGGAGAGGAGCAATTGTTACGACTTTTATCCTATGTTATGCCTTCACCTCCTTTATTTCTGGTTATGTTAATGGTGGGATGTACTCACGTCATGGCGGTCAGTGCTCTCGACATATCTTTGTCATTTTCATTTTCATTTGTTATTAATTAAAGTTGCTTTCGAAGATGTGTGTTGCTGATTATGAAATTTTGTCATCTTGTGTAGGTAAAAGTTGGATCAAGTCAATGATCCTCACGGCATCTTTATTCCCATTTATGTGCTTTGGAATTGGCTTCATCCTCAATACCATTGCTATATTTTATGGGTCTTTAGCAGCAATTCCTTTTGGTACTATGGTAGTGGTTTTTGTGATCTGGGCATTCATCTCATTCCCCTTGGCTCTCCTTGGAACAGTCGTTGGGAGAAACTGGAGTGGCGCTCCGAACAACCCATGTCGTGTGAAGACTATTCCTCGTCCCATTCCTGAGAAGAAATGGTACTTGACACCCTCTGTGGTATCAATGATGGGAGGATTGTTACCCTTTGGCAGCATATTTATCGAGATGTACTTTGTCTTCACTTCTTTCTGGAATTACAAGGTGATTGCCAGTTCCCCTTACCAGAAGATCTTGATTTCTAGAACAAACCAATAAAGTTAATGATAATTCCTTATCTGATTTAGCTCTGCTGTCGTTTACAGGTGTACTATGTGTATGGATTTATGCTGCTTGTTTTCCTCATTCTCATCATTGTTACTGTTTGTGTAACAATTGTGGGCACATACTTCCTCCTAAATGCTGAGAATTATCATTGGCAGTGGACCTCGTTTTTCTCTGCTGCCTCAACTGCTGTCTATGTATACTTGTACTCAATCTATTACTACCATGTGAAGACTAAGATGTCAGGGTTCTTCCAGACCAGCTTCTATTTTGGATACACCTTGATGTTCTGTCTTGGACTGGGAATTCTTTGTGGTGAGTATGATGATGTCCTCAGTGATTGCACCATAATAAAAAAAAATTTAATTGCTCTATTTACGGCGCCCCCCACCCAAAAGAGAGGGTCTAATGACTTTCATTTGCAATGTGAGTCGTAGAATAGAAAAAACTTCATAGTCAGCTTCCTGTAAAGTTTTTCTTTTACATGATTGCATATTTTGGTATTTGGTGATTTGTGCACATTCAATTAGATATCTGGATGCAGCTTGTGTAGGAGGACACTAAATCCCTAAATCTTTTGGTCCATAGGGAGGAAGTTAGTAAATCAGTTGCTTTAAACATTCATTTGCATGGTGTACTTTGCAATACATATTTAAGTTTTTTTCAATGTCAGGTTTTCTCTGTGGTAGACGATGGTTAGTTACTTAGTTGCTAGTTCAGTACCCTATGAGAGTGCCATACTTTTTTCTAGTTTGCCACCAATGTATTCGGAGTCTGTTAGCTCTAAATTTTCCATGTTTGAAGGCTGCCATTTAATTGAACAACTTGATCAGTCTTCTTTTTCTCTTGGAGTATTGAGCATCTATGTGTGATGATTGTGCACAGGTGCTGTTGGTTATCTGGGCTCGAATTTGTTTGTAAGGAGGATCTACAGAAACATCAAATGTGATTAGAGCTTCGTGATGGGAAGTGGGCGAAATGGTTTTTCCCAGTACCTTTTGGTTGTGGAGATGACAATAAAAATCCAGAGGAAGCGAACCTATCACCTTGCGGACTATTAGAATGTCACCAGATGTTTGTCACGGAATTCAAGGATGAGGATGTACACTTTCTTCCGCCGAGCCTGGGGAATCCTGAGATTTTTTTTTTCCTTTATATTCTAGCTGTAAGATGAATAGGTGCAGGGATTGTTCTCGCTATCAGAAACTTTTTACAAATAGGTGCCCCAGTGGATACTTAATTTCTCAAGTCTGCTAACGTTGTAATGCTATTTTTGCTGTCTGGAATATGGACTTCAGCAGGAAAGGAGGTGATAAAAATGAATTTTGTGATTCTGATAAGCACGTGCTTCCACTATCGTTAACATGTAATATGCCAGTTTTGGCCCTGGAATGCATAATCGCCCTCCAGTTAGTGAGTTTCTTCGGGTGTCTGCTATGGCTGCTGTGGCCTTGTTTTTCGTGTTTGCTTTCTGGCTGAGGCTCCATGCGACTCCTGATGCTGTGCAGGTGTAAACCTTTGGTTTCACTGATTGTCAGTTTGGTCCTTATAGGCATGTAGTTGCTAGTGCTGTTCACATGTAGAAGTTTCGCGAATATTGGCTTTAATTGGAATTGGGAGTTTCCAGGACCTCTATTATGTGTGCGGTACACTATGCATTTACTTGCTAATCACACATACTGAAGCGTTTTCGTGGTTTTGACCATTTAAAGAATCTCCACCAGTCACCAAATGGAATGAAAAATCTTCTTTCTTCTCTCTTTTTCTTATGGGAAGCTCTCCTTTTCTTGACACTTATTATTAACTAAAGACCATGAAATCCATATTGGCAGGAAAATGGACCAGAAATGTGGGTTTCTTTTGTCACACACAAAAATAAAAAGAAAACAAAGGAACGCCAAAACTATCTCAAGGGAGGAATGTGGCATCCACAGTCGACCAACTCGCCAGTCACCCAAAATTTCTCTGGTCTTGATGATAAAGAGATAGAGCGAGGCACCAGGACGCGCCACGTGGCAAATCACAAGCCAGAGGACACCCCCTATCCTCTTCTCCTTCCCACATCCAATATCAAGGCGCTCAAAGTCTGACAGTCTTCTCAGTTTCTTCACCCCAAACTAGAGAGGAGAGAGAGAGAGGAGGAAAGAAATGGCACTTGCAGGAGCTGCACTCTCAGGAACCATGGTGAGCTCCTCCTTTGTGAGGATGCAGCCAGTGAACAGACTCAGGGCATTCCCCAATGTGGGTCAGGCCCTGTTTGGTGTCAACTCTGGCCGTGGAAGAGTGACTGCCATGGCCAGCTACAAGGTCACCCTGGTCACCCCTGAAGGCAAAGTCGAACTTGACGTCCCCGACGATGTTTACATCTTGGACCACGCCGAGGAACAAGGCATCGACTTGCCCTACTCCTGCCGTGCCGGCTCTTGCTCATCCTGCGCAGGCAAGGTCGTGGCGGGGAGCATCGACCAAAGCGATGGCAGCTTCCTGGATGATGATCAGATGGATGAAGGTTGGGTCCTCACTTGTGTTGCCTACCCTCAATCTGATGTCACCATTGAGACCCACAAGGAAGAGGAGCTCACTGCTTGAAGCTCCTATTTGCTTTGCATAAATTAGTCTCTCTCTCTCTCTCTCTACCTGTTTGTTGGTTCACTTAGTCTTCCTTTTTTATTGTACCAGGGATAATTTAATGTTATTCTGAGTCTGATGTAATGGCTTTTCTTTTTGCTGTACGAGGAAATAAAAGTCATGCTATATTCCTTCCTATTGCATTTGTTGTGCAGACGTCCTACATAAGTATGTATGTCCAGCATTATAATATGCAGATGTCAGTTAGTCAGTTTCCGGGGCAGTGCTCTAAACTACACAAATGCATTATAAGCCTGCTTATGACAATAAAATGATGTCTGTGGCTTGAATAGCAATGATGTCATCGTGCTAATGCCATGTTCGGATAGCAGTATTTTGCAAAGTATGACGAATTAGAAATTTGTGTATTCATATGCTCCAGCCAAACTAAACCCTCGTACAAGGATGCGCGATATAAAGATTCCATCGCTGCTTTTGTATCTCCGATCCCATCACACTCCGGGTGCCATTTGTACCTTAAACCAGTTTGATGGAGAGGAAGCTATCCTACAGGATTTTGGGTAATACAAGATGAACAGAGCTCCGTCTTTCTACAATATCGTGAATGTAGATTAGTATAACGTCATTCTGTCATCCCATAACTAAGCAGATTGATCTGAATCATGTGGTTCAAGTCCTCCGGAACAACTCCCATAGAGTCTCACTTTCACCTTCCTGCCCAACTTCTCCTACATTGTCTTCTTCGCCATGATGCGAGTGTGGCATGCTCATGCGCAAGGACTCGGACAAGTACTCCTCCATCCGAAACAAAAAGTCCTTTTGTGGACGATCAGAAACATCAAGGACGGTCTCTATCTGCTCTATTGATGTGACGGTTTCTTGATTATGGAGAGAGGCTAGTGAAGAGCTCCGAGATAATGTACCTGATGCCACTGTTATTTCATCCCTCCCATCTATTGTTGATTCAAGTGAACATGTAGACCTTATGGTGTATGAACGCAAAGAATCACGCTTCGTTTTCTCCTTCACTCTTTTACACCAACTATGGAGTGACTCCCTGACGCTCTCTGCAACCAAGGCTTTTTTGCACCGAGATCCCATCTACAACACACAAAATCAAGAGCCAATGACATACTAGGATATTAGAGGCAGTCACAAAAAGTTGTGCTGAGTTTTGAAATTGAAAGTACTTCCAAAATTTAGTACCAACAAGACACAAATTACCAGAAGTAGACAACTATCTCCAGGAGTCGAGCTAGCCTTGTTGAGCATTTAACTCTTTCAGTTAGCATCTATTCTTTGCCTATCAAACAAGGTTGTTCCTCAAGTTCAAAAAGTAAGTCTATGATAGTCACTCTTAGTTGGGTCAACATCCAACAGAAACATATGCATGCGCATGTTTCTGAAGAGCATCCAGGACGCCGATGGTTTGCTAATAGAAAAAGCAAGAAATATCTCATGAACTCCATCAGAAAATGGGCACTCTAGTCAAACTTTTTCCTCTTTAGCTTTGCCAAAGTGATAACTCTGAAAGGTCGTGTAAGGGGAATACTTAGTTTCAGTCTTGATATCCAAGACTACGAATTAATATTAAATTAGCAACTGAGCAGACATATATGAAGGTATAGTTCCATTATCAACTGGTCATGCCAACAGGTTGCTGCTAGTGACTGACACTGAATCAACATAAAAGCATTATGTTTGCAATCCAAATTTAAGAAGGCTTCTAGAGAATAAAAACTACTGTTACATTTGCTTCGGATTGATCGGATTCATTCTACAATCACTTCATGAAGAAAAACCAAATGAGCACCTTGGACCTTTTAGGTTCCTATATTGATATACACAGTTAAGCAGGTTAACTTGAGGATTCTACAAGATATGTTGACTCAAGATCCACCTTCTTCTCTAAAAAAAATATTAACTAATAAGTTTGTGCGTTAAGGACTATATTTCTACGGTAGAAGGCAAACACCAACCTGTGTGACGATTACATTCAGGGGAACTGTGCTATTACTGCACCAGAACTGAACGATGACCCTGCATTGGAAATTGATTGGGGAACATAGCAGAAAACAGTTGACAGATAACCCATATGAATAATAAAGCAGATAAAATTAGGAATGATGAAAAAGAAGAGATTTGCAACTCAAACATAGAGACTTACCCGGAAGCAAGGCGAATGATTACTAATAAATGGTTCTTCATGAAGCATGACCTTTGTCTAAATCCCCACTAAACAAGAAACATAGAAGACTTAGTAAGCTGTCACTCTTCAATAGTTGACAGGCAACTGTATAGAGAGAGAGAGAGAGAGAGAGAGAGAGAGAGAGAGAGAGAGAGAGAGAGATTGCAACATAGAATTAACGGGAAAATACGTTATTTATTCATTGCACTATCATTCACAGTTCAAGGAAAAAAAGTTTTGGGGCATATGTGACTGAAAACCATATCATGGGCCCCCATGAACATATTATTTTGGCCACGCATTTAGGTCAAGCCATAAATGATTGCATAAAAGCAAGAATACTACAGAACAATAATCAATCTTACCAATGCCCAGATAAATGTTGCCATCTCGAAGGCATTCTGCACAGCGAGGAAGATGACTACCATCAGCCAAAACTGACAACGACAATACATGCGTATGCAAAACATAGGCACAGGGTGTCACCTGAAATATGATGAACTGTATTAAATATAACAATATCTCTGGCTTTCTGAACCAAAACAGATCATCCCGAGGCTTTACTTGCGTTGCATTGGATGGACCCGTGGGCTCTACAATTTCAAGTGCTAGTGAGGAGACAACATGCTGGAGCTTTGTCCCGACCAACATGACAAGCTAATATGCATGAAACAAGTTTCAGTAACACAACCAATAAATCGATCCGTTTTCTAGAATTGCACAGTGAAGAATGTACTTACAATGGCAGGGATGAATGAAAGCCAAAAATATATATTGAGACCTGCAATTTTTCCATTTTGAGAACATATATATATACCACAAGTTACCTATTTGCACTTGAAATTGCATTCTGAATATGACAAGTTACCATGGACATTCACAAAGATGCAAATGATAGCATAACCCCACAGTGGCCAACTGCAAAAGGCAAAATTGAGATTCCGTCAAATGAGGTCATGTCTGTGAAGCGAAAAATATCATTAAAGAAGCTTAGAAAGTAAAGTAACGAGATCAGCTTTGTGTTTTATTTTGACCTAGCATCGCATATTATGGCCCTTAGAGTGGCAAAGTTTCCACATGTAGTATGGTTGGATGATGTCTTTCCAGACATCGAACTGAAGCCTCGAAGCTCGTTCAGAAACACCAGAAGTCAATCGAATGCCTAAAAACTCAGGCGAATTGGGCTTTGGAATTTCAAAGGCAGGCAACAATCACATTATCTCCACAGCAACTATTGAAGGAAAGAAAGCAAGAAAGTAGAGAAGAACAAGAAACTACACAACCTCCAAGCCAGTATGGTCCAGTCAACATCAATGATTACTTTAAGACCATGTAGATAATGTTGCTGCCACTTCCTCCAAAGAGGAGATTAGGTTTTGCCAACTTGATGCGGATAATGACTTAGACATGAATTCAGAACTGTTAAGATTAAAGATAAGCTCACAGCAACAGAAGCTATAGAGCTAACTTATTTTCAGGGTTAAACAGTTGACGGTAATTACTAGCGGCGTATATTCTCATAGACAACAGAAGTGACGTTAGAATGCATTTGCTCGAACCCAGCATAATGCCATTACCAATCCTCAGCCACATCCAAATAAAACCAATTTTGCAAGTCGGAACACAATTAATGCATCCATAGAAGGGTTCCTCACTCTTGTACTATGTCCATCACTCAAGTCCCAATAAACTCCGCCCCAATCGAAATTTTTTGCGGTTTACACTGGCAGGTAGTTATCACTTATTAACCTGCAGAAGCATTGTCAATTGTAGTGGAATAGATAATTCGATACATTAACTTTTTCTTTAGTAGAGCAAAGAAGTCAATGAAGAACCACTTTTGAGGCCCTAGTTGAACTGCAAAAGATCTGTCCTATGGCAACTAGGTCTGGTTGCTCAAAGCTTGTAGGTTTCAGCATGGAAAAGACATTATACAGTGAAAAGATGCCTAGTAACAAAAGCATCAGAAGACAGGTAAATGCTTAATGCTAACCTGATTCCCAAAATCCCATGAAACTCATCTTCCATGCTGCGTACCATGTACTTGTGAAAATTGTAAGAGTGGGGCAAATTGTGTTTCTGGATACCATTAAAGCAATGTGAATTTAGAGAATGTTTCAGCTTAAAAAGAAAGTTTCAACAAACTAGGAAGAAGAAATAATTGCCGCAATGTAACAGTTAGTGCTGATGATCTCATGTCAGCAACATTTTGCTAAACAAGGTGATACACTGACTACATAGACTTAGCCATCAAAATTATTAAGTCTGGTAGACCTGTTCCTTGTATTATTTTGGGGTAGATTCACTTGCTATCTGTGCTATTACAAAATGTCAAACGGCCAATCCTAAGATTGTGGCTCCTTGAGCTTAAGTCACATTTTAGAAGTTCTTACTTCTTAGAACTCAGTATTCAACATGTTGCAATCTTTCTATTTCTTTCACTGGCCAAACAAGCTGAATGTTCTTTTGATTTCACCAAGCACTGAGGAATCCAAGATAAAACTAAATCGTGGATGTCCCCCAATAACTCATAAAGAATGTGATAGTTTTAGAGTCTCTTGCCTGTATATATATTTCTTCTAGAATGTATGAGAGGTCTTATCAGTGCACATTTCATGGAACATCCTAAGAGGTTGAGATGATATTTCTGTGATAACCTAGCCAGTAAACTTGTGTGCGTGCGTTTTTCATCACTAAAAGAGAACTAAGGCATATCATTTACAACGGTCTCATAAGTTACCATCTAACATGTTGCTTTTTGAACTCATAGGTTGACTTATTACACAACAAAAAAGGAATCATGTAACTAACTGATGCGATTTTATTGCTTCAGCTTATAACCATGCATTATAACCAAGCATGTGCCATTTCCAATTGATTTTAACTAAAAATGGCCTAAAGAAGGTGCGTTTAATACGTTTTTAGGTATATGATCATTGTTGAAGTAAGTTTCTTCATGTTTACTGAAAGCATGTATAGGCTTCGTCTCCTGCTTCTAGGTTCTGCAATGTTATTGCCAAGATGAAAATTGAAACTAGTTTGGAGGCTGTGTTTAAGTATGAGGGATAAGAACAGATAACACGTGCATCTCTGCCTCAGAGAGAGAGAGAGAGCACGTCCAATAGCAAATGGACTGAAGTAAGATACCTACAGTGATGAAACCCAAACGTAAAGCCATGTAATCTGATCTTTGGATGGAACTCCTAAATTGATGAAGAAAGCAAAGCTGCACAAATATTATACAGTGTCACTAACCTATGTATGTACAACACGTGATCAACTACACAAAGGTTCATTAGTCAAATAAGTGCGTGTCATAAATAATGAAAAATGTCTAGCCATAAGAGAACGAAATACTGAATAAGGCAATTTAATTTCGAAGCACATAAATGAGGCTTTAATGTCCAGTGGCAATGATAAAAAATGCCTTGCAACCACTAATGAGTCCTTCTACCTCACTGATTGCACCCAAAAGCATAAGAGACAACATACAGGACAAAGAGATTGTTTACTGGCTTCTGCAGTCAAACAAGATGGTTGACTAAGAAGGCAACAAGATCACAAAACCCATTCAGATAAACTAAAAGGCCTTGCGGTAAAGAAATAAAATCAGGAGGAAGAGAAATTACTATCCAAATAAGGACCCTATTCTGGCTCCATGGATGAGATGTGTGGTGAAAAACAAATGTAGACTGCCGCCTCATAATCTTGGCTTTCTTTGCTGTAAAAATATCAAAACTTGAGCTTAGACTAGTTACAAGCAGAAACTTGGAAACGAACAAGATCAATATCAATAACCAAGTCCATCAAGCATATGTTTTTCGATGAAGAAAAAGAAACACGATGATAGGGTGAGGAAAAGAGAAACTTTATTGCACAAGTAAGACAAGTAAATCATTCTCTTTTACAGAAACAGTCAGCAATTGGCTATGGAGGTCAGTTGTGACTAATTGATGAGCTCAATCACAAACAAAATTCCTATGAAGCAAGGCTCTTTTGGGGGCTTTTGACTCGGTTTCAGGTGGAAGAACGTGCAACTGCAATTCTAAAGAGAGCAATAGCAATGTACTGGGATTGCAAAAGAAACTCTATTAACTTTAAAAGCTTTTTTCTGATCAGCTGAAGCTCACTCTAGAAAGGAAGTAGTCTATCCACCTCAAACAACACCAGAATTTCTGCCAATTACTCAAGTTTCTATACCATTGTCCAGTCTCTTTTCTTATACAAAAAGTTAACCGTTAGAATCTCCATACAGCATGTTTATCTTGAATGGAGACAAAATCCTTCAGTATCCTGTTACTCAAACCTATTAATTTTTTGGAAAAGAAATACCTACTCTTTCGGTAATCAAGTTGCAGAACCTCTATTTAACTGAAAGGACCGCTCTCTTTGCATAATCAGAACACAAGGCAAAGAACACTAACAAAGAAAAAGTAGCAAATATTTTAACAATAGATATTTGCATGATTAGCAATTACAATTAAGGAAAATGATTTATCTTGATTTCAATCAGTTTAAATGACTTACCTTGGACATCCCCTTCAGTAGTTAAAGTAGCCTGGTTTTCCCATTTCCTCCAGCTGTAAATCTGCAGAGGATGCAATTAGGATCAAATACAGTTCATCAAAGAAATCACAGTCCATATAACAATGCCAACATGATTTACTAGTAATAATCCTAGCAGATGGAGGAGACAAACCCGACCTTGCTCATGGCAAGGCCAACTGCCAGGCAGCTATAAATAACATGGGTGATACCGAGGACGAAGAGAAAACGGTGAAGCTGCTCGAGACCTTCGTATGAAACAAAAGGTTCTCGGCCCTGCATCATGCAATGAGCAGTCTCTTAGATATTTATGTGAATAGTTAAAAGATTGATATCTATGACTGAGTGAAACATACTACCTCTCCACATTGATGAGATGACAGAGCAGTAATTCCTTTTGGAGGAATATTGCTTTCATTCAGAAAAGAGAAGGAACTTTCAGACACAACATTCCCTGTGGTTTCAAAGTCCTGTTCGGAGCATAGATAGAATTTGCTGCTGAAAAGAGATGAGTTAACGCAAATCTGAGAGATCCAATTTGCCCATTGTGCCAGCAGTAGAGATATGAGTCCAAGCAGCATCAACTCTATCAAGCAAACAAATGAAGCGGGAGTCAACTTATACTTCCCTGAGGGCAACCCGCCCCTCGTTGGCCCAAGACACATAAATTCAAATTCGAATCATTCAAAAGACACACCTTCCTTCATCTTCCCCAAGGAAACAAAGAGAGCCTTCCTCCTAGTCTTCTTCAGCCACTGCAGAAAGCATATGTTAGTACTTTTACACCGAAAAGGAAGAAAAATCTTTCTATTCATTGATTGTAACATCTGCAGCCGAAGAACAAAATGTGCAAAGAAAAATTAAACTGAAAAAAGTTACTTGTTGCTCCAATTTTGGCAACTAAGCGAACAATCACTTAGTACTTCCACACTCTAGCCAATAGTTGACTTCCACAAAGGCTGAAACAGAGCTGATTTAAATACCCGCAGTCAGTTTTTTCCAATATATATGTAACAATCACTTCAATATCGCCCTGTTCGCCTCAGCTGGTGAAGTCAAGAGTCGAGACTACAGAAACTGTTTTCTCTGGTCCTAATAAGATATAATCCCACCGTCTGGAAAGTGAAATTTCCAAGGACATTTTGGACCCAGAGACAATGTGGCACGAGGAATTCCAACTCCGAGATTTAGGGGAAAAAAATTAAAACCAAAGATTCCAACATTGCCAACATCCTTGAAACGTCAACCAAAGCCACCAAACGAACTCAAGTTTAAGAGTCAACTTTCTAAAGAGCATCTAAAAGGACTACCCACGATCAAAACACATCACTCTACGCAAGAAGAAGAGGAAGTGGGTGATCAGAGATAGAGGAAAAGGGGTGTGACAGCTTACCCTTCCAAATCTGTAAATGGACCTTTCCACGAAAAGTGACACAAAGACTAAGACAGTAACGACTGAAGCAACCAAATAAGTTGGGGTCTCGGCCAGAGACCTGCCTTGCTGCACCAAAGGGTCCATCTTTCACATCAGATGGTCACGCAGACTCAGAGCAAACTTTCACTTCATTACTTTCTCAGGAAAGTCGAGATCTTTTCTGAGAAAGCATGAGACCCAGAAAGAGAAGTGAAGTGAAGCGAGAGCGACGCCTATAGATCCGGGAAACAGGGGAAAAAGAAGGAACCATTTTTTTCTTCTTTATTTAACGTTGTTTTTCTCGTTCATGCGTCAGAGTTGAGCTCGTGCATGTGGGTTGTTTGACTAGGAATCCTAGAAAGCGAGCTCGGTTAATAATTTAGCTTATTCCGAGAAGGCGTACTTCAATTTGCCTACTGATCTGTGAAAGCAGATGCCAACCCGTCCCATGCGCGGGAATTGACGTAATCTCTCTCTCTGTCTCTCTAACACACACATAAATATTGCAGGAAATGCTACCCGCCCACGTGCATCTCTCTCTCTCTCTCTGGCCATCATTTTCTTGGAAGCTAGAAGGAGATTTGAGAGATCTGGGTCTGATCCTGTTTATGTCTGAACAGTAACACCAGTTGCTTTGTAGGTAGGCCCTGTGGCCCGAAAAGAAAAGCGTACGTAGGCCAGGAAAATTAATTAGCTTAGGCCCATGTTCCATCATTACCTAATGATCTGGTGTACAAAGGAACCAGATAATAGTAGCCGTCGTTCCTCATCTAACGGTAGTCTTTGTTAGCGTAGTTTAAGTTTTACGTATTTGCTGACTGAAGATCTGTTGTGAAAAAGTATGAACAACGCACCATAATTAGACTGACACCTCTTAATGTGGAAAGAAAGTAAACTGATTCTTATAAACGATGTGACCTCGATGTGAAATAATGTGCGGTTACTTTGTTCATATGTTATAACACCCGATATGCTTATTGCAATGGGGCCAAGTGAAAAAAGTTTATGCTTATTCCGTCTCATGTACGAAAAAAATGGTACTCAATCGAAAAGCATAATTAGTCATTGAAGTCTTGGGGCAGCATTATCTGCATCGTGATTTTCTCATTTTGACACTAAATATAATAGTTGAAAGAGCAATTGGCTCACCCAGAAATCTTACAAAACCAGCCCTTGAATCAAATCAGATCGTTCATCAACTTTATCAGGAAGAACACAAGCCAGATCCTAAACGACCTAACTAAAGAAACTCTCAAATTACACTGTTTCCCAGAATTTTTCGAAATTCGTATATGAGAGAGAAAATACATTTGACACAATACTGAAAGAACACCAATCATGTGGCGGGCTAGCTTCCTTCTCCTCTGTTACCTGGTTGGACCACAAAGAAAACATCATGGGAACATCACATTACGCAACAATTTGGCTGAGACTCCAGCATCTCAGGTGATCTGCACAAGTTAAACTTTCATGAGTCCATTGAACGAACGAGATTAATCCAATACTTGTTTGCAGAGCATGTTTAGAGGATGAAATATTAAAGCACATTCACCAAAAATGAATCCGGTAAATGGTCCATATAAGCTAAGACACGCGAAGGAGAACCCAAGACGGAAAAGCAAATTCTCTCTTTAAATGCATTTCCATAGTCCCTGGGGAGTGAGTATCTAGATTCTAGACCCTTCTTTTGGCCAAAAAGTAATTCTGAGCTCAACTTTTAAATTCAATACTAGCCTTTCACCAAGGCCTGATGAACAGATACCCACAAGGAAAAAGTATCCCTGATGGGTAACACCCGAGATGACATACAATTGTCATCAAAACTGTCCCCCCAGCAAACCAAGCTGTTCATGATCTGAAAGCTAATGGGACTTTGAAGGGCTAAGCAAATCTGGAAAATAGAGGGACTATGAGGAAACTAAATGGAGAAAGATGAAGAATATAATGAATGCCCAACAAAGGGTGATGACTCAAAAGAATTACAGAGAAATAGAAAAGCAGTGTCTCTTGAGTCTCAGCACATTCCTTTTGTCATTCCAAAGTAAGAGATAAATGACTGAGGGAACTCGGCGTGGCGGTTTTAACGAAGTAAAGGAGCTAATCTTGATGTTAAAACCCAATACACATGCCCAAAAACAGTTCTTTTCCAGCTCCAATGGAAGCCAAGCCCAGATATTGGTTAAGCAGTTCGCGTTCTTCAGTTGAATAGCCACCCAATGGCTTAGTAGTATCATAAGTACTAAGACCCCTCATGACGAAGATACTAGCCCACTCTACGACAGCTTCATTCCGGCAATAGGCCAAAGTGAAACAGCAGACTTTTTGCAAAATGTTTCACCTGATTCTACTCCCCAGCTGAGCACCTATAAAGTCTTCTTTAATGTTCCGTGAAATAGTCAGGGAAGTTTAAGTTGGAGTTTATTTCAATCAATCCTTCAGCTCAGAACTCCCGAGCAATGACTAGAAGCTCAAAATTGATTGGAGAGTTTGCATGTCCAAAAATCCTGAAACTCATTACATCTTCTCTATGAATGGGTGCTCTATTCTCCCTCGGCTAGTTCCTTTTTCCCTCTTCAATGCAGTCATGAAGGATCTTTTACATAAACAATTTTGATTTTGCTGTTACAAACATAATGTAAGGAGGAGAAACCAGAAAGAGACAACAACCTTAAGAGAAAGCACATGATGTTGCACGATACTTGAAATTTTGCATCACTCATTAACAGCAGGAACCAACCTAAAGAATTCCCATGGGGGTATTAATAGAAGCTTAGCCTAAGAAAACTTTCTCTGAATGGACAATTCCAATGTCTGGGGAGTGAATTTTTGACAACTATATGCCCTACGTCATAAATTCGAAGCTTAGTTTTTCTAATATCTCATTGTAAATCCAAGAGGAGTTGCTCAAATGCACTATAAGCTTGTGGACTTGAGAGAGTATGTAGGGCGACTCAAGGGTAATTTGCCCATGAAGCATCAACTTTCCCTTAGCAATGCATCATCCAACTAACTAAGGAAGACATATTATCGTAAAAGAAAAGGCTAGACATCATAAATATTGGCAATTCCTAAGACATATCTGACACGAATCACCACAGACTTCAAACCAGGAAAGAAAAATTCAACAATGAGAGCTGCTGTACATTGGAAACAATACAAGTGAGAAAACTTACAACTGGCCAAGACTGGATAAGTCAAAATCAGGTGCCAGCTCCCGAACAATATCATTCGGTGGTTGACCACACTCCTGCATTTTTTGCATTAGCTCGACAATCTTAGTGAAATTATTTGGATCCTTCTCATAGACTTCATTAAGATCTTTTATAAGTTGATATTGATTGGAAAAGCGATCATAGTCTTCTTTGCTCAACGTAGCTTCATGCTCTTCCAACCACATTGGATATTTCTCTCCAATTTCCCTCATTGGTTCATGAAGAATCTCCTTTGACAGCAGCTGCTGCATCATGTTTTCCATCATAGATTCCATATCCTAAGGAGATATCAAAAGAAAAGAGTTACAAACAAACAAAATTTCCCCTCTACTGCTTACAAAAATGAGGTGAATGAGTAAGCATTTATTCTCGCAGAACCACAATTCCCAGCCTGCATGCTAAGGATCATATTCGAGCGATTTATACCGGAGTGCCAGCAAGCTCCTCAAACTGCTTGACCCATTCTTCCAACATAGCATTACCACCCAAATCATCCGCACCAGTGACAGATTCTAATCCCCTGACAGCTTCCCTCGTTTGTTCTCTGAGCTTATCTAGAGCTTCCGTAACATGGGTCGTGTCCTTCGACGCCATTTGCTTTCCTTTCTGCTTTTTACTTCTCAAATCAGGCAATCCCATCCCCAAGCCCTGAACCCCAGATGGCAAAGGAGCCACCTCTTGCTTCGTCGCAGCACCATCTCCACTTCTACATCAAAACAAAAAAGTCCAAAAATTGATTCGGTCAGGATTGCCCAACAAAAAAAAAAATTGCCCACCAACTATTTGATGATTTAAATCAAAGAAACGAGACCCGTACTAGAACAATCACCTGGAAGAAGAAAGGTTGAGACTCTGGAAATCATCCAAAGCACCTAAAACCATCATGCGAATTATTCGGTAAACATCTTTCTGAGAGAGAGAGAGAGAGAAGAAAAAACTCACTGTCGAGGAGTTCGTCCAAATCATCGGCTTGGTGGTCGGCCATGGGGGAAGCGATTCCTTTATTATCTAACGGCAATCGCGAGCAATTGCGTTATATACCAGCGAAACTCGAGGATTTTTAGAGGTGCGTCAATGGTGAAAGGGAGGACGACGCTCGCTCTGCTGAACCTCCGACGAAGGAGCAGACGGAGCTGCTGCGAAAAAAATATCTATATCGACATGAAAAGATACAAATCGGGGGCGGTGCAACCCACAGACCTTTTGGGGACGACCTGATAAACGCAAGTCAACGGCTTGGATTGAATATCAGGAGCGCGATCGTAAAGTTAGACGGTCGATCTTACCGTCAACAATTTTCTGACGCCAGCTTATGTTTGAGAACTTTAATAATTTCATGTTGGAAATGCCCTGAAAAGTTACAAAAAATTTATGCCGCCTCGACTTATGGTAGATTTTATTTCAAATAAAAATATAAAATACTTTCATTTTTTCAAATAAATGATTGGCCGGACCGATAAGCTCGGACCTCGATTTTGAAAATTGAGAACCGAGACCATTAGAAATCGTACCAACTTGGACCGGTTCACACACTTAGCTCCAATGTCAAATGAAAATATAAGGTAATGCTTCAAAATTTTGAAAATTTAAGCCGAGGTACAACCATATATCCTCAAAGGAGTAAAGCATAATTAATTAATCCTTGTACCAAAGAGATAATTAATTAAATTAATCCGTTTTTAATTGCCAAATCACGGGTAGAACGAGACAACTGCGAGACAACTCAAAAAGAGGAGATTCTCTCGCGCACTCTCTCTCTCTCTCTCACTCACTTGTCGCCATCGCCATTTCTTGGCTCCCTCCACCAACGGATCTTGGCCTCTCCGAACCAGCGCAGTGACAGAGGAGAGAGAACGACCATGGCCGACGGAGGAGGAGCGTCCTCGTCGCCGCCGAAGTCGCTGGGCTCTGCTCCCGCGCCGAAGCAGAAAGAGAGGAAGCAGAAGAGCGGGCTAGGGTGGCTGGAGTGGACACGAGGGTGGATGAGCGTGATAGGGGAGATGCTTTTCCAGAGGATCATGGCCAGTTACCTCCAGAATCCTCTCCCTCTCCCTCCCGTCAACCACCTCACCTGCATTGTCACCGGCTCCACCAGCGGCATCGGCCTCCAAATCGCCAGGTCCTCCTCCTCTTTCTCTGACCTAATCCCTTCCTTCTCTCGTTTTGTGCTCCAACTTTCTCCGATTCTTTCCCGAGGAAAATTGAGGGCGATTACTTCTGTACGCCTTCACTTGTTTCTGTTTGTTCATCGAGTGCTCTCTTCAAGTATCTCGTAGATGGTATTTAATGTTGCTTTCGTTTCTAAGAAACCATATATAAGAACCGAAAATGGAAGCGAGAGAGTAGTAATTCGATGAAAATGTCTTTCGCCGGGCTTAGGTCTGGTTCTCCTTCTTTGAAGGTCTTCGTTCGTTGTGCTGTTAGCCCGTTTTATCATCTAGGACTCCCTTTTGAGGAGGCTAATGGATCTGATGCTTTGTTTTAATTTCCAGGCAGCTTGCGGAAGCTGGGGCTCATGTTGTGATGGCCGTGAGGAATCCAAAGGCAGCTCATGATTTGATACAAGGGTGGCAAAGCGAGTGGTCTGGAATGGGTCTTCCTCTTAACATCGAGGTATCAGAAAATGAAGATCACTGTTTTTAATAACATCGGAGTTGGTGCCAACTCATCATTTTTGTGTACCTTGCCGGGTGAAATATGGCTTTGACTCCGGTTCAAATTGCTCCTAACATATCATGCAAACTTCTCTCCTCCATGTCGATATGTGTCGAGCTTTGCAATCTGAATACCCCTTTGTTCCATTTCTTTTTCTCTATTTGGTTTCTTCTTTTTCTCTGTGATCATGCCGGGCGATGCAATCTCTCTTCTATGGGGCACTAACGAGAGTTTGCCTGCATTCTGGATTCGATTAGAGTGCCACACGTCTAAGTTCTATGTACGGGATTATAATATCCATATTGGATGGGGACCTAATGCTGTGTCTTTGTGTGTCTTTGTTAGGTGATGGAACTTGATCTTATTTCATTGGATTCTGTTGTGAGATTCTCTGATGCATGGAATTCGAGATTAGGGCCTCTGCACGTTCTTATCAATAATGCAGGCATATTTTCAATTGGAGGTTGGTCTTTATGAACCAAATAATCATTTCTATATGCTTTCTTAGTCTTCAAACTGCATTAGAATTTAATGGCTTGTACTGGTTCCTGTTTCACTTTATGTGAAGCACTCTCGTTTTCCAGCTGAAATCATGTTATCCTAGCTGTGGACTGATATTGCAAGGGTCAACTGATCTATGAACTTGATACCATTTTTCAGATTTAAACATTGTCCGATGCATTTTTTGTATGCGGTAAATTGATACCTTCTTTTTTATGTGAATAACTCGGTATTTACCAGTAAAGTTCACATGTATGTATTGTAACTTTTGAAGAAGTTAATTTGTCTACTCGAAGTACCAATGTCCCTTAAGAACACATGGGTTTGTCTTTGACGAATTATGTATAGTACTTTCTTTCATCCTCATTGTTCGTTTGTTTAAGCAATGAAGATAATAAGCATACAACAGGGAGATAATTCTCATTTAGAAAGATAATATTGATCTGTCCCTTTGGGAGGTCACATGGGCTATTCTTGCATACTTTTCTTCGGGAATTATGCTTGGTTAAGAACAATCTTGCCAGCTGATGTACCTTACTTGTGGTGATTTCAGAACCACAGAAGTTTTCAAAAGATGGACATGAGCAACATATGCAAGTTAATCATCTTGCTCCAGCATTGCTATCGGTATTGCTTTTGCCGTCACTCCTTCGAGGCTCTCCAAGCAGAATTGTTAATGTAAATTCTGTGGTAAGTTTATGACCACAATATAGTGCACGTTCTTCATCTTACTTTTAAAGTGTGGACTGTAGCTTATAGGCGAATTACCGTAATTAAGTGGTGAATTAGATATTTGGTTGTGAAGTATCATATTGTGTAATTGGATTGAGAATCATGAGATCCTCCATAACTGTAAACATAGAGCTAATGATCTAGTGCTGCATCTTGTGTTTCGTCTATTCTATCTGCGGAAGCAAATGATTGTGAAAGACATCTAGAAATGAAAAATCCCAAAGATAAACATACAATCCTTTACTTTCCGGACTGGCTTAAAATTTTGGATTTGCTGCCATGCATATCCCATATTTTTAAGGTCATGAGCACTTGGAAATTCGAAGAAATTAGAAACCCTAGATTTAGTGAAAATATCCTATATAAGATTTTTTGTCATTCAAATTTTAGCAAAAAGAACTGCTTCTGAATGGAGTCGTTGGGTGCAAAATAATAATGGAAGTATCGTGGACTCATCTAGAGGAAAGATAAATGGAGTTTGATTAGTCACACTGCTAAATATCTGTCAGAATTTATACATGCATCTGATTCACATGCTCAGTAACCAGTTACAGGAATGAGAAATAAAAATTTTTCTCTTGAAATGTGGTTGTCTGCTTCTTCTGAAGAAGGACATGGAATCACGTCACGAAGACATAATCAGCTAATGTTTTTTTGATCTGTTAGATTTAACCTCATCAGAACAAATGCCCTTCCATCCTCTTCACCTTATCCCCTGGCTAGAAAAGAATCCTGGGAAGAATGTGTTGTATCCTTATTGGTAATATTCATGGTCTTAAACAAATGGGACACAGCTAAACAGTATTCAGATTTTCTATTGTCCCACATGAAGTTTATTTTCTTCATCTTCTCAGTGTGAAATGGACAATTATATGCTCCGTGTATGTAATATTAGGTGCTCTTGACATTCATCTTATCCTGCAATGCCTGAAGTCATCTTGAGGAGTCATACTTGTCATATACTTGATGATCGCTTGAAACTATTCTGCAGTAGGGCAGTTAAACAATAGTATTACTTCGATCCCCAGCAGGCAAACTGGCTTTTGATTTCTTTCATTTAGTGTTTTACTAACATATTAAGTTGGTGCTGCATTATGGTAATTAGGTTGATCTTTGCCTCCATTTACTGATAACAGATGGCTGAAAGAATGATATTCTTGTCTTTTGTTCTTGAATGATGGAAATTTTGCAGATGCACTATGTTGGCTTTGTTGATCCTGAAGACATGAATATTGTTGCTGGGAGAAGGAAATACACAAGTTTACTAGGTTACTGTAGCAGCAAGTTAGCTCAGGTACAGTCAGAATTATCTTATCTTGTTATTAAAGCGATGACATGTAGGTATAAGCTAAATAGGCTAAATAATAAAGGTACCAAGGGTGTATAACCCTTATGTGAAAAATTACAGAAAAAGAGTCTTCAAAGTTGCTTTTCAGGACAAAGTGCAATATGCAATAATATAAAAACATTTGGAGTCTTCACTCTCATAAGCCCTCAAGTATCTCTCCTTCCAAGTAGGTCAACAAAAAATTGTGGAGGAATATTAGCAAGTACCAATCTATTCTCTTTGTTGTTTACAAAATAAACTCTTTGTCCAAGCACAATTTCTTCCCTAACCATCAAAACTTCAGCCAAGTGAATGCAGAAGTCCCATTGCTGTGTTTTTTGGGTGTCTCACTCCAGGGCAATGGATTAGATTGTGGTCAACTGATTCAGCGGGGCATTAACACGTAGGCATGATTACCTACTTGTCCCTGCTTCCCTCTTTTTGGTTCCCTTTTGAGAACTATTTGTATTACGATGGCTGCTGCTGCTACTGTTGTAATAACAAGGAGAACAAGAAAGCTTTTTCCATGGTTACATGGATATTTCTGTGCTATTTTACCCTGTTTTAGTACAGTTGAGACAGATGTCTTTTCAGGAGAATCAATTAACTTTCTTTCCATCTATTTAAAATGAATTGATATAGCACAATGCCCTGGGTTACATTCATCTCAGCAATTGACAGCGTTTTGATAAGATTGAGTTTATATATGACAGTGGCATTAATTGCTTCTCATGGAGAAAGTGCTCGTGTAATCTCCTACATCGTTGGACAAATAGAAATCCTATTTCTTGTGTCTTAAGTGAGTCAGTGACTTGCAAGCTATTTCCAAGAGAAGCTGTTTTCTTCCCTAATGAGCTGTGAAAAATGGTAGAGGGGAAGTAGAGATAGCTCCAAATCTCTTATCTTCTTGGCATAGACAAATCGATGTGTTGGTGGTGCCTGGATTCAGGACAATGAACTTCTATTTCTTCTGGGTCCTATATGTGGACTTCTGTTCCTTTTTGGTCCTTGATGCAGTCATGTTGGCTAGAAATCCGCACAGAATCCTCTGGCCAAAAAACGAAATAAAAAATAAATAAATTCTGCACAGCTTCTCCACTGTGTCTGCAAACGTATTCGGCCATGCTTTTCTCTTTGCTAAAACTTCGATTTTCTATTACATACTAACTCCATGAGCTCAGTTCTCTGAGAGTGACTGTTTGGCACCTATGCCTGTACATACCACAGTACTCTTTACTGAAGTTAGCCTTTAAATGAGTGACTGTTTGGCACCTATGCCTGTACATACTACAGTACTCTTTACTAAAGTTAGCCTTTAAAAATTACCAAGTGTTGTATGCTTGTGAGGTTCAATGCTCCATTCGAATATCGTTGGACGGTTGACCTTAATCCATCTGGTTTGTATGTAAGGATGAATGGCCATATACTGGTCGTTTACGCTATTTAGTTTCCGATCCTATGAATGCAACATTTTTACTACTGCATTGTCCCCAACCTTCTTCCCTTTCTGGCTTTTATGCATTCGATCTTATTCCTTTTTATTTTTCCGCTTAAAGACATTCCTGTACAAAAATAGTGTATTTTCCGTGCTACTTACCAATATATTGTTAATCATGAAGTGATACTGATTAAAATGTTGATTACGACCTGTAACTATTACTAATGAGGCGAGGTGACCTTATTCAGGTTATGTTCAGCAGCGTCCTCCATAAACGGCTGCCTGCTGAATCTGGAATCAGTGTATTATGTGTATCACCTGGAATAGTCCAAACCAATGTTGTAAGTATGCTGAAGTAGTTTTTAATTTGAATATGTAAAAGTGAGTACATTATTAGACTTTGGATAAAGGTATGTGTGTTGTGTCATTGTGCAATGAGTCAATGATGGACCCAAAGGGGTGGGTGGCATGATGCCGTTGCTGGTTGCTCCATGTCTACTGAAATTTACTTTTGCTAAATTTTCATGAAATTGTCATGATGCCGCTGGGTTGTCCAAGTCCTCTTCTGCCTACATCCTACATCTGCCTTGATTTGCTTATATGGTTGTTGTTGGCTATCCTATGTAATTTTCTTTTTCCTGAAATGATTGACATCTTGATTTAATAGGTGATCTATCTCCCATTTATATTAAAGGACATCCATGGTGTAATTTTTTCTTCACACTAGCACTTTTGAGAATAAGACATGAGGAGGTATCAAGAATTTGTACAGATAAGTGCCTATTAAACATGGTAATGGACACGTGTTTGATCCGAGGAGTGCTTGTGTAAAATTGTAAAGATGGTGTTTCTCATATAAATCCTTATTGAAAGTATTCACATTCTTAAATCATATTGATGGATATCATCTTGTCTGTCATGTCATTTCAATGTCTTATATGTTTCATTATGACAAGCTACTGATAGCAAATTCTTTTATATTTTTTCAATGAATTATATGCAGGCGAGGGATCTTTCTAGAATTGTTCAAGCTGGTTATCGTTTAATACCCTACTTTATATTTAATCCTCAAGAAGGTTGGTCTTCTCACATGCCAGATTGTTTGCCAAATTGAAAGTTGTAGGGTCGTTGTGTTGCTGATTCGTTTATTTCAGGAAGGCAGTGAGTACTTGAATGGAGTTATGCAGGCATAATCCTCTTACCTAGTTTACTAGGCTAGCCATTGATCTACCCATTCTTGGTTTTTTTTTTAATCAATTTTCAGCCAAAAACAATCTCTTCTTTCCGATCTGAAATAATATGAGTTTAAATTTTGTGGCTCACTACTCATGCAGGTTCCAGGAGTTCACTTTTTGCTGCGACGGATCCTCAGGTTCCAGAGTACTGCGAGTTACTGAAAGCGGATGAGTGGCCTGTTTGTGCTTTCATCTCTCAAGACTGCCGTCCAACAAACCCTTCTGAAGAAGCACACAATGTTGAAACCTCTTACCGGGTATGGGAAAAGACATTAGAGATGATTGGCCTTCCTTCAGATTCTGTGGAGAGGCTTATAGAAGGGGAAGAGATTACATGCCGATACGGTGGTCATTAGGGTGATTATCCTCTCTTTCTTTTTACATGGAAGTGCTGGTCGACATGAAAGCCTGCACGGAATGCTCGTGAATGGCATCTTCAAACGTTTTCTGATAGTACTTCAGGATGCTGATTCAGATTCATGAAGGAAGGAAAAGGCTGACTAAATAGAGCACTCTAGTGAAAAATTCTCTGGGGGACAGTAAATGTTAGGATGTAACTCATCTCTTTTGCACATTGTATGATAGTTTAACATCAGCGCGCCTTATCCTTTTGGATATGCAGGTGCTTGTTATAGGCTGTGAAGCCACCGCTAGTTTGACTGCCACTGGGTATTGCGCCGCACATTGTTTTGTCGAAGATCGATAAAAACATTGGGCAATTCTAGCTTGCCTTTTGGCCATTTAACTGGATTTATCATGGGATATATTTGCTAGCAGTAGCTTGTTTTCACTTGGATCCCTGGAAAAGTTTACTAATATATCGTGTAAAAAGTCATCGAGATATATTGTAAACTTGTCATCGACCACGACGTATAAGTTATTTTTGATCGCATAAATGTTGTTACTTTGATGGAAGCAGGATGAATTTGATTTACGAGACATCATTTCGCTCATGAAATTGACATAGAAATTGGTCTTTGACGTGGAAACTTAAAGGTGGAAAGGTGCCTATTTCTTCGAAGAAAGTTTTCAAAGCACGCCCGTTGTTGACAATCGCTGTGCAGCGATTGCCTTGGGCCCTCCTACATGCAGCTAGGTTCGAGTAAATGATTTTTACAGTTTGCACGGATGAGTTGGACATTTTACAGTGGTTCTCATACGCTGATAGGTAGCGATGCTAAAACTCCTGTGCATTCCCGGTTGCATTTTGGGTAACGCAAGTTCAAAGCTGAGGGTCTAATCTAAGGCAGGACGCGACTCGACCAGTCAACCCCTCCCCTCTTTTGAGCTTCATACCTGGGGAGTAATCGCAGCAAAAGTCATAGGAAAAGTGACGGTGATAGGATTCGGTGCCGTCCAATCTCAGCACGAACAATCTAGTCTCCGCCCGCTTTATAATTCGTGATATCCAAAAAGTCTGACATGGATATAAAAAACACGTCCGATAATACCTGGATTTCATTTTTTTTTTCTTTTTTTTAAAGTTTAGTCAACCCATGACGGCGATCATAATTTTCATTCTCTCTCTTTGGGTTTCGGACCGAAGAGCGAGGCGTGGGGGACCTACGGTTTTACAACGTAGGACTCCACCCGTGCCTGTACCCTGTAACCTCCCCCGCAACGGTAACTTTACGAATAACACCCGCGCCGCGAATAACAAATATAAGACAGCGCAAATCAATGAATTAAAAAAAATAAAAATGAAGCAAAATCAATTGGTATTAATAAAATAAGAGCCCTAAAAACGTCGACATCAGACTCCAAACCGAAATCGCTACTCCCCTCTCTGCTCCGTTTATGGAAGAACCAACTGACGAAGAAGGCGTCGGCGACGACGGACCGTCCCCTTCCCATGGCATCTTAGATCCACGGCGGTAGCACTTCATCTCTCTCCACGACATACTCGTGCCTTTCTTTCACTTCCCACTCAATTTCATCTGTCGCGGTGGGAATTCCCTTATGGGCAAGGGCGGCCTCTGCTGCTTCCGCCGGACATCCGGCCGTCGCCGCCTCAAGAAGGCTGCCGGATCCCCGACGCGTCCGGCCGCCTCCTCTTCGCCTCAGAATGAGGCCAATCAGAACCGGAGCGACGATATCTCGGCGATCGCGAGCTCCGGCGGCGACGGAGGCGCCGGCGCTGCTGTGGCGGCTTCGGGCGGAGGGAAGGGGAAGAAGAAGGCGGGAGGAGGTAGGATGTGGCTCTGGACGAGGTTTGACCGCGCTGGGCGGTCGGAGACGTTGGAGTGCGAGAAGAGCGCGATCGTGCGGAGAGTTTCGATTCCCACGAGGGATTTGAGGATTCTCGGTCCTGTCTTCTCTCAGTCTTCCAACATTCTTGGTACGTCGTATAGATTGTTCAGTTCAGGTCCATTATTCTTTTCTTTTTCTGGGTTGCAGAGGTGAACTACTCCTAAAAGAAATGATCTTTTGTTTTGCTTTTTAATGATTTCGGCAAGAATTATACTCTGTGGCAGTGTGCGTACTTTATTGGCAATGCATGCTGTTAGGAAACTGTTGATCCAGAAGAATTGAGAGGATTGGGTTTTTATATACCTTCGCTCGATTTTGACGAGTACAAAGCAGAATTTGCTTCTCTTTTGGAGCAATTAGTCAGCTAATTAATCGGCAATAAAAAAGTTTGTAGTCCTTAAGAGTGGCCCTTGTATCCCTTACAAGTTACAGCCCTCGTGCTTGACAATATATGTGTCCATTTCGCGACCTTCTTCTTTTTGGAGCTGAAACATGATGTTTCGTGAAATTCTTCTCGTTTATCTCTGTGGCTTCCCCATCTAATGTTTTATCCCATATCTTACAAAGTCAACGTTCCAACGTTGCAGCTGTTTTACTTTTGTTTCAAGGGTTTTCCCCCTGCTTATATAGGTACTGCTACTTCCTTTTTGACTTCTTATGCATTCTGAGCAGTTCGGGTAAAATAAATGATCGTTTTGACAATGATTAAGCTTTTCTTTTCCTTCTCAGCTAGAGAGAAAGCCATGGTTGTCAACTTGGAATTTATTAAGGCTATAGTTACAGCTGAAGAGGTGCTGATACTTGATCCAGTCCGGCCAGAGGTACTTCCGTTCGTGGATCAGCTTAGGCAGCAACTCCCGCATAAAAGTGCATTTAGGACCCAAGAATGTGGCCCTGTGGGAGATCCTGAGATGAATGTTTCTGCAGGCAGACATTGGTTACCTGTTCCTGAGGCCGTTGAGGGTTTGCAATGTGAGCTCCCCTTCGAGTTTCAGGTTCTCGAGATAGCACTGGAGGTTGTTTGTACTTATCTAGATTCCAGTGTGGCAGAACTTGAGAGAGATGCCTACCCTATCATAGATGAGTTGGCCAGGAACGTTAGCACCAAAAATCTCGAGCACGTGCGAACTTTGAAAAGCAGTCTTACTCGCCTTCTTGCACGAGTTCAAAAGGTACCTTGATTGTCACACGCCCTTCTTCTGTTTGTTACTATTTCCTTTTTTTCCACTGTGAAAGTTTGGCAACAGATGCAAGCGACTGAAATACTTCTCTCATGAGCTGAAACAATGTTTTGTCCGAGTATATTTTGAAAGAATATATATTATGGCAAATGATGAGTAAGAACTGGATTTATTTGTGCACCATAGATGGTCATTCTCCAAAGTTTGAGGGCGGTCAAATCATTGGGCTCTTTATGTTTTCCCAAAAATATATCATCAGCTATCTTTGATTAGTTAGCCCAATTAAGGTGAAAAATCTAAGTTGATGCTGCAATAGCCATTAAAAGGTGTTTTTCTAGTTTCGAGCATGAAGGTTATGGATTGGTATAGAATCTAGATGCACCATGTTAATTGTCTCTTATGACGCACCTTCAAGGGTATGGTGCTGATAACCAATTGATTGGGTGCTTTTGACTTTAAGATCTCCTTGATACGTGGTCCCTATTTCTTTTGGTCTCTCAGATGTGGATGACTTTGTTTAATTGAAATGTAGCATCAACAAATTTGAGATTGGTGGCTTTGGGGATTGTCCTACTTGTATGCAGAATGATTATAGTGGAGTATAAAGGATAACATTTTGATTGAAAATTAAGAGTTGTATTTTTTCTCCTGAGAATTGAGATGTAGTTTTCTGCTTTACCTTTCAGTCAGCTTAAGTGGATACGGCTTTGTTCAGTCTCCTGGTACTCTATTTGTATTTATCCTCGATCAAATATCCACTTAATACGAATCAACTCTTGCAGAATTTTGCTTAGAAAAAAAGTGTGCCTGGTGGCTGCATTTAGCAGTGGCGTATTGTCTGCTATTTAATTTTTAGAATTGATGCGGCGGTTGGAGCTGCGGTTGCAAGTGTCCATCCAAAGCATTTTATCTTGACTTGCTTTGAGAAAGAAGGCTTTTTCCTTGAGCATGAGAAAGAAGCCTTTTATGATCCCTTTTTACCCGGAAAATGAATTCTTAAGTGGCTGCAGCTGAAGCCACTGGTTTCTAAGTAATATAAAGAAAATAAAAGATGGAGAGAGTCAGAGTAAAAAAGTTCTGCAGTTAATTATTCAATAGCAGAGACCAGGTTATTTGAACATCAATTAAGATGAAAACCTTGTTGCCCTGTATTCCTCAAAATTACTTTAAGAGATTATTGAAACCCTCTTTTTCTCTGACATGAACTGGCATCATGAACCACTTAAATCATATTATATATGGTACCAGGTGGTACATTTTACTTGATGCATGTTGCAAGGGCGTTTTAGTGAAATAAGTAGCATAGTCTCAGTAGTTTGTCTTGTTCTTTTCGTTTCCCCTATTCCCCTATTTTGGTTTTTCCATTCCATTTGTCGAGATATTGTCCTTTGCCGCTATGCGTGATGACTTGATAACTACTATGCAATTTGGTTGAACAACAAGCTTTTTAAGTTTATACTATTCTACCACTTTGAGTTAAATGTCAATCACCTTTCCAATCTTAGGTGAGGGATGAAATTGAACATCTTTTGGATGACAATGAAGACATGGCACAATTGTATCTGACAAGGAAGTGGATGCAAAATCAGCAGCCTGAATCTCTGTTGGGAGCTGGGGGTTCAAACATTGTCAACTCTACTGGGCCCCCTCTTCGTCGAATCAGCTCTAACAGGAGTGGAAGTCTGGTGACTAGCAATTACTTGGATGATAATGATGTGGAGGATCTTGAGATGCTACTTGAAGCTTATTTTATGCAGCTGGATGGAACTCGTAACAAGATTCTCTCTGTGAGTATTAGCCCTTTCGAATTATTTAGATCTTTAGCCTGTGAGTTCTATTTTCCATGAATGTCTGCATGACATCTGGTTCAATCGCATTCCTTCTATACTCGACACGCTTATGATGTCTCTTTTCTTGGTGCCGAGCTCCTTAGTGGACTTGATTGGCAAGCTTGCCGCTATGTCTTATTAGTTTCACTGCTGGAATATAAATATGCAGATTTGATGGGAGGTGATTCTTTTGGACACTGGTTGGATGTAGTTGCAGATGAGTCAGTGCAAGCTACTCAACTGTCTATGGCTCTCCCTTATATGCAGAGAAATCTATTAGGAAATAATGTTTCCACATATTTCTCAGTTCAATTCCATTTATTGTGTTATCACTAATTGATTCCCGCCTTCACGAGACCTTTTTGATCTGCTCTAGGTCACCTGGGTTAACTTGGGTACATCTATGGCGGGCTTTCTTACCTAAATTAAGTAGCAGCGAGAAATAAAGCTACTTCATTCCTTCTCTATTTTTAGATTTATTTATTTATTTAATTTTTCATCACCATCCTTTTGTTTTCGCTTCTTCTTTTTATTTTGGTGGGGGGAAGGGCAGTGGGGATTGGTGGGATGCGTTGCATTTATTATGTGCAAAGACAATTAGTCTGTTATTGCTGGTGTAATTAGTTATCTCTGAGAATGCTCTTAATTAGTTGGTTGTGTTTGCAGGTTAGGGAGTATATTGATGACACAGAGGACTATGTTAATATTCAACTGGACAACCAGAGAAATGAGTTAATTCAGCTGCAGTTGACATTGACGATTGCATCTTTTGCTATTGCCATTGAAACCTTGGTTGCTGGGGTGTTTGGCATGAATATCCCTTGTCCATTGTATAACGTGAATGGGATCTTTAGCTACTTTGTGGGAGGTACCTCAGCTGGCTGTATTTTGATTTTCTTTCTCGTTTTAGGTTATGCAAGATGGAAGAAGCTGCTTGGCTCTTAAGACTTCTGCATTGATAGCTTTTTCCCATTTCATTTTCTTTTTAGTGAAAAAGGGGTTTGAATGTGTGAGCCCGTTCACCAATCCAAATGATCATGTAATGGCCATGATGCTATTTGGCCTCAATAGTCGATACCAGATATGTCAATAAATTTTATGGTACATTGAGACGTGGAATTATACTTGGCTTTTAGATTAATTTTGAAACATAATTTGTAGTTGTGTTCCAGAAACTCACTTAATATTTTGAATGCATGAGGAAAAAATCTGTTTATTAATGCAATCTTATGCGGAGTCATGGAGCTAGCTATATGTAGTTGTTCGAAATCAAATTAACTTCACCTTCTACTGATAGATTAGTGATCAGAGTAGCACTGTATCATTGTATGCAGGCTGAGTACCGTTGGTTGTTTCATGCCTCAGTTATATGACCTTTCTGATGTGTTCTGGGCAATCATTAAAAATGGTTCTTTTCGACATGGTGATAGAGTGATTGGTTTAATCAATCGAACTTAATGGCTACTAGTGACATACATGTCCTGCCCTAATATGTACGGACCAGGAAATTCTAACAAAGATTTAATGGCGAGGCATGTCTTTTCTAAGTCCTTTCGCTCTTCTGCTAGTTTGTTCTTTGGGTGATTAGTTTGATTTGTTGCGGACGATTTCTCTTGTTCAGATATCCTCTCATTATGATTCAAGTGTATCAGCTACAGTGTTGCTTTCTACTGCAAGACCAAACCCTTTTTCAGTGGCTTCCCATGTGACTGTCTTGTGCATGATGAAGTAGAATGCTTTGACTCCATTCATGGTCGAAGGAGAGAGAGAGAGAGAGAGATTGACTTTGCATTTGAGTATGAGGGACCCGGTGATAGGCTGGTGGGGGTTGGTTTTTGCGACATGTTGGAAAGTCATAATGTACAGGAGCCGTTTGTCTGTTGTCTCCACTTGTGTTTTGTGCTAACTACTTCATGTGTGAAGCAGGTCGTCTCCCTTTGCACTCTTAACTGCTCTCTCTCTCTCTCTCTCTCTGTACAAACACAGCTCATGGGCAACCAAGCTTGGTTGCAATGACCTGTATTTTATGTGTTTTTCTGGTGTTTCTTGTTTTTCGACTGATCTTGCGCAGGAGTAACGTAAGTATCGTTTCCTTCACTGATCTTTGGTGCGGTAAAAGAATATGAATCTGTAGACAAAACATAAAACGACTTTGATACATACATTCTCTTCCATCTCTGCACGTACCCATCTGTTTTCAATGACAGTTCAAGACTGGACAATTGCTGAAAACCATGAGCCTAATACCTTAAAAAAATCCTAACTTTTGCTCCCGTCTCAATTCTATCTTAATTTTCTTTTTTGTCTCATAAAAAAACCCAGAACTTTTATCTAGTCCCAATTCTACTCAATCTTTTTTTGTTTCATAAAAAATCACCAACTAATTCAACCTGAACTAAAAAACCATCAACTTTACTTTGAAACCCATATCTCATATCTGTCTTTGTAAAGCTTTCGTTTGAAATCGCCTTTAGTGGTGTGGCATTTCTACGTCATTACTTTATTTTTTTTTCTCAAATTTCATATCCAAAAAGACATCTTTTGAAGATGAATTTCCATGTCAACTCAAACGACATCTTATTGAATTTTAAATTTGGGTAAAAGCTGGAACAATTAGGGTTGACTTTTCTTCAATTGCTCTTATTTTTAATAGTCTTCCATCCATGTTGCTCGGAGATCTTCGCTTTGCACTCAGTTTTTAACCTCTCGTGCCTGGAAGTCTTCCATCTCTCGATGTCGGATATTCGGCCGTAAACCATGCATAGAAGCTGTGTATCCATAGCGACACTTGCTTGGCGTCTTACCAAAAAGAAAAAAAATGAAAAGGGATTCTTTCTTTTCCTTTTTATTTATTTATATATTCTGGTTTAAAAATTGGAGAATGACCCTCAAAAGTGATAATGTCCCCATTTTTTCCGAAAATCAATATATTAATTTGTTTCCAGAGAATTTTCCAATATGTTGGTATTGTACGATTTTATAATTGGTTACGAGTCTAGGCTCCGTTTATTTTGCAAAAAATGTAATAATATTTTTTGGAAAATACTTTTTGGGAAGGCTAGGAAAATGACCATATTTTTCAATATTTTGGCCGGGACCTGAAAACAAATTAGAAAATATTTTCAATTGTTTGGTAAGGAAAATCTCATTTGATCGGAAATTACTGATGTACATGCTAGCCGTTTTCGCATGACATGGCCGTGCTAACGTAGACAACTTTTGTAATTTTAAAAAAAATCAAAATCAAAATCAAAATCAAAATCAAAATCAAAATCAAAATCAAAATCAAAATCAAAATCAAAATCAAAATCAAAATTATTTTATTTTATTCTTTCTTTTTCCTTCTTCCTCTGCTGGTCGCTGGGCCTCGGCGATAGGCCATAGGCAAGGGCCGAACTCGAGCCTCACCTGAGACTAACGAGGCACGAGCTCGTTGGCCTAAGGCAAGCTCGCCCTCGCCATATCCTGGCGAGCTCAAGCCTCACTTGAGGCTAGCGAGGATGGAGCTTGCTAGCCTTGGGTGAGCTTGAGCCTTGCCCTCACGTTTGTGGCCAGTCACCGAGGCTAGGTGATTGGCGATCGGTGAAGGAAGTAGGAAAAAGAAAAAGAAAGAAAAAGAATAATAAATGAAATATAAATAAATTTCCAAATTTGTTTGAATTGTTTTTTGACTTTGATGAATTTTGGCATAAGCATCGAGGACCAAGGCTCAGCCTTGATAACAAGGTATCAAAGAACAGGTTCGGAAACAAATGAGCCAAGGTTAATTGCATTTTTAGAGCGCGAATGATAACCATTCTGTTTTTCTATATTTCTATTTTTTT
>BCNH02000009.1:21112780-21160703 GCA_001662345.2 Metrosideros polymorpha var. glaberrima
AAAGAACAGAAATAAAAAAAATTCTGATAAAAAATTATTTCTAATAGCAGAGTGATTATCATTGGCGTCCTCATGATATTTGGACGAGAAGAAATGAGAGAAAAATAAAAAGAAAGAACAAAAGGGTCAACAACCATCATGTCATCTTCCGGACCGAATTTTACAGATTCAGATTTTTTTTTTTTCCCTGGAGAATATGAATAATCGGACTTCTCTCCACAAAATAGGCGATGCGTTTGCTGAAATATTAAGTAAAGGAAAAATATAATAATAATAAAAAAACGGAATTCCTTTTCCAAAATTTTTTTAAATCCTTTTTCCAGTCCAGCCCAGCCACCCCCTTATTCAACCCAGAAAAGCCAAAGCTTCGCAACACACACACACCTTCAGAGAGAGAGAGAGAGAGAGAGAGAGAGAGGCACGGAGAGGAGTAGTTCGCGTCTTTGCACATTGCGTTTCGAGATCTCAGAATTCGGCACTCCCTCTCTCAAAGGTTCGCATTACGCTTTCTATCAACGACAAAGGCGTCGCTTTTGGGGATTCCAAATCGAATCTGCGTTTCCGTTCCTATTGTTCTTTGTTCAATTCGGCGCAAAATCAACCGGTCGTCTTTGCCGACATCACACATTCCGGACGCGTTGCTTGCTTCAAATTAGTAACTTTGGCGGTCGGGCGACCGTTGTTTCCTTGTTAAGATGCCGCATCTTCGTCTGGATATGTACATGTCTAATTCCATATCTTCCTTTTGGACGCCGAGGAATTGGGACGTGATTTTTCTTTTTGTTCTTCGAATCTGATTTAGTCGTTACTATGCGGGAGCTGAGAATTTACATAGTTTGCGTGAATTTTACATACTTGCGGTTTGAGGATCTGCTATTACTTTCATGGGAATAAGAGGGTTTGAGTTCGTGTCCCCATTAGCAGCTGCGAATCTCCAGCATTCCTTTCATTTTCCCCAATTATGCGCGGGACTTCGTTTTCAGGCTCTTTTAAAGCTACCATTTTTTTTTTTCGTGCTGCTTTGACATCTCCAATTTGATTTTCTGAAGGTCCTGCGAATCTGATTACCGATTTCGAGCTCGTGATTCATTGGTTGGCATTTTGTAGATATAATGGGTGTCACTGAATTCATACAGCTTCTTGGTTGTGAATGATTTTTGCATGCCTAAGCTCCAGCTAGTACCTCTTTAGTGAAGTTTAAAAGTTCACCTGAAGAAATAACCCAATGCTTTTGTCATAGTAAGTTTCAGAGCCATGATATAGATATTTCCCCTATCTCTTTTCTTGTTGTAGGAGAGTCTTTTCCATGAATCTATTGATGAAGTACTTGGCCTCGCTAAATTTGCTCATGCATAGGAAGAACTTTGTATTGATTTAACGAGAGAAAGATCGTGATGGTTGTGGTTGGATTTCTTATCTGTTGTCTTCCACTCTTTTGATGGTCTGTTAGTAATAATTTGCGGTATTGGCTTTCCGCTTTGTTTATTGATAGGGTCCACTTCTAGTTAGCTATGGCGAATTCCAAGGGGACAGCAAACATCAGAAATTTGATGTACTCTGGGAGACATGCTTTGCTGCCTCCCAAAAGTCCGTTTCCCAGCGTTTCCTCATCGTATGCTGATTACGTGCCAAGTGCAGCTAATGAATCAAAAGCTGTGCAGAAGCCAAGGGACAGTCATGTACACCACCAACGGACATCCTCTGAGAGCCTTGTAATAGAGGACCAACCATCCTGGCTTGATGATCTACTCAATGAGCCAGAAACTCCTGTACGAAGAGCCGGTCATCGGCGTTCATCAAGTGACTCCTTTGCATATGTAGATGTGGCTAATTTTTCTAATCTAGATTATGCAGCTCATGATGAATATGCGTTAAAAAGCATGGTATCGCTTCCTTCTTGGGGAGCTCAAGAGTTTGATCACTATCTAGATGGTCGTCATTCTTCT
Source organism: Metrosideros polymorpha var. glaberrima (assembly GCA_001662345.2). Lineage (NCBI taxonomy): Eukaryota > Viridiplantae > Streptophyta > Magnoliopsida > Myrtales > Myrtaceae > Metrosideros > Metrosideros polymorpha. Next base: position 21,114,727 of record BCNH02000009.1, read on the forward strand.
TTCCATCCAGAAGCAAGCTCTGTTAAGCAGAGTAGTAGGGTTTGGGAATCATCTCTGAATAAGGTTGTTCCCCCCAGTGGTGTGACTCCTGGACCGTCATATTCCTCGCAAGAGATAGATAGGGCTCCTTCTGGAGCAAGTGAGAAGCAATATCAGGTTGAATCCAATTCCAGTGATTCAAAATCTTCTGAGAGAAGGGACAGTTCACATACCAAGCCTTCTGCATCAGAGACTGATACAAAACGTGCTAAACAGTATGCCTCTCACTCTGTCTATAATCTGTTTGTGTATGCAAGTGGACCACCTGCTTGCCTCGTGCGCACATATGTCGGTCTCTGCTATATGATTGATTCATGAGTCTTACAGTCCATTTTCTTCATCACTTTTTTGATGGGATTGTCAGATTAGTTTTGGATGGGTGATGAACATTTCAATTTTATCTGATTGCTATTAATTATGTCATAATAGATTACTGAATAATGTCCACGTGTTGCAATATAAGTATGTTTTCTTTGCTTTGCTGCAATTCTTAGTTGGTTTAACAGTCTTATTTCTTAACTGCCTTAAAATCATTATTAGTCCGGAAGTTCCTATTCTTCTGGGTCTTATCTGGCTATTTAACAGACCGATGTTAGAGGTTGCATGCCATTTATTGATTTTGCTAGGAAAAAGCTTGTGAAAATGTCATAGCAAATCTATATGTGATAACTGTGAATGAAGCCTTAGAGTTGCTATGATTAAGGTAGTAGATTCTCCCCATTGGAATAGAGTTCCATGATTAGGTTTTGAACCAGCGCCCAGTTATTTTCATCCAATGGTTTGTTTGTTATGACAAGGCTGGCAATTTGTCTTTGTAGGCAATTTGCTCAGCGTTCACGAGTGCGAAAACTTCAGTACATTGCTGAATTGGAAAGGAATGTGCAAGCTTTACAGGCAAGGCCCAGCAAATCTTGACATGCCACATTTCTCCTGAATTACTCATCCCCAAAGAGAGGAATGCAGATAACTGCAGGATTCCTAGATTTTAATCTTTCTATCTGTTATTATGCAGGCAGAAGGGTCGGAAGCATCGGCTGAGCTTGAGTTTCTCAACCAACAGAATCTCATTTTGAGCATGGAAAACAAAGCCCTAAAACAACGATTGGAAAGCTTAGCTCAAGAGCAAATGATAAAATACTGTGAGTTTATTTTTCTCTGCTGTAATCTTCTTGACAAATAAGCTTATCATTCTGTTTCTGCTGCTATAAATCCTAAAATGGTGTTTTCACAAATTAATGGAGTTTCTGTTTACTGAACAAGAAACTTTGGAAACTGATCAGGGAGTGCGTCAACTTAAGTTGGTAACCTAGTGTATTCTGGAAAATGTGAGAGGTTTGAACTCCATCATCTAAACATGTTATTGATGTATTTGTTGTGCACATTTGATAGTGAATTGATGCAGTGGTATGATCATTGTGCTGTAATTGCTTATTTGGAATTAACGAAAGGAACTCACTTAAATGGTCTGGACAACTTAGCAACCTGAGTTTTGAACTGTGGTGCAGATAGAAACAAGCACATAACCCAATTTGACAGAATGAATGTGTTAACTAAAGTAGAATTGGGAGGCCACAAAAAGAGAAACTGAAAGGAAGGTTGATATATAGTGAGAAGTGATGTAGATCACCTATAAGACTAAAAGAGCCAACTAGAATCACTTTTTTTTTAGGTGGGAGGCACTTTGTGGCAACAGGCAAGATCCTAATGATTATTTTCTTTTTTTGTGGAGAAAGGAAGATTTTCATGTGAAGATGTTACCTCTGAAATAGAGAAGCGGAAACAGATACCATTTGTCACATTTTATGAATCTTCCTTGTATCTTGTTAGTCACTACTTCATGAATATAACATCCAATCTACATCTAGTGGAGCATGAGGTTTTAGAGCGGGAGATAGGAAGGCTAAGAGCACTGTATCAGCAGCAGCAGCAGCCACCGCAACAGCAGCAGCAGCAACAGCACAAGCAACCGTCTTCCAGTCTTCGACGCACCACCAGTAAAGATCTCGATACACAGTTTGCTAATCTCTCTTTGAAACACAAAGATGCCAATTCTGGTCAAGACACCGTGAGTGGTCCGCTGCGCACTTAAGTTGTGGTGTCCCCCTTTTATCATGCCTCCATTTGGATTTGCTTGTGTCCATGCCTTCATGCCCGTGCTGGATCAAGTTGTGCTGGCTAAGCATAGGCACCTACATCCTGGCACCATCTCTCCCCTTTACGTGCCCTCCTTTTCAACTCTTAAGCCTAATCTTTGACCGAGCAGTACCTTGAGCGCCTGGTTGTCATGGCTGGAAAATCTGTTCTCTGGCTGCTGATATACCTGAGGTGGTTACTTCAAGCAGTTTGGAAACGCACTTGCTCCTGTATGTTTACCTGATTGTAGTTTTTGTTATCTACTCCATTCTTCACCAACAAAGTTGCGGCTGTTTGTAGAATTTAACGTACTAGGAAATTTCCTTTGGGCTGCGTAGATGTGCAAATTTTTTGTGATGCAAGATGGTGAGAAAGCTTTGTTTGAGCAGTCTATTAAGTCAGTATCCTGTCTTTGATTCTGATTGGGCTATGGAAAGACACATTCATCACTTTCTCCATCTCATTTTTTTTTTTCATTTGATTTTTGAATTGGGAAAAAGAGTCACGTGAATTCTAGTGTGGGTACCTTGATAGAAAATGTTTTCTGAAAGAAATCAAACTGTCAGTGACTCGTAGGAGCAGCTTAGCAGTCATGTTTATTCAATAGTTGCCCGACTCTTCCGATAACCCAACAGTGAGAAAGTTGTCTCTATGCAGTCTTATTGTGCCATGAAATTAATAGGAGGATTACAGTAAGGAGAAATTGATGAAAATGGAAGGAAAAACATGAAGAATGATGTGTTAATTATATCCATTACAGATACTGTCAATTGTAGAAGCACAGATCTTGTTTGTTTTGGGGGTGTTGGTATATAAACGATGCCAATTAAGGTTGAGGATGCTAGAGGTAATGGGGATTCTTACCTTCAACAGAAGAAGAATATTCAGGATGATGACGGTATTTTCCCATTAGATAAGCATTCCTAACGGTATGCCAAAAACATTTAGAAGAAGACAATTCACTCTAATCAGATGGAATGTTTGACTTCTTTTTGGTAAACAGAGGCAATTAGTGGAAAAATGGAAACTTAATTCACTTTGTCGGAACTGCAGGTGTCTGAAATGCTCGCACACTTTAATTTGCAGAATATGAGAATTATGCAATTAAGTGGCAAAGAATTCACAGGTCTGTGTTCAGTTCGGTATAATACATTTGCCTTTTAAGAAACATGGACTGGAACGTCCAATTCATGCCAGTCCCTCTGCACCGTGAGGAGCTACAAATTTCAGTACACAACAGACAGGACCCACTACAATACAACCATCAAAATGAGAAGACACGGAATTATCAAAAGAGTGAATCTGAAAAATGAGGCCGAATTGGCACTATTGGGTAGCCTGGGGTAATCCTCTGGAGATGGCATCACACATTCATCGCCATTGAATGAAATCTTCCTGGGAAAAGCCCACCCTCCTCTGAAAGTGAACATTCCTGCATCTTTGTTCAGTAAAATCTCCGTCTGCACATTCCCGCTATCGCCTGACTGCAGTAGCATGTCGTTGTAATACTGGATTCCCCAAAACATTCCGGTATCGTCTGGACCATATTAATCGCAAGAGTTCAATGACATTAGAAAAAGCGAAGTGCCTAGGTAGGTCTTTTTCGTTTGATTACTTACTGATGGTTCCATGCTGATCAAGCGGCTTGTAGTTGAAGCTGAAAACTTGGGTCAAGCTGCGGAGGTTTGGATGCTGCATCACCAGGCTCCACTGAGAGTAGTTTTTGGCGAAGTTCAAGTTGGAGATTGTTATTTTCACTCGCCAATACTCCCGGTAACTTTGTTTCACGTGCCAGTGAACCTTTATTGGGCACATGTGCCGCGAACAACTTACCAGTGGCGGCGCTTCTTCCGTCGCATCGTGTGGTAACTGGAGTAACGGTGGCAGCTTGCTGGAGCTGCTGTTTCATAAAAAGATCAATGGAGGAAGATATGGTTGTAAGTTTGGGACTGCTTCGTGGGGAAAAACAGGTTTCTGATCCATATTAAGAATTATATTAAGGCCAAGGAAAGGGGTTAAGAATTTCGGAAAAGATTTTTCATTTATCCAGTTATATAGATGATAGCTGCAAGATGAAAAAACAAAGGCAAAACCAAATCCAATGCTCAAGACTGGGGGCTTACTTGGCGCAACTGGCACCCGGTAATCCTTGACAATGACAGCTGCAGGTGGGGCAAGGAACGATTGTGGAATTATAGAAGGCTGAGAGGGAGACGCAGCACTTGGGCGTCAGCGATGCTCGAAATTGTGAGTAAATACAAGTCACGTTCCATGTGCCTACAACAAAATGACCAAAACGTGTGTTACTAATGTCAGAACTACAGCATTGCCCTAACCCTGTAGCTCTGCTCTGGAAATGCATTTAAACAGAACATTCCTCTCCATCTTTCAACTTGATGTGAGAATAATCTGCCAGTTTTCTGTCTCTTTAGCTGGCTGATGAGATCATAAAATTGGGTTACTCGGATAGAAATATCCTCGTCAAGTAGTTACCAATTGCTTGTGTCCATCGACGACCACCATCGGTGGTGAATCGGCTGGGAGGGACTTCGACAGGGGGACCACAGGTGTACCCAGGAAGCTCTATGGTGAATTTTGTGGGGATTGGGTACGGTGATGTGGTATTGGAAGTTATGGAAGCATTGGAAGTCGGAGCAACACCAACGCTCATATGGAAACTGGCTCCATACTTTGAAGGGTCCTGAATCAGGGAGGATAAGACCCCACCCTTGCAACAATTGGCCTCTTGCATGTTAAAGGGAGCTCCTGGCAGGAGATCAACAATCACTGGCTTCTTCTCGCAGGAATGCGGGAGACTGCCTTTGAACCTAGAGCAGTTGCCTTGCAAAGTAGCCTCTGCCCCAGCCATGCTCCATATCACTTCATCTCCCTCCCATGTCCAACTCAGTCTCCAACCCGGTGGCTCCACGTGCCGGAACAGTTGGTAGTTCAACAGCGACACCTTCGCCTGCGAAACAAATCAGGTTTTGGGTGCGCAACAAGACCGAGTTTCATTTCAGTGCATGCCTAACATCCAAATGGAAGAGCTTTTCAGGCAACATATCTAGTAGGGTTATTTGTCTACATATTTGATCATCTCCATTGTAGATACAAATAGACGGATTGATTCCTCCACAACCTTTCAGACAAGTCATTACTCATGGTCAATCGGATTCCTGAGGAACCAAGCATTTTTAGGACATAGGCCTATCGGGCATCAAGCATACATTCACACATTATAAGAACAAGTCAATCTGATCTTTTCACGAAACCCACGAGTCTCGTGTCTTCCTCGAGGTCATCACGCTTCCATGAGGTGATGTCATAAGACGAGAAGTGAATAAAATAAAGAAACGAAGGCCTTACAAGGTAACTGCCAACATCGCCTTGGATGACATCCCATTTGATGGTTATATTCCCAGTAGGATCCAATGGATCATACCCATCTGCAATGGAAAGGAGCCCATAGGTTCATGCTGCTATGCTATCTTGTTGATGAAAATGAACAAAAAATTGTGAAAGAGTGAAATGAACAATCTACTGACATGAGAGCGGGGCGAAGCTCGCAAGATACAAAGTCGCGATCAAACCCAACATCAAAACCAAACCCATTGCGACGATCGAATCTCTCCTTCCTTTGCTGAATCCTGACGACCATTCAACAAGCCATCAGTATCATCAAATGTTCTTCATGAGCGGTGCACTGAACATTGGTCATAAGCAATTAACTTGGTTTTATGAGGAGTGACACTGAGTGTGACACTGCACTGAGAAAGGATTCTTGTGCTAGGGTTGCTGGAAATGGGGAGTGAGATTGGTTCAATATGCCTATCATTATGGGGGTGTAGGAGGAGCGAATGTTTGATTTGATCAAAGGAGGAAAGAGTGAGGAAATCAAGAAACGTCCGTTTTCGGAATTAACAGCTCACGACTTCCAACTCATCTCTCCCTCTCCCTTCCTCATTAATTGCTAATTAATCTTTGCTTACCCTCGCCCCTTGACCCTATCTGTTACGGCTTGTTTCACGCTGTCTAGTTGGTATAATTGTTAACAAATTTTCCTAAACAACGCGTGATTTTCGAGTAGCCTCAATAACACCTTGACATTGTCCTAAACAGATTGTATGGTAAATGTGCACCGTACATACATATATCACTCTTGACATAGACATTTTTGGAGCAATCGGGCATGGATTTTTTGAAATGATTTGAAAACTTGTTAACTAGGCCAATGTAGGGTAGTAATTGGGTCTTCAAAAATTTGTCAAGAAGTATTCAAATAAATATATAGGGCACGCATAGGAGTATCCAATTTTTATTTTTTATTTTTGGGTATTTGGATGATTGTATTTCTTGACTGCAAAAGTGTAGAGGTGCTTCTCTCGACAATGGATTGGGTGAAATTGTTTGTGCAGTGCCCCAACTCCTTCTCAGTGGGTTCGCTCGGATGAATTGGCCTATTCAACAGGAGATGTTAGAATAGAATTGGGGTTTCCGGGTAACCTTTTCATCCTATCTTTTGGTTCGTGATGACCATTCGAACAAGCTATCGTAATCACCAAATTATCTTTAAAGAGTGATGCATTGGACATGGGTCATAAGCATTTGGGCAATATTCCTCCTACATCGCATGCGTTAATTCATTTCTCACACGCTATTAACGTAGGTGTGACCTGGGATTATGGTTTGTGTGTAGGAGGAGTGAATGTTTGATTTGATCAAAGGAGGAAAGCGTGAGAGGATCAATAATCCGTTTTGGGGATCAACAGCTCATGACATCCAACTCATCTCTCCCCCTCTCCTCATTGATTGCTAATCAATTTTTTTTTTCTGCTGTTATACTTGGTATAGTTGGCACAAAGTTTTCGAATTGCCACAATAAGTGATGAATGACTAGATCTATTCTCATAAAGAATGAAATAATCATTTGCATAGCTTACAAAAATGTTATACTTGGTATATTGACAAAAAAACAATTGTTTGTATCGCTTATAAAAATAAACGAATGAAAAATATTTTCATTGTCCACAATAATGTTTAGAATATGAATTGTTGTTGATAATAAAATATTTCCTATTGACTAATTATTTTAAACATATGAGCGATCATTTTTTGGAAAATATTTTTCAAATCATTTATTTTTCACAAAATATATGAAGCCTTAATACTTTGACATTGTCCTAAAGAAATAGTATGAAAACATGTGCACCGGGATGATTGGTTCCTGAAGTCCGCGTTTGATCGTTTGGATTCGAATTGAGATTGGATTGTAGAATATCCCATCATAAGTTTGGTGCAATCTAAGATATGATTAAAATTTTTTCCTTGTTTGAAAATCTTTCATTATCTAATTTTTTTTTTAAATCTATAACTTATAATATGATTGAAAACTTTTGAAAATCCTTCCTTCCAAAAAGAAAATATCTGAAAATCCCATCTCCGACCGACTCTCCATACGTGAGGACCATACCCTCCAGACCATGTCGTCAACAAGTGACCTCCAAAGTCAGTTATCTACGCGAGCTGCTTCAGGAGAATCATGACCCTCAACGGACATGACTTCCGAAGGGAGCGGTGTCATCCCGGAGGAGCTGAGAGAGGCGACGGTGGCGAGAAGGTACGTCGTGGGGTGGGCAACGTAAGAGGAGGTTATGCACCTCGGCGCTGTTACGGCGTTCCTGATGCACATGGGGTCCGAAGCCAATGGAGTGCTGGCCGTTCTTCGCCCACCAGCAGGTGAACAGCCGGCTTGTGAGCCACGCATGAAAGGCCGGGCTCGACATGGACGAATGTGACAGGGAGGTGATGGAGAGGATGATCAATACAAACCTCGCACGGTGATTGTCTTTGGACTTCTATTCACCGGCAATGACGAGGCTGTCTTGGTGGTGGTCCTTGCACAGTGGCCTATCACTCCATTTTTGGAAGATAACGAGTTCATTAAATTGTTTTTAAAAATTTTCTATACACTTCGGATTTCTTATTTGGCATTTTATTTGGATATATCCAGACGTATCTAGACTACCAAACCTTGGTATTGTCCTAAACAAATAGTATGAAAACATGTGAACTGTATTAGGGTGATTGGTTCCCGTGTGGGCCATTTCCAGGCCTAGAAAGGCCGTGACTTCGGATCTAGATTTTTGGAAGATAACAAGTTCATTAAAATATAAAAGTTGTATCTTATGTTATTTGTTTATGTTGAAAATTATGATTGGATTCTCGTTGGATGCAAAAGTTTTGTTTTTTTTCCCCACTAAAAATGCTTGATCCGGTCCGATTCTCATGTTGAAGCGAGACCGGAACTCACTCCTACACCCTATAATATATTTCACTCGTGCGCGAAGCAGCTTCCTTTCGATTGTTTAACGTTTGACGGATCTCTAATATAACTACTCTCTGTAGGAAAAAGTGTTAGTCTTCTTGGGCTGAAATCAAGTACACAAGGAGTGGATGACCCATAACAAATTAACATGCCCCGGCAGCAGATCGCGCAAATAAATTCATTGATGGGAAGCTCTCCCGTGTTAAAGCTTCTTCAAAGATGGAGCCGGTACCAAAACCATTCCAAGTATTATCTTGATATGAAGATTACAAAAATTCTTTGCAGAGACGAAAGGCAATGGATCAAATAATCTCCAACCTTAGGACTCCAATTCAGCCCTTAATGATCTACTAATAAAGCCAAGGGAGAAGGAGAAAGGAGGACTATCTCAATCAGCAGGGAATGACCACGCATCTCACGTAACATTTTTCTTCCCCTTTCAATTTTCATTTTCTGCCTCCACCTACTAATTTGGGAATCTTGTGCTTGGACTACATGCCCCCGCAGGTCGTGACGTTGAATTCCCAATTCATCCCCATTGACCAACTCGGGTTCTCCAACTCGCCCCGAGTCATTGCCCCATCTCACTCGGTCCTCTCATGTGTGCCGTGATCGTCCTCCTCCTCTCTAATGCAACGAGCATCGCCCAAAAACATCCCTCAAACTACACTTTCCACTTAGCGTATCTCCCTGAATCTCTCCTCCTTGTGCTCCATGTTTCACCAAAGTGCTGGTGTTGCATCTTCTAGCTTGTTTTCGCCACCTCTTCAACAAACCTAGGCTCCGCCACGGGCTCAACCAAGTCGGTACCCAAACTCGCTGATGGAGAACTCTTTCCATCTCCATGACGATTTCCGAGACCGATGGTCGAGAGCCTCTGTCGGCTGCTACGCAACGTCCCGCGATGTGGACCATGTGCCTGAAGGGTACTTCGCTGGGCAATGAAATCCTGGGGTCACAAATATCCATCACTCTTTGCCCTTTGATCAGTGAGATTGCCCAATCGACTATTGAGGCCGTTTGCTTCGACACGTCCATGGCTTTCCTCCCACTCATAATCTCCAACAACACAACCCCAAAACTGAAGACATCATTTTTGCGGCTCAGCTTGCTATGACAAGTGTAATTGGGGTCCAAGTACCCGATAGTACCGGCCGGTGAGTCGAGTCGGTCATCGCCATCTGTCACGGCGAGCCCGAAATCGGCCAACTTGGCGTTCCAGTCTGAATCGAACAGGACATTGGCGGACTTGATGTCCCTGTGGATGATGAAGGGCTTCCTGTCGTGAAGGGATTGGAGCGCACGTGCCACCTGGAGAGCGGTCCTCAAACGTGCGGGCCAAGTTGGCGGCGGGGCATCATTGGTGGGAGGATGAAGCAAGTCGTGGAGAGAGCCATTGGGCATGAACTCCATGACCAGGAGCATGTTCTGTGATGGGTCCAGGCTGGTTCCTAGAAGCTTTATCACATGATCAGAAGAAGAAGAAGAAGAAGAAGAAGAAGAAGAGTTGTCAGGCTCAGCAAGTGATGATAATACGCGAGTCTCGTTGTGGAGCTTGGAGTTGTCGTGGAGGGCTCGAAGGGCAAGAGACAGCGTTTTGACTGCGATCACTCGGTCATCACTGAGAACACCTTTGTAGACGCATCCATGGCTGCCTCTTCCAATGAGCCTGCTTGAGGAGAAGCTCTCTGTTGCTCTGACCAGCTCTTCATACTTGAATTCCTCCATGTCGGGCCTCGTGCATGTCTAGTTGTCAATGTCTTGGGTCTGTGTATGTGAGGTTGGGGATGGGTTAACGAGGGAGGTGGGATGGTTGGGGATAGTGAAAGGGTAGCTTATTCTACAGTGGGGATGGTGATCAAACTAATAAAGTTGAGATTTTTTTGAAGGAGAGGCTTCGGGTACATGAAAAGTATTGAGGTACAGGAATACATGAATCATTGAACAAAGTAAAAGGTAGACAGGAAAAAGCAGGGGTGTGCTGAGCTAAAAGTGCTCTGCTCTGACGAGGACGGGATTCTCCTCTCCATATTCTATACCCACCCTTCATCTCTCTCTCTCTCTCTCTCTCTCTCTCTCTCTGTGTCAATGGTGGTGATCATGTGGAGATGTGTATCTTTAGCTATCTCATCTGATTGAAACTCCTGAGACACAGCTCCTTTGTTGGGTGTTTCCTGTAAATTTGAAAGATGATATCATCTGTAGTTGTTGCTGGTGCATTGCGACGTGTCGTTTTTAGTCATAAAAACTTGTTCCCTTTGTCCTCAAATATTCAAAAAAAGGGTTGGCAGTTACCACACGATTTAACCATATTTTCAAGAATCTTAAGGTGATGACTTGGAAATTCTTGGAGATTGAAGGGAACTTGAAGAAATAGGGAACGCTTTTCAAACAGTCGGGTAGTTGGATAACAGAGAAGCTTCATAATCAAAGATGGAGCAGTTCACCTTCGTTGATACCTTACGCAACTTAAATGATTATGATTTTATTGATTTTAAAATTTTGTGGGCCTACAATACATTGCTTTAAAAGTTTGAGCTGCGCGATTTAGTATTCAAATATTCTAATAGAAAGTAACATGAATTTATCAATGTCTCATATATCTTGATATTCTCATGAGAAGGATGAGCAAAATTTGAATGGATCAAACATGTTTGATGCTTTACAATCTGTTATCAATTCAAACAAGAATGCAAGATCAGGATTTGCGTGGATTTTAGCCTGATTGTAGTCCAAAACCCCATTTAATAATAAATTAAAGGGATGTTCACAATAAGTCCTAAAATTTGTAAAGAAAGTGTGTTTGAGTCCTAAAACTCGCAAAAAGTTCAAACAAGTCATAAAATTTGTCACAAAAGTATAAATGAGTTCTAAAACTTTCAAAAAATACAAATTTAAAAAAAGATTTGATTGGACAAATACGGCAAGTTTTAGGACTTGATTGGACTAATATAACAAGTTTTAGGACTTGATTGCACTTTTTGAAAGTTTTATGACTTGAATGCACTTTGTGACAAGTTTTATGACTTATTTGAACTTTTTGTAAGTTTTAATATTCAAACGCATTTTCCTTACAAGTTTTAGGACTTATCGTGAACATATCCCTAAATTAAAAGGGAATAAATGGTTATCTTTTTTCTAGTTGGACGAACACAGAAATGATGTGTCGTTTGAACTTTGGCTTCGAAGGTGGACAAAGGGAATGCCACAAGTTTCTCTCTTTCCCCCAATCCCCAATCCTTGTTTATTTTTTAGTTGCAATAAAGAAAGTAATATATTATTGTTGTCGCTCTCCCACCGATTAATTATCTTTTTTAGCATTTACTGTAAATAAAGGAGGTAGCGTCATGGATCTTGATGCACCTTTTGGGCTTTTTAGCAGGCAAAGCCTATTTTCGTTATGAGGCCAAAAAAAAGTCGGGTTATCTAGTGTCCGGGTCGGTGCTCAAGAAGATCCGGCCCGTTCCGATAGAATCTAATTCGAAGCTTCTTGCGCGGCGGCACTCGGTTCGGTTCCCCATCAGGTATTCTTAGACATAGACAACAATTCAACTCCTGAGAACTCTTCCGTCTACCATTTTTGCACCGAGAGAGAGAGAGAGAGAGAGAGATGGCGCAGCCGAGCAAGGAGCCGTGCAAGAAGGAGGCGTGCGACATCCAATCCTGTCTCACCAAGAACAATTTCATTCCTCAGAAGTATGTCTTCTTCTTCACGCCTTCCTTGTCAACTCGTGTTATTCGATTGCCTCCCGTTTCGTGCACCAATCGCCGAGCTTTATTTGTGCATTGCTCGTTCGTTTGGCGTCCCGGGGTGATGTGTTCCTTGATTGTGTCTGTGTTGGATTGATTGCAAATGCTGCGATGATTCTATCCGTCAGCAGCACTGCGCGGGAAATTTTCCATTTTTATATTGGGAGATGAATGGATGCTCTTGCTTCAATCAGATGGAATGATATCTTCTCTTGGTTAGTTTGTCATATCTGAATGGGTGTTTTAATATTGTTCAGGTGTCTGAAGTTCATTGAGGCGCTGCAGTCCTGCTGCGAGCATTGTGATTACAAATCAACGCACTGTGCTTCTGTCTCTGGCCTTCTGAAGCAGAAGCCTAAGTAAAAGGCTTCATAGAAGAGCATGCTGCTTTGGCTTCCTTTGTTTTGACTTAGGGCAAATAAAGTTCTTGTTTTTTGCCCTGCCACATATCGGTACGCTATGTGATTGGGTAACCATTTTGTTGAGAGCAGGATTTAATAGGGAAAAGCTGGATTTTTTTTTTTCATTTTTGCAAAGAAGAGGAAGTGTGGATGAAGATAGTGCATGCGTCCATCTTATCCTTGCATAGTTGTGGTGGTCTGAGAAGCACTAGCCACAAGAAGTTTGCATTCGCTTACATCTTATGAGGACTAAGCTGTCTAAATAGACCCGCTGACATGTTTGAGCTTGAAGATGTTATATGTCATGAAATAGGGAGAAATCTTTTTTGGTTATTTACTAACCAGATGTGTATGTCGTGTATATGTTGAGATTCTTCCCTGTACCAGCATAAGAACTACTGCTTTCTTTCTACACATTTTACCATTTAGGAAGCAAGTGGAGTCGGACATGTGACAGATCAGTGAATGGATTGTTTATTTGGCTCTCTCTCTCTCGATATTGCCAAGGCATACTTCTGAACTAATAAGGTTGAATTATCCACATGTGTATGGACATATCTGGAAATATGTCTGACATGTCTTTATCTGCATTACAGATATGATAGTAAACCGATTAGTGATGGCGTTGTGCTTTTTTGATCCAGTTGAAAAGGCACTTTTGCGTAGTTCATGTGTAGCACATTTTATGAGCCGATCATTTGTTTGCTTGCTTGTGATTTTTTTTTATAAAAGACGATCATGAGATTAAAAAAGAACAGCAGTCGCAGCAACTTTGATGAGAAACTGGGTTTCCAACACCATACATACTCAATTGAAAAAATGAGGCGAAGAGTAGAGAGACTCATGTAGATGAGTTGGGGGAGATCTTTTCTTCCTGGAAAACCAATCTCCCACAAGTGGAACAATAGGCTTCTTCTTCATCATTTTCTTCTCCTTTACAGATCCACAGTAGTCCCCCTTCTCACTGATACTCAGTATCTGAGCCAAAGTGGGGGAATTCTCCATCCTGATCACCATCTCGCTTATTTTCTCTTGCTCTTTCATGGCATCAGCCCCAGTTCCCCTTTCAAAATCAGTTGATCTTATCGTCGCCGCAGCTTTTGCTGCAGCAGCAGCTTCAGCTTGAGCTAACCTTGACATGTTCTTGTACAGCTCAGCATTCAGGGAAGCCAGAGCAACCTCTGTTTCAGACTCTCGCTCCTGTAGTAACTTTAGCTCCAACTTTGTTTCCGCAAGCTCTGCTTCAAGTTTCTTTAGGTTATTGCTTAAAGCATGTTGCTCACCCTCAGCTTCTTCTCTCGGTGGTAGTTTCACCACAGGACTGGGTGTACTGAAGCTCCATGAGGTGTCTACCTCTGGTTTGGGGCTGTTATGAGGCTTTGGGGAGTGCGTGTCACCAGCGAGAAGTCGCTCGCCGAAAATGGCGATGGCTTCTTTGACCGAACTGAAGGGGCGAGAAGTATCGACATTTGAATGATAGTCAATAGGAAGCTTTTGGCAGAGATGTTGGTCTTCCATGGTTGGGGTGAAATGAGAATAGGTTGTGAGGAGGATGGATTATTTGATGATAGGTCAGGGTTAGGGTTGCTTTGCTTTCACTTCAATACTTGATGTACAGAGTGAAAGAGAGAGATGGGCAAGTGGGAATTTGTTGTTTCAAGGTTAAGACAATATCTGAGTATGGTACGGGGTGAGGACGACCATTTATCTACTGGGCTGCTTGTTGTTCGCAAACTTAGTTCTAGCCAATTCCTTTTTTATCACATCCTTTTTATCATCTTCCTTGTAGTAGTTACAACCTTAATGTTCGATCTAAGTGTACACGAAGATGCGATGTTAAGGCGATACTTGGACTCTTTTACGTCCTTTAATTAGGTGGAGAACGAAAACCATCCCAACTACCACCCTCTCCCTCCCTCCCTCCCTCCCTCCCTCCCTCTCTCTCTCTCTCTCTCTCTCTCTCTCTCTCTGTATTCAAGTGTTGTTGATTTAGCACGAGTACAGAGCGTTTGGTTAGGCATGAAGCGATGATTTGGAGATGCTATTTGCTCCAGAGTTTACAGTCGAAGATGATTTCCATGCATCCTTTGTTCATCTATCATTTATCTTTTCCTTATTCTTTACCCTCGTAGGTTGGACCTTCCAGAAATGGAGTAAATCTTGCAGGTGGACAAATGCTTCTCTCAATGTTGGCATTCGTTTGCATCTTCTTGATGAATTGCTCTGTTTCTTGGTATTCCAGTTGGCTTTTTCACTTCTCTTTGCATCGCTGGCTTGTGCATCTGAACGTCAGTGCTGTTTTTCTTGCTACTCAATCTATGTGCAAATACATTCTGTCACTATCATTTATCCCATGAATAAAAACTTAGTAACCTGCTACGAGTTACCAATTGAATTTTGCTTAATCTATTCGGCATTGAGTTCTACTCGCGTAGCCACAAGATGGTGAATTAGGTATTCAATGTACTAAAGGTCTTGATCGAGTTGGCCGTAGGCGGATTAATGGATAATTTAAGCGAACGCTAGCGGCCTTTCCTGAAGGTCGGTAAACTTGACTTAAGGTGGATGAACTTCTGCCACAAACTTTCATCAGCGATGCTAAGGTTATGCCTTCGAAACTAGAAGGGTTGATAAATGTCCAGATGCCAATTCGCAAATTACAAACACATCAATGGCAGAGCCTTTAAGAGATTGACCCACTGAGCTCGCCAATCTCTTCCAGTTCATGAACATAAGATAACGATCCTGCTTCTGACTTTAGTTGATCGACAAATCTTGGGTTTGTGTATTAAACTTAAAAGGGCTAAATCCCATGAATGGAGAGGAGATTAAAAAACATGCAAGCAAAAATGTTTATTAGTGAAGTAATTCATTTCAGCCTGCAATCGAGTCCGCAGAAGGATTTCGATCGATGTAAAGAGAAGTTTGGATTGATGCCATTAAGAAAAGTATCACTTAATAGGTCAATTTTCTCTATGAATTTCGAGCTACTTCTCATTATGGCATGATAGAATTATTATTCGTAACAACACTTAGCAGCTTTTCCATGATCAAACTAAGCCGGTACATGATCTATTAAAATTTCGACTTTTTTTTATTTAATTGGTGATGAAATGATCTTTCTGAAGCACAAGGATAGAGAACCGGAAAATATATTTCTGTCAGATTATTTACTAATAATTTAAGGTCAATTTTGTATTTCGAAACTATATTCCATAATTACATTTGTGACGTTTGCATTGTCTGTTCACCTTTTCTTGGGCTCTGTCTTGGCATGCCAATTTGATATTTCTCGCTTCTCCATCCGTCACCGTCCTTTGGACGACCTTCTTGTTCCGCCATCGCTACCAACATCTCTCCCTCTCCGTCTCCAATGGCGAAACCACCATTCGCCTCGCCGCTCTCTCCTCTGTTGTGCTCCCTCTCTCTCCTCTCCCTTCTCTCTCTTCTCCTCATCAACCTCTCTTCGTTCAAATCCCTCGCCGATTCCCACTTCGAGGGCTTCGATGCCGACGACGAAGACGAATCGTTCGAGTCGCTGCAGTTCTCCGATCTCCGATCCCCTCCTCTGACTCAATCCGAATCGCCTCTTCCCTCGACTCCATCAGAGCCCGAAGATGTCCCAACTCCGGATCCGAAGCCGATTCGTGACTCGGACCTCCCGACTCCCTCCTCTCAGGATCCTTCGAAGCCCTCTTCCACGAGCTTTGATTTCTGGGACGAAGACGAATTCGAAGGCCTTCCCGTCGTAGAACAACCGGCGGACTCCATCGAAGTTACCCAAGATGCCACTGCATCCAGCGACCCCATCCCGGACCTCAAGCCGGCGTCGAAAGATAAGCCGACTTGGAGATCTTATACCGTGGAGATTGCGTGCATAAGTTTCTTGGTGATGTTTGGGATCAACTTTTTCACTGGGAAGCGCGAGAATGAGAACATTGCGCTCGCTTGGGCGACCAAGTTTGCGACGAAAGATTCCATTTTCGAGAAGAATTTCAGCTTGTTGGGTGTTGGGGAAGGAGATGACTCGCCTCTTTTGCTCAAAGAAGGGCAGAATGTATTCAAATTTTACGCGAGCGGGCGAAGATTTTGCCAAGGTATGCCTGGCTGATTTTATTAAAGAATGGATTTGCCCCCTTCTTTTCGTTAGCTAGGTTTGATGATAATTTGGTGCGCATTGGATTGGTGTTTCTTTAGCCATAATGGTTTATTTTGGGCGTTTCCCTGATCGCTTTGTTGAAAATCTGGTTTCGTTCACCTTGAAATTTTTAACTGTCAAGTGACCCTTGAACCTTTAATGCTAGCCTGTTATTGCAAGAATAGAACGGGGGCATATTTTTGTTTTGTTTTCTGTTTTTGGTTGTAAATAATATAATTTTCTCTCCGTTCAAAGTTGGGGACTGTTATGCCGGAACAAAATCTCAAAGTAGTTAGCTTTTCCTCGTTAGTTTAGTTCTCTTAACTTTCATATCTTGTCTGGGAAGGATGTGAGTGCCATGGCAAGACTAAGCTAAATATCATTGGATTTATGATGTTTCTTGTTGCTATGGAATCAATTTTTGGAGGATTGGACTGTTTCAGTTCATCCCCTTTCCTTTTGGTGCTGAAAAATGCTGGCATAATGTTAGAACGATAAAATTCTATTTGACTTTAAGCTGTATGTTTGCAAGTAGAAATAGTGGAAAGTTCCTTTTGTTTTTCGGTTGCACGTGCGAGATTTTTGTCAGAATTTGGGGACATGGCAAGATTTGATAGTCATAGCATGGTGCATTTGAATTCTTTTCGATTTCTTTAACTTGATGTGGAATGACATTTTGGAAGGTCTATTGGCGACTATGGAGTTGAAGAGCAGGCATGATTTGATATCGAGGATGTACAATCTGATAGTGCCATGCCGTGATGAGATCACTTTTGAGGTCTACATGAATGATGATGCCATGGATCATGTGATTTTTGCTGTGACAAAGAAGAAGGCAGCTAAAGGGATGCAGAAAGAAGTGAGGGACTTGCAGAGATTTGCAGGACTTTTATCACCTCCTGGTGGGAGGAAGTGGGTTGCTGATGAGTTGGCGGTTATTGCGGAGTCCAAGGAGGTTGCTGGGGATCTGATAACAGAGGTGGTGCTTGATCAGGTTGGTCTATGCTTGTTCTTTCTTGTACTGATAGAATTTACCTCCTCGCAGTTCAACATATACCAAGTACAACTGTGGTTGCTTGACTGTTTGATTGAGGGCACGAAATTGCTTTGATTCTTGTCTGTAAATTTCATTCCGTAACTTGTATGTCGGTTTTCCTTCGGGCAAATGGTTTTTGGAAGAGATCTATTATTAATTAATGATGCAGAAGCGTAATAATTTTGCGGCCTGTGCCTCTCATCTGATTCATTCTTGTTGTTAATGTTGTTATTGTTTTACATGTGTATGTTGATTAGAAGAGTAAGATGGTGATATCCAGGTGTCTTGGAATGAACCATAACTTGGCCTCCATTATCACTACTCTTCTTCCACCGACATATTTGTCTTGTTCTATGTTCCCCCGAGATTGTCGACTTTCTTGCAAATGATACAAAGGAAGATTTCTTCTATTTGTGGTTGCAACATCTGATTGTATTCCTTGCAGGTCTTTGTAACTTTCTTATACAGATTACCTGCTTGATTGCTAGTTTGATGACTATGACATGAATTGCATACTCCTACTTATGAATTGCTGCACTGTATTTATCTCGGATCTTAAAATTGCAGTGTTTTTTTGTTGACTTAGTTCAGTTCCCAAATCTTGTTACATGCAGTTTATGTAGTTGTAAATTGTAGTACTTTCTCTATTTCCTTTGGTGTCCACAGTCTTTACTTTTCGATCCTATATTGATTGAAAACAAAAGGGTATTCCCTTGGCCACATGAATCCTCTGTTCCAATCCGCCTGATTTTGGCTCAATTCTGTTTCTTGATTCCATTGCATCATGCTTCACTTGGTACCCCAGGTCTATGTGAATGTGGACATTTTCTTCATGACAAACGGTTTATGAAGAATCTGAACCATTGCTCATGCGGGAGAGCTGTTATTTCTGCAGGTGCTGGGGGATAAGGCTTTTGAAAAATTTGGAAAGGGTTTCATCTCCATGCATTTCTCTGATCAGCACTCTACTGCTCACAAGAAGATGCTACTGTTGAAGTTTGCTCTCCCAGATGTCAACCACATGGCGGATATGACCCGTTTGGTGGCTCTTGTACCATATTACATTGATCTAGTAGGGCGTTACAAGCTTAGTTCTCAGGTGAGACGCAGGCAATGGTTGATCTTATTGATGAGTAGTGGTTCTGGTTAATTCTAAATCTGAAGTTTGATATTGTGCACATGCAGGCACGGACCAAAACTGAAGCTGCCAGATCAAAGGCTCTCCAAGAGACCTATAAAGAACTCCATAATGCCAGGCAAGAGGCCATGCAGAAAAAGAGGGCAGAGAAAAAGAGGATGTTGGAAGAGGCTGAAGCAAAACTTAGTGCAGAGTCTCTTCGGAAGAAAGAAGCTAAGGAGCGTGCCCGCCAAGTGAAGAAAGCAATGCCAAAGATGAAGATGACCCGCGCTCACTAGATTCTTGAGCCAATCAATCATCGGTCTATGAGTTAGCCGTAGTTTCTGGAGCATTTTCTTCAGCCCTAATCTCTGTTGCTGTCCTGTTGTACTCTAGTCTCTCTCATTTTAGCCGTCTTTTCACTTCCCCTATGGATTCCAAAGGTACCAGGATTTTATGCTTCGAGAGTTAGTGTAGTAATTTACTTTCCTTGGTGCGGACACTTTTCGGTCGTAGAAGATATTTTGTAAAAATAATTTAGAAAGAAAGAAATACTCCGTGTTGCTTGATGGAAGCAAAACTTTGGGAGATTATTTGCCGCCCGGTCTTGACGATCTCCGGCCAGCACCAATTATTTTCCTTTACCAAAAGTACCGGAAAACATCAGATGGTGAAATTGCATTCCTCTACCGCAGCCGATCTATTCTGCGGAGCAAATTTTTGGCTAAGCCCGGAGTCTCTGTGTGTGATTTCAGGGGTGTAATTACCATTTTGATCTGCTAGCATCTTTCACTTATTCTCAGCTTGGTTCTTTCTGGGACTCGCTTCAATTGGATCCTCGAGCTGCTTGAGGGTTTCTAGCTATTCCCATCAATTGGGTCCCCTCAGCCTGGAGGCTTAGGGCTTGGTTGCATCTTACGTTGAAGACATCTTGATTCCACAGGACCTTACCGTTGTTGTAGATATGCAAAGGTTTTGCTTACAATGAATAGTTGCGCCTGCCTAGGATGTAGGACTCGCATTTGGATAAAAATTAAAAATATATAGCAATGTATGGATCACTTTTTTTTTTCTTCTTTTTATTAACATGAGAAACATATGTAGCTTGTGACACGATCAATGCAGTGTTGTTTTACAAGTAATCTTGCGGAAGCGGCGATTTATTAAAGTATCAGATATGTGCAATTAATATTTGGAAAGATATCGAATCTTTCTCATGAGTTATCGACATCACCACATTAGTAGGAGGTGCTCGTGCCACATCTCCAATAAGACTAAGGCAGAATCCTATGGACGAGTTTAAAAAATCAAGGAAACAAAGAAGAAAAACCCATATCTACTCCTCATGTTGGGTCCTTATTGCTTCTGCCGACGAATAAAATTTGAGGGAAATTTAATTGAATCAAGCATCAATTCTAATTCTCAAAATATGCGAGTCGTCATCCGCAGAAAGCCTTCCAAATCCAGAATTGTTACCCGATTAGGACATTTGAATGCAAATTATGGGTTCGACTTCGAGCACGTCCCTCATGTCTGTCTCCCTCGTATCTTCGCCTTCACGCCCACCCTCATCTCACTCCACTTGTGATCATATCTTTTACACAAGTTGTCACGCCCCAAATCAACTATAACAAGGGCAATGACACGGCCGTCCTTTTAACCAAAGAACGCAGCCTCAACTGTAATTAGAACTCAACCTGATATCAAAATATACATCCATATATATCTTATCAAAAGGTTTCGTGATTACAATATCAGAATTTTTCTATAAATCACAAAAAAACAAAAAGGGCATATGCACAAATCCACCAAAATGTCAACTCAAGCTCTCGACAGTTGTAAAACTATTCATATCAAAACCCCCTTTTAACAAAAAGGCTCTTGTTAACGTGGTGCTCACATCCTACTCACGGCTCGCTGAAGAACTTGAAAAATCAGTGAGATGAAAGAAATGAGCTACCACGGCTCAGTGAGGAATATATTTTTTCTAAGTGGATCGAACAATCACTATGCAATCCATACAGCACAATAGCATTAAACTCATCAATCTCAATTCCAATATACAATATAGATAACATAACAAATGTATTTGATATCATATGACAAAGCTTTGTAAATATAAACTCATTCAACAACATCAGTAATCAATGGTCTGATTCATTGAGTAATCTCAACCAAAACATTCGTTGATGGTCTATTTCACCGACTAATCTAATGCTCATCATCAACACTATGGTCACATTTAACACCGTGACAAAGGCGACCAAGTTTACCTCTCTTGGCTAGGTCTACCACCTATAAAGCCGGCGGTTCGGCCCAGAAGGACGTCCTGACAGTATGCATACTCCCCCCTTAATGGGTTCTCATCATAGTGATTTGAGCATAAACAACTAATTTCTTTCAACAATAGTTCACAAAAGTAGTAAAAGTTCGATCCAAATTTATGCAGAAATCATGCTCTCAATAATTCATACTTTATTAAAAACATATTCATTTTCAAGACATGAGCTTGTAAATTCATAGAAGAAATAATATCACTCACTTGGGAAAGTCGAAAACCACCCTACATGGTTACTCGAGCCAACGTACACGTTTTCCTATCAAATAAATGAAAAATGGTATCAAAAACTGAGTAATACGCTACTCTAATGCACAACTCTACTGGATAATGCCTATTTGTTACTAAAATGACACCTACGTGCCAACGAAACGCTCGCTCATAGCGGATACGCATGCTGTTCATTATGCGCAGCTTGTGCGACAAATTTAATCGTAGCATAACTCCCTCCTTTGAGCCTCGATTAAAGCGAGCTTATAGTCCAAAGAAATCTCTTTTAATGTACTTCAAAACCCTCAACACAGCTCCTACAAAATCTGTCCAGAATTCGACAAAACGGACACAACAAGTTCTGGTCGCGCACTGTTCACTGTTCGCGTCAAACTTTAAAATTTCGTTTCGGACAAACCGTAAGTCCAAATCAAGATCCATAAAACCCCACAGTTCCATAACACTTTTAACTATCATTTCCCAAAAAAAAAATCAACTTAACAGTTTCAAAATCAAACTTCGGGGCTCAAATTTCACATAATTCCGAATTTTCGCCCTAATTCCAAAAACTACTCAGATAGGATGGACGAGCGGTACAAGAGCTTACCGAGCGCTGCGATACGTAGTAGAGTTGGCTTGGCAAGGCGTCCGACCCGAGCTCCTTCTCATTTTCTTTTTCTTCTTTTTCCTCTCTCTTTTCTCTTTTTTCCTTTATGTTCTGTTTTTCTTTTCTTTCCCCTTTCCCCTGCGTTTTAATAGCTCTCGGTAGTTACAGTGAACCGAGTGGTTTACTATAGCAATGTTGACTCAGTCCCTTTTTTTTTTTGCACCAAATATTACACAAGCATTCCAGATTTCTCTTACACAAAAAATCGATTAGTTTAGCGTCAAAATATATATATTGATATGTCATGAATTATCATATTCTCATTATTTAGAATTCATGGGTTATCACTGATAACTTATCAGTATCAATCGCTTAATTAAATGTATTTGTGTTTATTAATTATCTTTCATTCCTAAATTTGATATATTCCAATTACAAATTTAGAACGAGTTGATACATTAGAAATGTTATTAAAATCATCACGTCTAAGATGATAAGATTGAAAGAGTCCTTGCCACGAAATTAAGTAATTACATGAGAATCTTTTATTAATACTATAATGAACCGTATTTCCAACTGATTTATGGCAAAGTTTCGATGATTAGTATAAATTACACGGAAGAAGTAAACCACGCAATGAATGGGTGTGATGCTAGTACATATCCCACACTTTGCCACTAAATAAGCTTTTAATTGAAGATTATTGTATTTGACACAAAGGAATTAATTACATAACGATAAAACTTTTCACAATTTATAATTTGAACCAAAAAAACAAAACAAAACAAAACAAAACAAAATACACCATAATGATTTCAACACAGCTTTAGGTCTTACCAACTACTTGAAAATCGAAGTGCGGGACATTTAAAATGTTAGAATTATAAATTGCCAATACATAGCGTCTTGAATCTCCTGAAATTTTCGTACTCTTTTTTTTTTGGTCGAAAATTTTTTCTACTTTTAAATATAGGCAATGTACTATCGGCTTCTTAATAATTATTCTAAAATCTATTTCATTGTACGATGTACATACTTCTAAGCATTATTAGTGGGAAGTTACTAATCAAATGGGTTGAATTAAAAGCTTTTATCTAAATACATATATAATAGTAACTTCTTCTTTAATGATTTCCTCTAAGAGCGACTCATAGGCTTCACAAGTGCAAAAAATCGATTGTTGTCCTTCCAAATAGCGCTTATCTTGCATTCTCCCCTCAATCTACTTCCAACCAGGATTAACACTTGCCTCATCCAATGCCATTGAGTTTTATCAAACAGAAAGAAACGTCAGCTCTAATGAGCTTTTAATGTTGAAAATTCTAACATTTTTTTTCAGTAATTCCTATTTTAAGTATTTTTTTTTAAATTTTTGTTATTTTCTTTCAGTATTACGAGAATATAGTTGGTTACAAATAATATTTCTTATGTAATATAAGAGCGACCACAAGAAAATTTCTAACAGTTGTTGAGTTTCTATATTTTACATTATCAGAGTTAAGAATTCGACCTTTCTTTTCTTTGTAAGGGCAATATTCAAATGAAACAAGCAATAATTTAACGAGTTGTTTGTACTAAAATACACATTCCAATTTTGAGGAAGGATTTAGCACGAAGGGCCACACCATCTTCAAATTGTAGGCCCTTATATCAGTGAAGCTTAAATTCACTGTGTTTAATTTTCTGAACCGTGGACAATGATAAGTATGAAATCAAAATTTTCATTTTTGTATTAAACACTGTGAACTTAACGAGCAAATTTAATTTTCGAACGAAAAATCAAAATGCCAATGTTGGATGAAGTTAAGTAAAAAAAAAATTGCCATCATACTTTATATTAGTACAAGTTGTCGTCATTACATATTTTAGTTGATTAATTACACTATGTCAAGTAAAAATAACAAATTGCACAATATAAATGCCAAATATACACGCGTATTGGTGCCATATTATCGAATTGAGGCTCTATATTTTTCTTCTATTTCCAACCGGTCCTCGGGTTCGAAAATGTTTCTTTCAAGTTTTTGAGAAATCGTCGTTTTGAATGCAAGAAATTATTGCATTGATTTAATAATGTACCGAACTGAAAAAGGACAACCGCCGGATACGATGGATTCCTCTTTATTCTAATTAACTATGAGGAGCATCAGCTTGACTTTATTTTTATCCCGTTGATTCTAATTTTTCAATATAGGTTGAAACACCTTGATGTGGGTATGGTATGCAGAAAAGCAAAGCTCACGTCCACCAATTCCCAAGTCAAAACGATGTTCAGTATAACTACACATGAGATATCAGGGGAAAGAGTGGGCCTTGATTCTTAAAAGCAAGCGAGTAACAAATAAAATTCGGTATGGCACATAATGCCTCGGACAAATAGATTGCACCACAACAATGTACCGGCATTCGGCTTCAACCGAAGCCGAGCGCCTTTGCGTGCTTTCTGACGACGCGCAGTTTCAGCATTCGGTTCACCACTTGCCTCATGCAGGGGCGATCACATTGTGAGTCCTCAATACATTGCATCGCTAACCTTGTGATCTTAGGTCCATCCTCTGAATAGAATCCCGGGTTCGCTTCCAGGCTTGGGTGCACCAAGGAGCATTTCGTCTCGTCATCTGACCCAGCGCTGTTCGCCTCGTACTCCTTGACCCAGTCATCAGGACACGGTCCTTCCTCGTACTTAAAGGGCCTCATCGTAATCAGGTTAAGGAGAACAGACCCAAATGCAAGCACATCGCTTTCTGTCGACCCGGCTGTCAAGGGAAAAAACTCGAGGTTAGCTCGAGTGCAGCAAATGAAACCAGGGGAATAACAAGCGAAACCCTTTTAAAAGGATGGACAGTCTCTCATCACAGGCCATTCAACAGTGGCACCCGAGGCCAATATTCGAACGAGACTCCTCTTAACTCTAAAATCAAAGTGAAGCTTCATAACAGGGCATTGATAGGAGAACTTAGCCTAACTTGGATTTTAGATGGAGCCTGGACATCTATGGAGACTAGGATTAATTCATGACATGGACAGCCATGAAAATGAGAAGAACCTAAGATGATTCTATATTGCTTTTACAAGCTTATAATTTATAGAATCACTTCAATCAATTCCCGTCTTTGGTTTTTCTTAAAAATCCTGCTCATTTCTCCCTAGGATACGATGATTTCCCTTATAATTCAGTCTGCTAGAGCTGGATATCACAAGTTGGGTATACTCTCTCGAGAAGATAGTGGAAGAAGCAGTCAAACCTAAGGTCATCAGGGTTTTACAAGTGAGGGTTCAGGTAGATATTAGGCTCAGACTCTGATATAGGTCTAACAAATCAATATCCTACTCCATCTGAGTCATCTGTCAAATTTTAGATAATAAGATCCTAATCAGGATATTAATGACCAAGCACAATGGCAGGAAAAAATAAACACACAAAGTTGAAACTGGATACCATCGATGAAGAATTCTTCGTAGCCGTAATATCCACGTAATCTTAAAAGCTTCTTGTATCGTGGCAGGGGAAGAATTCCACCAGTAAACATTCCAAACTCATACCATATTGGGTTGTATTCCTAGATAATGAAGCCACCAAAAACATTATGGATTCTCCATAGGCCACAAAAAGAAGCAGATGTGCTTTCAACAAACCTTGTCAACCATTATATGACATGGTTGTATGTTGCGGACTACATAAGGTAGATACCGTCCATGCTCGGAGTGAAGAAATTCAAGGAGACAAGCAAATCCAAGCGCAACCTTAATTCTCCGCATCCATGTAAAGCTATCTGTATTGCAATTTTGACATGTTAATGCGTTACATCTCCCACAAGCTTAAACTGTCAAGGAACAGGCCAAAATGCCTATCATAATCAGAACAAAAATTGTTGTTCTCAAACTCTTTTTCTGCAGACTAGCTAAGGTTCTACATGGTAGAAAAATTTTCGACACAATATTTCCATGTCGATGGCTTCTATTCAACCTTGTCCTTTTCTGTTCCAATTTGAACACGGCAGATTTTAGTGTAACAGACACCCACGATGGGCATACCGTTTAGATCAAAGAAGCAAAGAAATGTACCTTCTCTCAGGAGGTTATGAGCAGTATCCAAAGAATTAAGATCATACACCACACCAAGGTTATCGTCTTCACAGCAGTAGCCCATCAACTTCACCATAGTAGGGTGTAGGATGAACTCTGGATGCCGAAGTAAAGTTAGCTCATCCTGAAGACCAACACAGTGTTAATTGAAAAAGATTAAAGACATTAAATTTCAGACGGATGAAGGATTCCATTCACAGCATACCAGTAATTGTCCCACTCCAGGATCAACAATATTAATCTCTGACTTTTCCAATATTTTCACGGTCACAGCTTGTGATGCAATCTTTCCATGATACACTTTGCCAAACTGGGTGTTCCCAATAAAATTCTCCGCGGAAAACTCATCAGTGAACAGGCTAAGGTCTTCATATGAAAACACTTGCATCTTACCATGCCGTTTTGCTAAAAGTTTCCATAGATGGGTGGTTAGAAACATCAAATTGACGGACATTTCCACATCACTAAAACTTTAACAACATATACAACTGCAATCTGCTTTTAGGACAGTCCATAGTCAGCAAAAGGCGAGTATTATCAGAGTCCATAAAAGAAGCCATCCATTATTCATTCAATTGAATTGCCAATAAAAAGAAGGAACAGGAGTATATTATGTCAGCATGCCCACACGAGAAAGACCAATAAGAAATCGCTTTGACAAACTACAGAACATGCCTTACAATTATGACATTGTCAGCACAGCACAGCCAGATAATCTACATCCCTATTCTGGATGCACAATTTGATTCATGCAGTATAGTTCTACAAAATTAGCAGTAAAACAACATCACAGTGATAGTTCACTTCCATATTAATCATCCTGCAGCTTGTGCTACATTATGGTAAAGTTATATAGAGTACCTGTCCATACATCTGTTTGTTTTACGTACTTTTTAAGAAATGCAGGTTGATATGCAACCACATCAGTGCCCAACATAGCTCTTATTTATGCGTAAATATATGGGTAAAAGTGGTCGAAATGGATTGGTCTTTCTGGTGGGTCTCCTTAATTCTCTCATAGTGACAACGGAGCAAGAGATAGGATAGGTTACTTCTGTTGCGATCGATTCTTTGAGCGTCATTTGGAACTCCACTGTGGAGATTTATGGATTATCTACCTGCTTGTGTGTTAAAGTGATTGCTAAAATCGGGTGTGCAGTTCTTTCTAGATCAAAATATGAAATAAATGGACTCATGACTATAACTGCAACTTTGAAATAGAAACTCTAAAATGTCTCATAGTTATCTGATTCCCCATCTTTATAAAATTTGCAACCCCGACTTCGAGACGGGTAGTAGATGCTCATCAAGATGGTTGCTTCAATATTTCAGTATCACAGAATCACTTTCTGTTTGAAATTTCGCACTGCCACCATGTTCATCATGATTTTCTTCTCAACGTTTATCTCAGTTGAATGTCAATAAGCCACCTGACCTATTTCTCATCATGCATGCTCTCCATCTTGCTTAAATTGAGGAATTGCCCTTCTCTCTTCCTCACAAAGAACCATGACCTGTGGTCCAATAATCTTCAGGCACCATTACTGCAGTAACTTGAACATCTTTGGTATTCCACCATTGTGGAGGGGCTCAACAAATAAAAGATTTGGGGGGTTGCTAGCCTATAGCATTATAAAGAATCTTTTGATGCTTAGAAAAGAAGAAGAAGAAGAAGAAGAAGAAGAAGAAGAAGAAGAATTGTCTTACCTGCTTCAATTAGAATTTTCCTCTTATTAGCCATGCTTGGACAAGGAGTTGTTTCAATATGAAAAGGCTGGGAGAAGAATGAGGAACGCCATCCTAAAGGCCACTGATTCTGGCTGTAGAAACGATTAGAAAGGAATGGGACAGTTCTTCTGATGCCTCCAAAATGGTACCAGCTTGAGAGACGAGAATAGAGGTCTTTGATAATCCACTTCTTAAAATCTGTCAATTCAAATCAAACCAACTCTTACTGTGTTAGGATGACATGAACACAAATTTACCATAAGAACGACATGTTAAAAAAGGTAGCCCATAGATATCAATTTCGAGTAAATGAGAAAACATATCAAATGCCAGTAAAAAACTCATTTTTGAACCTATCCCATTGCAAACCATATGCCTGATTTATCTAGAGTAATGAGAAGGTGGCAAGCACTTCCTTACCAGTAGTTATATTACACTGGATTCCCTTACTTGAGGTCTCCACCTGAGTCACAATTTCAAAATACCTCTTAACTAGCCACGCTGTCCCTTTTCAGTCAAGCGACCATACATATGTAATCTAACCCAAGGAACTAAGATGTAATCCCAGTAAAGATGCCTGAATAAGCACAAGTTCCCAAGGCAAGGGAAAAACTGCCTTTCAAGCCATCCATCGGTTACTAGTTTCCCAAATAATTCATTTGACTTCCAATAGTTTGCCTTGGCAGAACAGACCAACAGAATGGAGACACAGAAAACAAGAGAAACCCTATATGCCTGATTGCTATTGCATCTATCAAGTGAAAAGTATCAAATGCTAATGGAACATAAATGAAAAATTTATACTGAGAAAATAAGCAAAGAATTTCACACTATTGACAGTGCAGTTCCTAGATCAACTCCTCAATATGAGTAGCATCAATACAGTAAATAAAGCTCCTATGTGGAGAAGTCAAGAGCAAATAAAGCTCCCACGTGGAGAAGTCAAGACATGAATACGTTGAAACTCCTTACCACATCACAGAATATTCTACTTTAAGACATAAAAGTAGGGGAGTTCATAGAGATTGCTATAGTTTAGAGTATGTGCATCAGCATTTGCTCCAACCACTCATCAAAACTGGCAACATCAATCCAAGTAGAATAACAAAACATCCCTCTTCAGAAAGGACTTGAAACAATCAACAGATGAACCTGATGTACAAAGAATGAACCTATGAAGAATTCCTGATTACCTCGAAACTTATCCTTCAGTGGATTGGGTAGAGTGACTTCCATAAACAGTTTGTGATCAAAACCCACAGCCTCTTTATCATACTGAACAATATGCAGATTCAGCAAACGGTGAACGACTTGCTTCATTGATGGGCGGCTATGAGGTTTACGTTTGATACATTGCATGGCCAGCTTTGTAATCTTTAAACCGTCTTCGAACTTGAACAGCGGACTTTCTTTTAGGTTTTCATCCACAAGAGATAATTTAATTTTGCTAGAGCCCCGGGCTGGCTTTGACCGCTTGTACTCATTTTCAGCCCATTCATAAAGACAAGTCGCAGGAGCAGGACGTAATCTGTCCTCCTCTGTATAGACTCTTTTGCTGATCAAACACAATAATACAACTCCATATGCGAAGACATCAGATTTGTCAGACCACCCGCCTGTTTTGAGAAAAATTAGGGATAAGAAATCAAGAGATGATCAGAAAGCTTACTCGAAGATGGATCACTCCGCTGTGAAGGAGTCAGCAAACCATATGAAGGGTACAGGTTTCTCAGATCATGTTGTTGAAGTATGAAATGGCATTTTATTTGCACTTAGGAAAGTAAGCATGCTAAAATATTGCAAATAAAATGTCAAAGAAATTGTCATGAGTAAGCTGAATCTAAAATTATATACTGCAAATTGTTAGTGCACCATATTACAGGATGAGCATTTAAAGTCATGGATGGCTCAGGAAACTTGTAGTGTGTATTGTGATCTCTGTTAAACAACAAAAAATGTCAACAAGTCAACAGTCAAAGTCAATGTTAACAAAAAGCTCAGGTCCCCCAAACAGAAAGCTGGTTTTGGAAGAAAACAGCTAGTTTGACTGATGGACATCTAATTTACATGCCACCAGTTCTACTGAATGTGCTAAAGAATCTCTGAAATCGTTTAGAGAGAACTTATAATGGAATTGAGTCCAAATCCCACTCTTAGCATACACACAAGCTTCATGAGCAATGAGCTAGTCTAACTTGGAATTGATAAACGTTTTCATCTAGATCTAGATTCATTATAAGCATTTCAAAGTAGTACAGACATTGCTAGCAAGAGCAACCTCGCGTGCTATGTTCCTTGCAAAGCTTCTCAAATCTAGTCATCCAAAATAACCTGGGTTCATTTAGGATGGTCAACATAGTCAATCACATCCGAATTCCACAGCTCTGATCTCTCATGCAGTCAACCACACTCGAATTCACTAGAATTGCTGCTGCTCTGATTTTCATATTATCAATCACAAGAAATCCCAATGAACAGGTGATAAGCTCAAATCCAAACAACTACACATGCTATCTCCCATAAACTTAACAAAAACTGAGTGAACCATTTGTGCATATCTTGCAGATAATACTCTTATTGGATTTCATTTCAACATAACCCCAGATCAGTTTATTAAAAAATGGGGGAAATGGGGTCATCGGCAGAATATCGATGTGGTAATAATTTGACAAAGCCAAAAAAAAAACCATCAGACGATAGATCAGAAATACCATGATTGTCAAAATTTGGATCCATGTACCCATCACAGCCTTTAGAATCTTCCTCTATGAGGAACGACCTATTGGTGAGACATTCACCTGAAAGCATGCTGAAGTCATATAATACTGCATTGTAATCCTGCAAAACCCCCCAAAGAAAAGGTTTCCCATGAAAATTCTTTCAGATAAATGGCCAAAAAGCCAACAAGAAGTTCTTTCATTAAAAGAACAAACCTGGTCAATCATTACATGAGCAGCATCCAAATTACGAATTAGCAAAGGTAGGTCACAAGAATGAAGGTACGCAAGAAAGTTAGCAAGTCCTAAAGCAGCTCTGATCCTCTGGTGCCAAGTAAAGCTATCTACAAAAATGAGGAAAATGATCGTGTCTATGTAAATCATATAGACAATCATGAACAATCTGCAAGAGAAATTCCGCACAAACGGGAACAAACTTTGATATTGCCACATTCTCCCCATGGATAAAACTATATCAACACTAGCATTGAATCACAATGAGCATAGACAATCAACCGTATCGGCAAGGAAGGACTTAGTTGGTCTGTGACACGTTAAATTATGCATTGCATGCAGGACGCACCTTTGGTGACAAGATTGTGTAGTGTGTCCAGAGGATTTATGTCGTAAACACAAGATATATATCCATTTAGATAAGTGGCATGAAGGCACTTGACTATGTTTGGGTGAAGATCATTCAGTTTACAATCAGTCAACCACTTGTGCATATAAGATTCTTCCCGAAAGCTGCGTGCGATGTCTCCTGGTCTGACCGGATAAACCAAAGATTGCTCCTCCCATATCTTCACCATGACATTCTTTCCATGGTAATCTCCACGGTAGACTTTGCCGAATTGGAAACTGCATATGTAGTTTTCTTCACTAAACCCGTTGGTAATCCTTTCAATACTACCGCAATCATAAGTCATCCATCCATTGTGATCCATCCAACTGTGATCGATTGCTGAAAAATTTCCACAACACATTCGTTAACAACTGAAAAGGCACCAATTCTGTTTTTCCTCTCGTTTTCCTTGTTTAGCAGCAAGTGAAAAAAGGGGAGAGAAACCAGAATTCTCACTCATTAGTTTGATAAGACTTTGCTCTTCGGCACCAGAAAGGTGCGTGACATGTACGACTAACGTCTTTGTAGAGCTGCCCTACCCAAGTTTTTTCGCAAGAAAGGATCTCAGTTGTTATAGCAGAGATAAGATGGACTACATACAGGTAGACCTAAATATTGAAGACATTGCCAAAGGAGAGAGGGGGACGAGAATGACAATAGAGAATGCAGGATGTAGATATTGATCCAGAAACGGAAACGTCAACAATGCAATCCACAAAGATATCGGTTGGCAAGATAACCACGTATATTTTTAATGTAGCAAGCTTCTTTTTATCATCATGATATTGTTATGGTAATCTAAGTACAAATTTCCTGAAAAGGGGAGATAATATTTCCCTACATGTCCCTTTTTTCGAATGGATAGAAGGAACGTAAAGTTTATTACTAAAAATAAATTGAGTGCAGAATATATACACACACATATATATTATGTGTGTGTATATGATATGATATGATATGAGACCTCATCCTCATCTCTATTTCAAAGTGATATGTGATAGGATATGCTTCATTTGACTTAATTACTCGATAATAATTTGACGGGTTCATCGACTTTTTAATATTTCTAGCAATAGAGAGAGTGCCATAAGCGAAAGGGTAAAAATAATATACAGAAAATAGAGTTTTTGCAGCTATATATATATATATAAGGAAAGAAACTTAATTAGGGTTTTGTAGCATGTGGAAGCTATATATAGAGAAAGAAACTTAATTAGGGTTTTGTAGCTTGCGCAAAGTCCGCTGACGTCTTCATCGTCTTTTTTATTCAGCGTCGGAGGATGATTATGGCGATGACCGCAGTCAGCGGCCATCGTGATCACCACCTTCCCTCGGATGTGATGCACGACATCTTCTCGAGACTGCCGATCAAATCCCTGATGAGATTCAGGTCAGTCTGTAAATTGTGGAGGGAACTCATCGACGATCCACACCTTTCCACCATGCACACACGTAAAGATACCGTCCTCCTTCACCACCATGCAGGCACTATATCCGCCTTCACCCCTCACAGATCCAACGTCGCCTTGGTAAACCTCCGCGCCATGTTGAAATCGCCGGAGATCAAAGGATGCGAGGTGAAAGCTGTTGGCGACGGGTTTCTCTGTCTTGAGGACAAAGGCGACAAGTACATCGTGAATCCAATCACAAAGGAAGTCTTGAAGCTGCCAAAGCCGCCCACAGAGTGCGAGTGTCCATGTCCAAGCGGGTGCGCATACGGCATCGGATTCGACTGCTCGAGTGGAACTCCCAAGGTGGTCCGCCTCTTCTTCTTCTCGCGTAGTGAAACGATTTACAAATTTGGGGCCGAAGTGTACGATTTCAGGGAGAGATGCTGGCGAAGGCCTCGCACGAGTAGGGTGTCTCTATTCCCTGTTAGAGTAGAAGATAGGGATAGGGCCGTATCTGCCAACGGAAGTATTCACTGGTTTCAAAGTAATGATATGGTATCTGACGACGGAGGTATTCACTGGTTCCAAAATTATGGTGGGCAACGACAAGGATTGGATCCGAAGATAGTTTCGTTCGACCTCAGAAGGGAAGAGTTCTCTTTGCTAGGGGCCCCAAAGTTCAAAGATGCGGGGAGCGAAACAGGGTTGTTCGAGGTGAGAGGATTGCTGGCGATAGTGAATCATTCCTTGGCGAGACATGTTGAGGTTTGGGTCTTGGAGAGCAGCAGCAAGTGGACGAAGAGGTACAAGATTGAGTTCGCAGCGTTCCCAGAGAATTTCAAGGGGTGTGTGACGCCGAGGACGGTAAGATGTGTGGGTCAGATCGAGGGGGAGATGGTGTTAGTGAACTTCACGGGCAGGCATTGTTTCTCCTTCTATAATCCCAAGCAGAGAAGGTCTTCTCGGGGATTCGACTTCGAGCACGTCCCTCATGTCCGTCTCCCTCGTATCTTCGCCTTCACGCCCACCCTCATCTCCCTCCATCTGTGATCATATGGTGATATCAAGGGAGTACGAGTTGATGTTTTTGTTCGTTGGGAGTAATGGCGAGAAACGAAGGGAGTATAGCTTCGCCAAAATTTGCTATTTAAGTTTATTTCTTTGTCACAGCATGACGTCGTAGTTGATGTGCCGTTGAGTCATTTATTGGAGTTGGCTAATTCAAATTGTTGTATTAATAAAACTCTGGTTTATATTTGCTGTGACTTTTCCTTTGAGCATACTTGAAAACGAAAAACTGCAGGCATCATACATGTTTTTAGATGGAGGGAGTTGAACTCTTAAGAATGAAGATGAAGAGATAGTCAACCACATAATTGCTCGTCGTTTCATTCACAATAACCAGGTTAAAATACCGTACCTGAAATTTAGCAGGTGCGTTTGCCCCCTTTGAACAAGCGTAGCCTCGTCCTTGGCTAGTCCAAAAGCTTAACCCTTCAAAACTGCTTAATGAGAGGCCTCCCAGTTTACACTGATACTATAACCTTGGTTGCTCATGAGATGCAGGTCTTTGCAACCAAGTTTGGTTGCTCATGAGATTTGTTTAGAGAGAGAGAGAGAGAGAGAGAGAGAGCGCAATTAAGAGTGCAAAAGGAGACAACCTGCTCCACACATGAATTAATTAGCACAAAATACAAAGTGGAGACAACAGACAAGCTGCTCCAGTACATTAGGAGTTTCCAACATGTTGCAAAAACCAACCCCCACCAGCCTATCACCGAGTCTCTCTCTCTCGATCTCAACCTTGAATAGCGATCAAAGCGTTCTAGTTCATCATGCATGGGAAGCCGCTGAAAGGGTTTGGTCTTGTGTAGAAAGCAACACAGTAGCTGAAGCATTGCACTTGATCATAGTGAAGAGAAGAAATCTGCAGAAGACAAATGGCCCGCAACAAATCAAACTATATTATCACCCAAAGAACAAACTAGGTTATAAGTGAAAGGAATTAGTAAAGATATGCCTCACCCATTGCATCTTTGTGAGAATTTCATGGTTCATGCGTATCAGGGCAGACATGTATATCAGTAAAGATACAGTGCTACTTTATAACTAGGGCATGAAAAAAAAAAACCATAGGTATTCTCAACTTGCACACAAAGATACAGTGCTACTCGATAGTCACTGAACTATCAGTAGAAGGTGAAGTCAATTTGATGTCGAACAACTAAATATAGCTCCATGACTCCGCATAAGATTGCATTAATAAACAGATTCCTCAAGCATTCCAAATATGAAGCAAGTTTCTGGAACACAACTACAAAAAAGGTTAAAATCAATCT
Organism: Metrosideros polymorpha var. glaberrima; assembly: GCA_001662345.2. Classification (NCBI taxonomy): domain Eukaryota; kingdom Viridiplantae; phylum Streptophyta; class Magnoliopsida; order Myrtales; family Myrtaceae; genus Metrosideros; species Metrosideros polymorpha. The sequence continues at coordinate 21,149,707 of BCNH02000009.1, forward strand.
AAAAGCCAAGTTCAATTCCACGTCTCAACGTACCATAAAATATTCACATATCCAGTATCGAGTCCAATCGCATCATGGCCATTACATGATCATTTGGATTGGTGAACTAGCTCACACATTCTATCCCCCTTTTCACTTCAAGAAAATGAAACGGGAAAACACTCTTAATGCAGAAGTCTAAAGAGTCAAGTAGCTTCTTCCATCTTGCATATCCTAAAATGAGAAAGAAGATCAATATACAGCCAACTGGGTACCTCCCACAAAGAAGCCAAATACAAGGGATGTTCATGGCAAACACCCCAGCAATCAAGGTTTCAACGACAATAACAAAAGATGCAATCGTCAATGTCAACTGCAGCTGAATTAACTCATTTATCTGGTTGTCCAGTTATATGTTAACTATTTACATAGCCCCCTGTTGCATCAATATACTCCCTAACCTGCAAACACAACCAACTAATTATGAGCATTCTTAGATATAGCTAGCTACACCAGCAATAACAGTCTAATTGTCTTTGCACATAAGAAATGCAACACATTCCAACAATCCCCGCTGCCCCTACCTCCCCCAAAATAAAAGGAACAAGTGAAATGAGTCGCTTTTTTTCTTGCTACTACTTAATAATTAAGGTAAGGAAGCCAGCCATAGATGTCTATCAAAGGAAATCAACTAGTGATAACACAATAAAGAATATGAACAGAGAAAGTATGTAGAATTGTTAATTCCTAATAGATTTCTCAGCATATAAGGGAGAGCCATCAACATTTGAGTAGCTAGCATTGAGTCATCTGCAACTACATCCAACTTGGGTCCAAAATAATCACCTCTCATGAAATGTGCATATTAGATATTTAAATTCAAGCAGTGAAACTAATAAGACATAGCAGCAAGCTTCCCAGTCAGGTCCTGTACCAAGAAAAGAGACACGATAAGCATGTGCAGTATAGAAGGAACATGGCTGAACCAGATGTCATGCAGACATTCATGTAAAATAGAACTCAGAGGCTAAAAGATCTAGCAAGTATATCAAAAGGGCTAATTCTCACAGACAGTATCTTTATACGAGTTCCATCCAGCTGCATGAAATAAGCTTCAAGTAGCATCTCTAAATCCTCCACATCATATCCGAGTAATTGCTTGTAACCAGACTTCCACTCCTGTTAGAGCTGATTCGACGAAGAGGGGTTTGCTTGTATCAAGATCTATACTAATGGTGCATCAAAAACTGGAAGACAATGGCCTGTGTTGCTGCTGCTGCTGATGCAGTGCTCATAGCCTTCCTATCCCTGTCTAAAACCTCATGCTCCATGGGATGTAAACTGGATGTCGTTTTCACAAAGTAGTGATTAACAAGATACAACAAGGATTCATAAAATGTAACAAAGAGTATCTGTTTCTGCTTCTCTACTTCAGAGGTAGCATCTTCAAATGAAAATCTTCCTTTCTCCATACGATTTCTATCATTAGGATTTTGCTAGTTGCTACAAAGTGCCTCCCGCTTCAAAAAGTGATTTTAGTCGGCTTTTATAGTGTTGTAGGTGATATTTATCACTTCTCACTGTATATCAACCTTCGTTTTATTTTTAATTTTTAATTTTTTTTGTGGCCACGCATATCAACCTTAGTTAACACTTTCATTTCTGTCAAATTGGGTCAGCGCGTTCGTTTCTATTTGCACCACAGTTCAAAACTCAGGTTGCAAAGTTGTCCAGACAATTTCAGTGAGTTCCTTTTTTTAATTACAAATAAGCAATGACAGCACAATGATCATACCATTGCATCAATTCACTAGTAAATGTGCAAAATTGATACAGTATTAACATGCTTGGCTGATGGAGTTCAAACCTCTCACATTATCCAGAATAAACTAAGTTACTAACTTAAGTGGATACATTTCCTGATCAGTTTCCAAAGATTCTTGTTCAGTAAACAAAAACAACATTTGACCAGTGAAAATGCCATGTAAGGATTTAAAGCAGCAGAAACGGAAAACAAAATGACAATTCAATTGGCAAGAACAATAAGGAAGAGGAAACCAAACTCACAGTATTTTGTCATTTGCTCTTGAGCTAAGCTTTCCAGGCTTTGTTTTCCATGCTCAAAAAGAGATTTTGTTGGTTGAGAAACTCAAGCTCGGCCATCACTTCTGAGCCTGCATAATAACACAGAAGAATTAATATCTGGGAATCCTGCAGCATATTTGGGTTCCACTCTTTGGGCATGAATAAATCAGGATAAATGTGGCATATCAAGTTCTGCTGGGCCTTGCCTGTAAAGCTTGCACATTCCTTTCCAATTCAGCAATTTACCGAAGCTTCCGCACTCAGTGAACGCTGAGCGATTGCCTACAAAGACAAATTGCAGGCGTTGTCATAACAAACAAACCATATGACAAAAATTACTGAGTACAGGTTCAAAACCTAATCATAGAACTCTATTCCATTGAGGGAGAATCAACTACCTTAGTTATAGCAACTCTAAGGCTTCATTCATAGATATCGCATATAGATTTGCTAAAATGACATTTTCACAAGCTTTCTCCCTGGCAAAATTAACGATCGCATGCAACCTCTAACATCAATCTGTTAAAGAGCACAGCTGCTCCTCTACAACTACCTATCTCCCAACATGATCACAAACGAAGACACAGAACTGCATACATAATAGGAGGGGACAGCAAACATCAGAAAGTTTGATGTACTCTGGGAGACATGCTTTGCTGCCTCCCAAAAGTCCATTTACCAGCGTTTCCTCGTCATATGCTGATTACGTGCCAAGTGCAGCGAATGGATCAAAAGCTGTGCAGAAGCCAAGGGACAGTTATGTGCACCACCAACGGACATCCTCTGAGAACCTCGTAACACAGGAGCAACCATCCTGGCTTCATGATCTACTCAATGAGCCAGAAACTCCTGTGCGAAGAGCCGGTCATCGACGTTCATCAAGTGACTTCTGCAGTTCCCCATGGTATAGGTACATTCTTGGGGAGCTCAAGAGTTTGATCACTACCCGAGATGGTCGTCATTCTTCTTTCCATCCAGAAGCAAGCTCTGTCAAGCAGAGTAGTAGGGTTTGGGAATCATCTCTGAATAAGGTTGCCCCCCCCTAGTGGTGTGACTTCTGGATCGTCATATTCCTCGCAAGAGATAGATAGGGCTCCTTCTGGAGCAAGTGAGAAGCAATATCAGGTTTGAATCCAATTCTAACGATTCAAGAATTTGGGGAGAGATGTCTGATTACTAATTCTCAATTCGTTCCTGTTTGTAAAATTCGATCCCAAAAGTGAAATGATGGTCAACCCTTTTTCATGTCTAAGTGTTGGAAAATTTGTGGAGAGAAGTCTGATTACTAATTCTCTCAAAAAATCTTCAATCTCAACTCACCCTTGTTTGTAAAATTCGATCCAAAAAACGACATGATGGTCAACCCGTTTTCAAGTCTAAGTGCATATTGTAGTTTATGATGTTACTTCGAATGAAAAATGTTGTGAATCAAACCTATGACACAATTCATAGCTAATTTAAATTTACGTCAATTGTGTTTATGCCACAATCATGTCAACCCATTTTTTGACATGATTAATAAACAGTCAAGTTCGAGTTGAACTCATGTAACTCATTTAATGATATGGATCGTGACATCTTGACTCATGACATGACTTAAATTAACCTATTTAATTTAAATTAGCTATATTTTTCTTCTTTTTATCGCTAGTAAATGAAATTGAGTTTAATCGTTTATATGATTGGACCAAGTATTAAAATAATAATCTTGTCCATAGATTACGCAAAAGAACATTTGTAATATTATTGGTTCCTTTCTAGAAATGACCAAATTATTATACTAAACTTATTAAGCACGTAAATTTAGTGAAAAAAGGCCATAAAAACAACATTTCATCCAGAAGATGCTACCGGGATTGTCGTGTCACGTTTGGACTGGAGTCGCACCATCTGTCCAATCCCTTTAGTTAAATTGGCTACACGGGCTGTGTTCAAATTACCCTATTTAATTAACGGGTCATGTTTGGGTTGATTTTTCTTTTTAGACACGATTAGTAATAGAAGAATGGATTCTGATTAACCTATATATTGGGATATCTTTGAATAGAGATGGCACGAATACAACTTTGAAACATAAATTGTCACCCTTGCACGATCCAAATGAGCTTGGTAAACATGATTTGGGATCATATTTTCATTTTCGTCAACATTGTTTCTTTTAAAGAAGAAAATAGGGTTGAAGTTAATTCCAATCCTTTTCCTTTGGTTATAAAATTATTAATAAATTAGGGTTTAACCCTAATTAATAGGATTAAAGAAAATAGGGTTAAACCTTAATTAATAATATTTTTTTCTTTTAATGTTGATAAATTCCCACTTCTAGGGAACAAAAGATATGAAAAAAAAAAATCACCAGTTTCAAGATTAGGTGGGCCCATTCTCGATTCCACAAATTGATAATGGATCTTGCCTAGTGCGGTTTCAAGATCCATCGACCTACCCGAAAACCAATCACTCCTTGCCCGATAATTGCTACCATCTTGCGCTTTTGGAATTCCGACGACTTGCGCTTTTGGAATTCCGACGACTTGAGCGAATTCGCACACGCATTTTGTTTTCTTCAATGAGAACATCAGCCACACTCACCGTTGCAAACAACTTAACAAAACTTCCATTTTTCTTTCTATCCACACAGCCCATTGACTCGTCTTTAATTGGCCCAATGAATTACCCACTTTTGGCCCAACCCAAAGAAGTACTCTCACTTCACAATCATAACTCACCCTCACTTGCCGGCAAGCAACCCTAAAAGAGGGTAGGATCACTAATTTCGCCTGAACAGTGAAATGTCGCTTGAACAGTGAAAATGCTGAACAGTGAAATGTCGCTTGAACAGTGAAAATGCTGAACAGTGAAATGTCGCTTGAACAGTGAAAAATGCCGCCCAAGCGACATCAGCCTAGTGAACAGCCATCCAGTTCACACTCGGGAAAGAAGAAACAAGCAATCATGAACGAAGACACGAGGTACATTCATACACCAAATTGCCCAAAATGTTTGTTGAATCGCATTAAGGCAATTAACTATGTTCTTTTCAAGATTCACATACAAATGCCCATGCAATTAAGAATCATACGCATGCTATTTTCATCAAAATGGTGAAGTTCAATGTATGCCCATCCAATTATACGAGGTAGGTGCCCCAGGGTTCTCATCTGCCCTTTTGCTTCTTTGTGCTACCTCTCTGGTGGTTGTGAGTGCTTTGCTACGTAGCTTCAAACTGGGTATCATTCACCTTCCAGGTATATTTTGAACCTGCGATTAGAAAATCAGTATGGATGTAGGGGAAGAAAATGAAATGTGTATGGCTGCTTTATGTGAGATCCTAGGCGATTTATGGTCGGAGGATGAAGTTTTGCTGAAGGATGATATTCCTTCATCAGAATAAGAGAAGACAAATGGCTACAGAGGGGTTGTATTGGTGGACCAGCATATTGAGGTGAGCCTCAGTTTGTGGCTGATTTGATCGATCAAGAGTCAAGGCAATGGGACGAACAGAAGTTACTAGAAATGTTTGATGAGAATCTAGTAATTGAAATTCTTGCTATCCCACTAAGTTCCAATATGGAGAAAGATAAACTGATTTGGACAGGGAATGACACTGGTTCCTATTCAGTTAAAAGCGGGTACAATAAGCTCTACTCAGAAATCTCTCACAGTAACAGAAACCAGGCATCCTCATCATACCACCCACCCAAAGATTTGTGGAAAATGATTTAGCATCTCCACACTTATCCAAAGATCAAGTTCTTTATATGGAGTCTATGCAATAATGCCCTCCCCACAAAGGAGAATCTATTCAAGAGAAAACTGTTACCTGATCTGTTATGCCCTGTTTGTTGTCGTGCACCAGAGTCCCTGGAACATCTGTTCATACTCTGCGAGTGGGCTAAACAGCTATGGTTAGATTCTAAGCTCGATATTGAAACTGTCTCCTCGGAAAATTACTAGAATAGACAGATGAATACTGGATACACTCACCTCAGACACTGACTCGCTCTCTAATGAGCTTTTTACCAGAGTCCTGTAGCAGATCTGGAAGGGTCGTAATTCTCTGGTCTTCCAAAATCAGGCGCTAAATCCGAGTTTCTACCTTCAAGGTGCGAAGACAGAGATATCTTTATGTGGCAGATGGAACCCAAATACGAACAATCGAAGGAAAAAAGGAGCTGCTCTACCTACCCGATGGATCCCACCAGAACAGGGTGTCTTGAAATACAACGTTGATGGCTCGTGCACCGGCGACTCCCTGGAGGGATCGATTGCCGGGCTTTGTCAGAACTCTGATGGCTTCGCACTGAAAAGTTATGCTGCATCTGCACCGGTGGTGGAAGCCCTAGCTATCCGAGAAGTGTTGTCGAGGTTGAAGAAGACAGAGAAGTCAAACACTTCTGATCTGCGGGTTGTAGTGTGTTCAGATAGCTTATCACTTACTGAGTCCTTATCAGGCCGGGTTGGTGTTTCATGGACTGTGGAGCCCATTATCAAAGACTGCAAACAGCTCATGGCCCAACTTGATGGCGTACCAGTTATTTACGCGCCCTGCGAAGCAAATCATACTGTGGATTGGATAGCTAAAGCTCATCGGCAAAACTTACTCCCTTTTAATTGCTTGTCTATGCCCCCGCGGCCTCTGTGGGATTTACTTTGTTGTGATTCTGGACTCATTTGTGTTCCACCATAATTTAGCAATGAAAGTAGCGTTTTAGAACCACCCCCCCAAAAAAAAAAGTGGTGAATTATCTGGGTGCCAAATGAATTGACTTCAAATGATTTCTGGAGTATGTAGCTTTTGCCAGTAATCGTCTTAACATGAATATCTATTCAACAATTTGCATTTGGCACTGAAAGAAAAGACTGAAACATGCATCGGCAAGATTGCAAGTGGTTGGTAGCGTCAACAAACCCCTTCCCCCCAAAGAAAAAGCAGATCAGCATTTTAATCATCTAACCTGTCCTATTGAAAAGGTCGATTGTCCAACGTAAATTCACCAATGAGGAGTTGGGCGTCTGCACAAAAAATTTCAAGCACCTCATTGCCGAGGGAAGCTCCTGCAAAGTCTACCATGGAATATTGGATAATCACACTGTTGTTGCAGTCAAGAAGTACAACAGTAGAAGTATGCAAGGAACATGGAAGGTGAACAGGCAGTAATTAAACATAAAGACAACATGTCACATTGCATACATTGCATTAATTTTCTAAACTAAAATCTTGCAGGCAGAGAAAGAATTTCTCTCAACCATGCAGCACAACAACATCATCAGCTATTTTGGCTTCGCTGACTCGTCCGATAATATGGTTATCGTGCTCGAGTATATGCCAAAAGTTCTTTCAGATGAACTGCAAGGTGACTCAATACTCAGTTCTCTCACAAAGTGCTAGTGATTGTAATGACGTTAGTGTTTTTCAATTATTAGGTTTCACCCCAGGTTTATACAATTTTACTGATATGCACTTTGGCCATTATGACAGTTCTGGAATGGAAAGACATAGTGAAGATTTGTGAACAAGTTGCATCAGCCATGATCAAGGTTCATGAGAAACAGCATGTCATCGTTGATATCAAACCAGAAAATATACTACTTGATCAGGTACTCAATTTCACTTGCAAGACAAATTCAAGTTCAGCACAAGTGGTTATTGATATTAGCATAGATACCCAAATTAATACATACCTCGTATGTATATAGGAATATAACGCAAAGCTCACTGACTTTGGCTCGGTTGTCAAAGAATCAGGCATTGTGAATATCTATACGGAAGGCTACACACCCCCAGAGATCAGACGGAGAAAAGGTCGTCCAGCTGGTATATTTCAAAGTACACTATTAGTCATATGTCCATGGGATGTGTGGGTCTAAAGATAACAACTACTAAATATAGTTTCCACTCCAAAAATACAGACAACAAGACATGCAAGAAATCACAGACAGAAATACATAGATCTGCCAACATGTGTGACTGAATGTACATGTAGAGATGATATGACAAATTATAACATCAGCATAGATCCTCCCTAAAAATTTTGCTTTTTCCCAGTATGTACAGCATGAAACATATAGGGAGAACAAGACCTCACAAGATTTTCTTTAAGGAACATTTCACACTAATGAGAATATGGAAAGCATATAATACACATGAAAATCATAAGCTGGACACACCAATACCAAAAGAAAAGGCAGAGAAAGAAGATATGCACACCTTGACAGGCATATGTGAAGGAAGAGACAGAGAGAGATAGAGATAGAGAGGGAGAGGGAGACAGAGAAAGAGAGAGAGAAGGGGTAGAGAGACCCTAAAACAATTAATAAATCCTACAATATTTCAAGCTGAATATCAACAAAGATTGACTAGCTCCACATAGGTTATCATTTGTCCATTACTTAAACCATTAAATGCTAGTTTTATGATTATTTGCTTGTTCTGACAGAATTTCTTACACTTGTTTTGCAATTTAGACAAGGCTTCATGGACGACAGATGTCTATGCCTTTGGCATCATGATGTTGCAGCTGTTGATGAAAGCACCAACTGTTGGTAAACCTGAGGAAAGCAGAAAGAAACCACATACCACAGGATCAGCCAAATCGAACGATGAAAAGCACATCAAGTTGATAGTTGAAGAGCTGATAGCCAAAGAGAAAATGGTGCTGCATGACACCCTCAGTTGCAGCAAAAAAGACGGGGAAGAGATAGTACAAATAGCCTTGAATTGCCTGAAAGAAGACAAGAGCAAACGGCCATCAATGGGGGAGATTACACGCTAAACTTCGCGAGCTACGCCACGTATAGAATTTTGAACATGACATACAGGGGCTACTGCGGAGAGACAGCTTGTTGTTACTATTTTATCAATTTCAGGAGCAAATTTATAATTCACATCCATATTATCATATTCATTATAAACCTGCAATTCCAGATTTACTAGAATTCATGGGTTATTGGTATTGATTGCTTAACCAAGTATTATTACCTAATCTTTCGTTCCTAAATTTGTAACATTCGAATTAATATGTTAGAATGAGTTGATTATATAGAAATATTATTTGTTAAAAATCATTACATCTAAGATGGCCAGGGACAAAACTCCATGGGAAATAGGAAGAAGGGCTGTAAGGTAACTAAGACCCCTTTGATCAAAAACAGAAAAGGTACAGTCCTTACAATTCAAACTCCTTGACAACCGTGTGGTTGGATGAGCCCAACTCTTGGATACACCAGTCCGTATGACTGAGGACACTGCTGGATGGGCTTTGGTGGCTAGCCCTAATAAGCCACCAAAGGAAACATGAATTTTCTATGTTGGAACCGTCAAGGGTTGGGCACACCCTTGACAGTCCAATTACTGAGAGCCCTTGTGGCTCCGCATAGGCGCCCTGTGGTTTCTTGATGGAAACTAAAAACCGAGAGTTGGTGATTCAGAGAGTAAGGAGGAGGTTACACTTTCAGAACTGTAGGGTGGTCAATCCGGTTGGAAATGCTGGTGGTTTGGCCATTTTCTGGGATGACAGAGTTGAGCTCAATTTTGATATGCAATCGGAGAGTTATGTCAATCTTAGATGCAAAGACTTGATGAGTGGCAAGAGGATGAGAGTCACTTTTGTTCATGCGCCTTATACTTTCCAGAAAAGACTTAAGCTTTGGGAGGAAATTCGAATGATAAGTTCTTTAAACATGCTAGCCTGGGTCTGTTTGGGAGACTTTAATGAAGTTCTTTTCCATTGGGAGAAAATGGGGAAACGTATGGCTGAGAATTTTCGAATGGCAGCGTTTTGGGAGTTTCTAGATGCTTGCTCCTTAATCAATATAGAAAGCAAAGGATGTGCCTTTACTTGGTCTAATGACAGGGATGGAGATGAAATCGTTAAAGATCGACTTGACAAGGTCTTGTGCAACATAGGATGGAGGGTCTTGTTTCCTGAAGCAAAAGCTTTTGCACTCCCAGCTATAGGATCCGATTATAGCCCTATACTTTTGTCTTTCCAGGGAAATAAGGTGAAACGGAAAAAGGAATATAAGTTCGAAGCGTTCTAACTTGCAAATGACAAATGCAAAGAAATTATCAAAGAGGTTTGGGAATCCTCCACCCAAGCTGACAAGAACTTAACTGGGAAGCTGCTGGCTGTAGAGAAGATAAGTGGCTAAAGAAAGGACTACTAATTGGTCTTGCTAAACAAAACAAACCTCAGTTCATATCAGGTTTTATAGCAAAGGAGGAGGGATGCTGGAAAGAACCTGCACTGCGGGAATATTTTGATGAGCACACAGTGCGTGAGATTTTGACATTTCCAATCAAACACCAAACAGAGAGCGATCAGATTGTGTGGATATGGTCGCATGCCTCAGAGTACCGCGGCAACCATGGCCAGATCTGTCGCCTAAAAAGCTTTCAGCAAGCGGAACTGGAATCGAAAGGAAAAACATCTCAAGCTGCTGGAAACCGCCTAAAGCTCAAACCTTTAAGGTAGATTTCGATGGGGCTTTCGTACCTGGTGAGACGGTGAGTCGATCGCGTGGGTCTGTCGCCTAAAAAGCTTTCAAAAATGGAATTTTTCAGCGAGCAGAACTGGAATCGAAAGGAAAAACATCTCAAGCTGCTGGAAACCGCCTAAAGCTCGAACCTTTAAGGTAAATTTCGATGGGGCTTTCGTACCTGGTGAGAGTCACTGAGTCAATCGCGTGGGTCTGTCGCCTAAAAAGCTTTCAGCAAGCGGAACTGGAATCGAAAGGAAAAACATCTCAAGCTGCTGGAAACCGCCTAAAGCTCGAACCTTTAAGGTAAATTTCGAGGGGCTTTCGTACCTGGTGAGAGTCACTGAGTCGATCGCGTGGGTCTGTCGCCTAAAAAGCTTTCAGCGAGCGGAACTGGAATCGAAAGGAAAAACATCTCAAGCTGCTGGAAACCGCCTAAAGCTCGAACCTTTAAGGTA